>PDGT01000018.1:4519380-4617287 GCA_003671415.1 Megathymus violae
AAAGCGGAACCCAGGTAGTAATAAAACTAACTGAGTTACTTCAGGCCAATCTCGCCCTTATGCCTTTGGCATTGGCTTGCGATAGAAACAGTCTTGTAACATCAGGAGAGATAAATGGTAAACCCTGTCGCTTTACTATCGATACAGGGGCATCGAAATCCATTGTGCGACCAGAATTGCTGAAGCGAACCATCATGTGGGAAAATGCACGTCCTTTCTACAACCTAGAGACAGCAACAGGCCAGCCAGTGAGCGTCCTAGGAGTTACAGAAGTGACACTGAAAGTAGGAGATAACATCTACATGCAGCCCTTTTTGGTAGCCAATATAACCGACGATTGCATCATCGGACTGGATTTTCTACGGACACATCAATGCTTGGTTGATGTTGCACGACGAGTTTTAAGCTTCCCGAATCAAGAAGTCTTTCTGGAGGGTGCGTCTTTAATGGCAGTGCACTGCTTAAGAACAGTGAAGCTAGCACCCAGATCGGAAACGCTAGTCAGCGTTAAGTTTCCATAGAAGACGACACCAAACCGATGTGTTATAGTGGTAGACTATGGAGATCACACCAGTTGGATCACTGCAAGGACATTGCTCATGACCAAACCAGACGCCAAGGTGAAGATCATCAACCTCAGTAGCACACCGATACATCTCCCAAGGAATACGTTGTGAACCTGTTGATAGTATTCGGAAGATACAAGAGAACACTGGTGAAACTGAATCAACGGGCCACATCACCTCGTTGCTGGAAACGATGAAGCAGAACCTGACACCTACAGAATACACGGAAGCAACAAGATTGTTGAAAAATTATAAGGACATCTTTAACGCAGGAGATAGCAACCTAGGAAGAACGAATCTTGTAACTCACCCAATTGATACTGGTGCTACCGTACCGATCAAGCAGAGACCAAGACGTGTACCATTGGCAAAGGAAAAGGAAGTATCTGAGATGATCCAGGATATGGTGCGAAGTAAGTTTATAGAATCATCGACTAGTCCATGATGTTTGCCTGTGGTACTCGTGAAAAAGAAAGACGGCAGCACCAGAGTCTGTGTGGACTACAGGATGCTCAATGATGTTACCAAAAAGGGTAGCTACCCTTTGCCCCGGATTGACGACACACTGGACATACTAGGAGACATGAAATGGTTTTCAACGATAGACCTGAAGAGTGGTTACTGGCAGGTGGAACTTCGGCCAGAAGACAAGGAGAAGACCGCCTTTACCACTGGCAATGGACATGGTCTATGGCAGTTCTGCGTTATGCCTTTCGGACTGTGCAACGCTCCTGCCACTTTTGAGCGCCTCATGGAGCGAGTATTGGTAGGACTTCTAGGAGATGCATGTCTAGTGTATCTCGATGACGTGATAGTTATGGGACGCAACTTCAAGGAACACCAACGAAATCTTTAGAAGGTATTCAAAAGATTCCGTGAGGCGAACCTGTAACTTAATCCGAAGAAATGTGAGTTTTTCAAAAAAGAAGTAGCATTCTTGGGACACGTCATATCGGATGAAGGTATTCGAACTGATCCGGATAAGATAAAAGCTGTTCAAGAATGGCCGACACCGAAGAACAAACAGACGTGAGAGCATTCTTAGGCCTGTGCGCTTATTATCGTCGGTTTGTGAAGAACTCACGGAGGATAAGAGGATTTTTAGTTGGGATTCAGATTGCGAACGTGCGTTTGTTCACCTAAAGGAACTTCTATGCTCTGCTCCGATTCTGGGTTACCCCAGAAGAGAAGGAAGGTTTATCGTGGACACGGACGCTAGCAATACTGGAATCGGCGGGATATTATGGCAGGAACAAGACGGTCAACAAGTGGTTATCGCGTACTTCAGCAAGTCCTTATCGAAGCCAGAAAGGAATTACTGCGTCACTCGACGTGAACTACTAGCTGTGGTGAAGTCTTCAGCATTTCAACAAGCACTTGCTGGGTCGCAAGTTCATGATCCGCATCGACCATGCCGCTCTGAGATGGCTGCTACAATTTAAGAACCCTGAAGGCCAAGTTGCGAGGTGGATTGAACAACTTCAAGAGTTCAACTTCGTAATAGAGCATCGCAACGGAAGAGTTCACTCAAATGCAGACGCTCTATTACGACGACCATGCTACGAAGATTGTCGACACTGCTTGAAGCATGAATCTAAGGAAGTTAAAGATGTGGTTAAGATCATAAGGACACAAGAGCTAGATGACTCTTGGAGTAAGAGACAAATAAGCCAAGCTCAGAAGGAAGACAAAGATCTCAACCTCATTATGGAATGGAAAATTAGAGGACAGAGACCACTTTGGAGTGACATCTCAGCAGCAAGTGCAATCACCAAAGCTCACTGGGCTCAATGGGACAGTCTCATCTTAGAGGATGGAGTATTATACAGAAAATGGGAGTCACCAAACGGGAAAGAGCAAACCCTACAGATGGTTATCACCAGGAGTAAGGTGGCCACGTTACTGCAACTGGTGCACGACGGTACATCTGGTGGACACCTCGGCGTCAAGAAAACTCTTGTGAAATCACGGGAGCGTTTCTATTGAGTGCGATGCCGGGAAGACGTCGAAGATTGGTGCCGAAGATGTACGGCTTGTGCTTCGGTCTAGGACTAGGTCCAAGGGAAGACTGCAGTTATATAACGTTGGAACTCCCTGGAAAAGGATCGCCATAGACGTCGCTGGGCCATTCCCCAAAACCGAAGATGGAAATCGATTCATCGTAGTAGTTCAAGACTACTTTAGTAAATGGCCGGAAGTATTTGCAACCCCAAATCAAGAGGCGAAGACAGTGGCCAAAAAGCTCATCGAGGAGGTTGTTTGCCGATTCGGGGCACCATTGGAGCTGCACAGCGATCAAGGCAGGAACTTCGAATCAACGTTATTCCAAGAGATGTGTACTTTCTTAGGAATTAACAAGACCCGTACACACCTGCATATCCTCAGTCAGACAGGCATGGTGGAGAGATTCAACCAAACATTGGAGAATCACTTGGCCAAGGTCGTTGAGGATCATCAGCGAGATTGGGATCGATACATACCGCTGTTCCTGATGTCGTATCGCTCTGCAATCCATGAATCCACTGGGTTTACTCCGGCTAGAGTTAACTTCAGAAGAGAAATGCGTCTACCTTTGGATCTACTGACCCGTACTCCGCCTGATGCCCCTAAACTAACTGTTGAATACGTCGCGGATATACAAAAGAAACTGGACGAGACACATGAACTCGTATGGGAACACAGCTTGAAAACCAGCGAGAGAGTGAAAACCCGTTACGATCGCGACGCACGGGCACATGGTTTCAAGGAAGGAGACTTGGTATGGCTGCACAACCCACTTAGGAGAAAGGGAAAGTATCCGAAACTACAAGCACGGTGGGAAGAGCCGTATACAGTGGTCACAAGGATTAACGACGTAACCTACCGGATCAAGCAGGGAGATAGGTGAAAACCCAAGGTCGTTCACATAGACAGGCTGGCACCGTATCATGGAGCAAACAATGTTCGGGACGAACATAATTAAGAGGGGGGCAGTGTTACGAAGCTTCTCGAAGAACAGTCAATAAGAGAAAGTCGGCATGTTTACAAGTTTCTGGAAGGGTGGCCGACCCTCACATTGAAAAAACAATGGAGGCAATAAAAGCGGAACCCAGGTAGTAATAAAATTAACTGGGTCACTTTAGGCCAATCTCGCCCTTATGCCTTAGGCAAACGACTTATCACGTTTGAGCCCCGACTCAAGCAGCTTTATTGGCTAACCAGGCAGGTTTCACGGAAAGATAATAATACCAGTAATATCACTAATGACTTAATAATAATATTGATTATATAAGTAAGAATTAATAAGGAAGATTTTTCACCTGGTCTCCTAACCAGTCAGATCCTTTGACGGTATCGTAGAAGTGCCAACGCCAATCATCTTCGTGCATACTACCTATTTAAAATAATTTTCTTTAATGATCATTTTAGACAGGCGGTAGAATTTATTTAGCAGGAGATGCCTACACCAAATTATGTCACAAAAAATGCTTTAAGGTACTCAACAGGTTTCATTTAAATTAGAGGTGTAACATTTCAATCTTCGTGATTAGCAATATATCACTTAGCTGAAGTCAAACGTGACATACCATACGTGGCTATTCACAATAAATTTCCTTGCCACCCACGTCGGAGCATCAGAACTAGAAACCTTAATCAATCTGTTCCCTACCAAGAAGAAAGCGAAGAACCAATTCGTTAAATTACTCTCTACTAATAAAACAGAAATACGTTAAACACATTTCTTGGTGGAGGAAAACACTGGCCTAACCGCCATAATTTAGATTGCCATCGGAATGGAGCCGATTGTTACTTACCCAGAAAACTATCACAAGAAATCGATGTAATAAAGTGATTGCTTTTTCTGTTGGTCGGTAGGGTGTGTCTCGAATACCTCCCGAAGGTTGAATGAATGGAATACTTTCTTTTCAACTTGCTTGTTATTATATTACTTACCGATTGCAGCGTTCATACCACCTTGAGCAGCGATGGTATGGGAACGAGTAGGGAACAGCTTGGTAACCAAAGCAACGCTGAACTGTTGCTCGGCGAGACCGATGCACGCGCGTAGGCCAGCCCCGCCGGCTCCAATCACGAGGCAGTCGTGTGTGTGGTGATGGATCACATACGACGCAAAGTGGCGATTTACTGCTTTATATTATTATACATAGTATTCTAAATTTCCTCTAGTATCTTATTAAAAAGTTTTTAGTCATAAATTTCAAGTAGTCATATTTGACGTAGATAGTGAAGAAGCAGTATGATATATATATTATATAAAATATATGTCTCATCTCGATGTAAACTTATACTACAAGCATTATTCTTCAATATCTATATTTGATTAATATTAAAACGGCTTAAAATTAACATAAAAACTTGTGGGTTCACGTGAAAAACACAAATAACACATGTTTATGGCAAAAAAATCCATTTCTATCCACACCATCTTCCTGCATTGTATTTTCTGTCTGTGGTATTTATTTGCGTTATTTTGGCACTGGTTTTATTTTTTTGCAATTCACAATTATAAAAAGATAATAAGAAGAGTTTTTACTCATTTTTAGCAGTCAATTTGTATTGCAATTATATTTGCGATTGATTCGATTTAATCAAAGTAATTACAAGGTACTAATCTAACCTCATAACTGAGAGTATCTACAGTAGAACGGTGAAGTTGTTAGTGGTTTTTAAACCTCCAGAAAGCTTCCAATATGGGTCAAAGATTGCTATTTAATGATAAAAATCAGAACTGACAGCTTAACGTAGCCTTCTAACTATTATTAACTTATTATTTACTTATTATTAACTTTATTTATTATTATTATTATTATTTTATTTATTATGAACTTGTTATTTAACTTGCAGACTTACCATCAACTGAATTCTTCTTAACATACTTTATCAGCTGATTAAGACATTTCTGTTATAAAAGACATGTTTTAGTGTCACACATATGGTAGAAAAAAAACATCGCTAATCTCATTATATCCTCGTGCTCCTCCTCTTTCAATAATAAGTACTAGAACACCTCTCCTATCTAACTCGTGTGGAGTAACCGCTGTGCCCACTTGTTAGTAGTTTCCATGACATTGCGATTCGTTAAAAAAATTTAAAGGATGGTCGCTGGCGTTGTTTGTATTTACGACAACTTTCCTTCTTCTTTTTCTTTATCTTGTTTGTCTGTACGACTACACTTGGAATCGAGCTGGATAGTCATAACCTTGGTCATTTCGAACAGGAAGGACTTAATGGCAATGCTTTTGCTATTACGCATAGTTTCGTAGGGAACACGGCGAATAGTGAAATTAATTTCAACGTACAAATAGGTAAAATTGATTCTAACACCTGTCTCTCAGCATCGGTAACAATTTTATATAAAGCTAACTTAATAGAAAGAAAACTTACCCTTCCTAGAAGCATCATATAGTAAATGAGCCTGTTTTATTTTAATAAACTTTATTGCGATCAGATATTTACTTGTGACAAGTGACATTTTATATTTTTAAATATAGCTCCTACAATTTTATAATTTTGTCGATGCTGTTTTGTACTAAACCTTTGACTTCTTGCTATTGATCAGCATTGATAAAGCATGAATAATATTGCTTTTTTAAAGTATGTTTGTAACCTGTAACGAAATTAGGATGTATCTACATTCTTTGGCCTTAAAAGCAATAAAAAAAACTTTGCTTTGAATTCATTATCATAACTGTGAATTTCAATAATAATTATTTAACACGAATTCTTCAAATTCAACTGTATATTATTTAAATTATAACATTGACGATTTCAAGACAATTCAAGAGTAAATAATCTATTTCTAATTTCGGGCGTTTAAGTATCTAAAGCAGAGGTTCCCAAACTTATTTTTCTCATAGACCACTTTCAAAATTTTGCTTGTTAATGTGGACCCTCTGCAGCTACATTTCAACTATATTCCCAAAACTTGTCAAAAGATGTGAAGATTAGATCTAACTATGGAAATTTGCATTGCGGCTGCGTTCCATCTACGAATTAACAATTTTCGAAAAAAGTGAGAATTGATTGGTTAATTAATTGATTGTGCTGTGAGTGGATGTCAAAAAAGTAAAGTTGGTCAATCAAAAAAGTGATTCCATTCAACTTCACTTTTTGACATCTACTCACAGCACAAGGAACCAATCAATTCTCACTTATTTTATTTAGAAAATTCTTCATTCAGTGTGGTAAAAATAAAAAGAAAAATAATATATTTGCTTGTGTTATTTATTAAAATATGTATTATTATTACACAATTACTCAGTCGAAAATTAAACATTAATAATTTCTACAATGACAATCACAAAATAGTCATAATTTTAATGGGATGGATGTACTTGATGGATTGACAGCAAATTAACAATATTTGGCTTCAGTTTTGTTAGGAATAACCGCAAATCTCCCCGTTCTGTGATATTCAATTTGCTCCTTTTTTTTGTTAACAGGTTTGTAACGACACTAAAACTTGTTTCGACAAGATATGACGACGGAAACGCTATCAAAAGCTTTCTCGCAATTCTCCACAGTCCAGGATATTTTTCGGGTATTTCTGCCTGCAACCAAAATGTTTGATATCCTCTTTTAAATTTTACCTTCAGCTCTTGTCATATCACATTCTCCACTTTCGTTTCATCAAATAGATTTATAACCCATGGTGGTATTTCCATCGTCAGAATATCTTCAAATCTGATTTTGAAGTCATCATGCAGGGCAAACTAAATGTTGAATGTATGTGTGAATATCTTCATCAAGGCTTTTTACCTGTGACAAGTTTAAAAACTGGGAAAATTCGCGCCGACTAATATTTTGCTTCATCAATTTCAATTTTCCAAGAAAAGCTGAAATTACACCCTTTGCTTTTATTAAATTGAGGCTGTCCCCTTGTAATTGTAAGTTAATCTCATTAAATTTTTTGAACAAATCTGTGAAATAAGCGATGTCTGCTTTCGAATTGATCAGGTTTTGTTTTAAATCTGGATCTTTACTTTCCAAAAACTCTAACACTGATTCAAAAAGTGAGTAAAATCTTATGAAACATGCACCTTTCGACAACCAGCGTACTTCACTATGTAAGAGCAATCGTTGGAAGTCTTCATTATTTTCATCGCACAATTGTGCAAATAAACGCGTATTCAATGCATTACTTCTTATTTTGTTAACTGCATTAATCACAAATTGAAGCAATTGGTGCAATCTATCATTCAAATTTTTCGCTACTAGGTGTTGTCGGTGGATGACACAGTGAATTGCAGTTACCTCTGGTATAATTCTTTTAAGATGGCTTATAAACCCACGATATCGCCCGACCATGGCAGGAGCCCCACCTGTTGCCGCCGAAATAACGTTTGTAAATGGAATCGATTTATCCCTAAAAAAATCACTCAGGATATTAAATATTGATTCAACTTTAGTGTCCGTCTCCAAAGTTTTCGCGAATAGTAGCTCTTCATGAATTTCTTCGTTCATAACAAATCGAACATATGCCAACAATAATGCTTCATTACCAGGTAAAGTTGACTCGTCCAGTTGAATAGAAATATGAATTGTTTGTAGATAATTACACAAGAAACATTCAATATTAGAGCTCATTTCATCAATTCGTCTTTGTGCAGAACAGTTTTTAAACCTCTTCAATAGCGGGTAAAATTAACTGTTTTCCAATGGTGTGCGGTTTTCCAGATTTCGCTATAAGTTATGAGATATTGTAAGATACCTTCAAGCCATCATCGTTACTTTTAGACGTTGAAGCGAACATGCCGGGCATGCTGGGTCTCTTTTCATATTTTTCTTTCAATGTTTGAAAATATTTCAAATCTTTACCTGTTTTATCAGGATGACACCTTCTTAGATGATCTTCGAGCTTCGATGGTTTCATAGAGTCATTGCTCAAAACTTTGTCGCATAAAAGGCATATCGGCAATCGCTTGTCTGCCTTTGATGGAACAAAACCAAATTTTAAATAATCAATACTGTACTGTCGACATTTCTTCTTAGATTCCGCCATGTTTCATATCAGTTACCTACCTGTAAATAAAAAAAAACTTTGATTTAGTAATCTTAAGGCGATCTTATTTAACAGAATATGGCATGGCATGTTTTAACTGAGTAGAATTAATTAATTATAGCAATGAATTCAACAAAGTACCGGTGACTTTGATATATTTCTGTAAATTCGATGTAAAATACTTTTAAATAATACTTTCATATGAAAACTCCGCGATTTTAATTATTTATTTATTACCTGGATGCACATTACGACGAGTATGTAAAGAAACGAACAATTTATGAAAATATATTTAATGATTGAGTGAACCACCACATAGTCGGGAAATAAAAAAAAAAACTAATTAAGTAGGGACAAAATGTTCAATCTTTTTCGGCTTTTTGTTCTTTTATGGAAGTATCTAATTATGGCTCTGTTCAGTATTTAATTTAGAATACGTACCTACTGCACGCAAACATTATAAAGATATTACAACAAAAATATATCTGATATCGCAGCTGGGTTGGAAGAGATTTCTTTCAGGAATAACCTTCACCTTTTGTACCTACGTATTTTTTTGTAATTTGTGTATTTTTGGTTTACTTACTACGTGTACAATAAATTGTAAAATAAGTAATAAATAAAATAAAAGTATGTATAACAAATTAATTGTCAGATAAGTACTTACTTTTTACGACACTAGAAAACACTAACATCGATTCACTTTACTTTTCGAAATTCCGGAAACAAATACGTAACGTTTATCCTTCGCATTCGTATTTATATTGGTGAAGAATCAAACAAGTTCATGCAAGATTCCAAGCACAAACACAAATTGTATTTCGTTTCCTTTGCAAGTCTGAACAAGTTGTACTGAATATGGAATATGCAAGTTTTTACATGTAAAATTCGCTGAGTTTCTTAAATAAATATTATCTGCCTACATTGATAAGTGAAGTCAAGCCAACATTTTAGTTCTTCATTATCCTAGTTAGAAAAAGGCAGTTATAATGATTAATAATATTTGAAGTGATTAAAAGAAATTGATATTGATATTGATTAAAAGATTTGAGTTTGATTACAAGATAGATAATTAATATATACTTTGCATTGAAGTAATGTTTTTAAATGCCTTTTTCTAATCAGGGTATCGAAACCAGATAAATTTTCGTGGACCCCCGCTTACGAATTGTGCACCCCTATTTTTTGGTCACGGCAACGTAGACCCCCGTCGACTCTCCCGTGGACCCCTAGGGGTCCACCTGGACCACTTTGGGAATCAATGATCTAAAGCTACACTTACCATGGGTCAGATTTTACTGAAGGTATGAACTGTAATAAGTAAAAGAATATTCTTTCGTTGCTAATTAGTTCATTCTGGAATCTAGTTTATAATTGCGAGACCGTTTTCCACAATGATAAGTATTCTTCCTTCCCTTTTGTTAGTTTGTAAATGGCGTTGTTGGTTTCGGAATCAAACACATCTGGAGACGCAATGTTCAAAATATATTGCTATCAGAAGAAAACAAATCCCGATAGTCAATAGGTAATCAAGAAATAATTTAAATTTATTTATTGCGAAAGGTTCTTTTGATATTCTTTAACTTTTTTTTTCTTTCATAGCATATCTTAGATGTATATGATTCCCCGTATCTCTGACTATAAATTAACACATCATCTAAAAGTTCTTTTATACACGTTCATATGAGTAATTTAAAATTTTCGAAAAATAAAGTTCTATGGTTGAAGGCTTTTATTACTTGTACAACTTTAAGAGTATCCCCTACCAGCAAATTGAGAAAATTTCATGCCTCCTTAAAAAAATCGCTATATGTGAAATTACCTTTCAATTTCGTGTCCGTTTTTCTTCACGTTAGCTCTTCGTTCTTCTTTCGTCTTTGTTTGTAGATGGAGTTCTTGGTTACCGCATTAAACACTTCTGGAGGCATCGTGTTACAATTCATACACTGATACCTCAGGAAGTGTAAAATCCGATAGCTGATATGTAATCAACAATTTATTTAAAAACTCGTAAGAAAACTATTTTGTCGAGTTTTTCTTATTGTTATTATTGCAAACCCTTCTTTTCATATTCTTCAATTTTTTTTGGTTCTTCTTTCGTAGCATATCTAAGACGTTCATGGTTCCGCGTATCTGTAACTATAAATGAACACATCATAATATAGTTATAAAAGTTCTTTTACACGCGTTCATATAATACTAAAATTAAAATAATTAATTTAAAAATTGAGAAAAATAAAGTTCTGTGATTGAAGGTTATTTTTATGTGTACAAATTTTGAAAAATCCTCTACCAGAAAATTTAGAAAATTGCAGGCCGTTGGAATATTCAGTCTGTTCCAAATTACCTTCAAATTGCGTGTCCGTGTTCCATGATGTTAAATATTCGTTCTTCTTTCTTACTTATTTGTGGATGGCGCTCTTGGCTACCGGAATCAAATTCTTCTGGAGACGCAAAGTTAGAGGTCATACATTGCTACCCGAAAAAGTGCAAATCCAATATGTATTGAATAAGTAATTTAAAAATCTTAGGAAAATTATTTTGTGTAATCCTTCCAACTGTCATTCTTCCAAACTGTTCATTTTGTATTGTTTAACTTAAATTTTTTTGTTTCTTTTTTCTTAGCATACTCAAATGTGCATGATTTTCAACAACAATCTGTAACTATAAAATAGGCAACTATAGAAGAGTTTTTTTATCTTGAACAAAGATTCATATAAGTTATTTAAAGTTTGTGAAAAAAAGAAATTCTACGGTTGAAGAATCTTAGTACGTGTATAATTTATGGTTTTTATTACGTGTACAACTTTTAGATAATCCCTGACCAGCATATTTAGAAAATTACATGCCTTCTTAAAAAAAAATAGTCTATCTCAAGGTACCTTTTAATTGCGGGTCCGTTTTTTATGATGTTAAGTGTTCGTTCTTATTTATTTTTTGCTTGAAGATGGGGTTCTTGGTTACCGTATTAAACACTTCTGGACGTATCATGTTACAATTCATACACTGATACCTCAGGATGAGTAAAATGCTATGCCAATATGTAGTCAAGAAGTTGTCAAAATCTCATAAGAAAATTATCTTGCTTAGTCCTTCTAAGTGTTATTATTTTAATTTTATTTTTTATTTATTCTGTCGTAGCATATCTTGAACGTTTATGATTCCCCGTAACCATCTGTAACTATAAATTATCCCACCATATAAAAGTTCTTATACACAAGTCATTTAAAATTTGCGAAAATTAAAGTTGGTTTAATGTTTTCATTACGTGTACAACTTTTAGAGAATCCCTTACCACCATATTTAGAAAATTTCATGCCTTCTTAAAAAATACAGTCTATCTCAAATTATCTTTAAATTGCGTGTCCGTTTTCTATGATGTTAAGTGTTCATTCTTGTTGCTTTCTTGTTTATAGATGGGGTTCTTGGTTACCGTATTAATTACTTCTGGAGGTATGATGTTACAATTCATACACTAATACCTCAGGAAGAATAAAATGCGATGCCAATATATAGTCAAGAAGTTGTTAAAAGCTCATAAAAAAATTATCTTGCTTAGTCCGTGTAGTTGTTCTCACTGCAATCCGTTCTTTTGATATTCTTTAATTTTTATTTATTTTTGTTTCTATTGTCGCTGCATATCTTGAACGTTCATGATTCCTCGTAACCATCTGTAACTATGAATTAACCCACTATATAAAAGTTCTTATACACATATTTATACAAGTCATTTAAAATTTGCGCAAAATAAAGTTATACGGTTTAAGGTTTTCATTACGTGTACAACTTTAAGGGAATCCCTTACCACCATGTTTATATAATTTCATGCCTTCTTAAAAAATACAGTCTATCTCAAATTACCTTTAAATTGCATGTCCGTTTTCCATGATGTTAAGTGTTCATTCTTGTTTCTTCCTAGTTTGTAGATGGGGTTCTTGGTTACCGTATTAAACACTTCTGGAGGTATCATGGTACAATTCAAACACTGATACCTTAGGAAGAGTAAAATGCGATGCCAATAAGTAGTCAAGAAGTTGTTAAAAGCTCATAAGAAAATTGTCTTGCTGAGTCCTTCTAATTGTTATTACTGCAAACCGTTCTTTTGATATTCTTTATTTTTTATTTATTTTTTTTTCTTCTGTCGTAGCATGTCTTGAACCTTTATGATTGCCCGTAACCATCTGTAACTATGAATAAACCCAGTATATATAAGTTCTTGTACACACGTTCATATAAAATTTAAAGTATTCATTTAAAATGAGCAAAAAATAAAGTTCTATGATTGAAGGTTATTATTACAATGAAAATTAAAGACTTTTATAACGTGTACTACTTTTAGAGAATCCACAACCAGAAAATTTAGAAAATATCAGGCCTTAGAAAAGTTCAGTCTATCTCAAATTACCTTCAAATTGCGTGTCCGTTTTCCATGATGTTAAGTATTCATTCTTCTTTCTTCGTGGCCCTAACGGGACTCGGTAAATTGGATATGTGGACTGTATAATAGGATTTAATGTCGCGACAGTATATAAAATCAGTGCCCGTAATCAAGCACGTCGTGGAGCGAAGTGAAGAGCGGCGGACACGAGCACACCAGCCGAGGCATGCTCTCCGGCTTCCACACCACTCCCCTCCGGTCGCCTGTCGCAAGGTGAGGTGCGCCGACATTCTTCTTTGTTTGTAGATGGCGTTCTTGGCTACCGGAATCAAACACTTCTGGAGATACAATGTTAGAGGTAATACATTGCTATCAGTAGAAGTGCCAATCACGATAACCAACATGTACTGAGCAAATAACTTAAAAGCCTTAGGAAAGCTATTTTGAATAAACCTTCCAACTGTCATTCTTCCAAACTGTCCATTTGATATTCTTTATCTTTAATTTTTTGTTTGTTCTTTCGTAGCACACTTAAATGTTCATCATTTTCGACAACAATCTGTCATTATAAAATTACCAACTATAGAAGAGTTCTTTATGTTTAACAAAAGTTCATATGAGTTATTTAAAGTTTGTGGAAAAATAAAACTATGGTTGAAGAATCTTAGTACTTGTATAATTGAAGGATTTTATTACGTGTACAGATTTTAAAGAATCCCCTACCAGTATATTTAGAAAATTTCAGGCCTTCTTAGAAAAATTCACTGTATCACAAATCACCTTCAAATTGCGTGTTCGTTTTCCACTATGTTAAGTATTCATTCTTCTTTCTTCTTTGTTTGTAGATGAGATTCCTGGTTACCGTATTAAACACTTCTGGAGGCATCGTGTTACAATTCATACACTGATACCCCAAGAAGTGTAAAATCCGATAGCTGATATGTAATCAATCCGACTATAAATTAACACATCATGTAAAAGTTCTTTTAGACACGTTCATATGAGTAATTAGAAATTTTCGAAAAATAAAGTTCTATGGTTGAAGGTTTTTATTACTTGTTTTGTTTCTGAAACTGAAGCACGCTGACGAAAGAAATCAAAAAAGTCGGCTAACGTTACGCTTTCGCGAGTGCTCCTAAACTCCTCCCATTTTCTAGCTGTTATAGAATCAAGTTTTGCAATGGCCATGTATATTATAAGAGAATCCCAATAATCCGTATGCTCTCCCAAAGAATTTAGTGCATTGAAATTCTTAGAAATCGTATCCATTAATTTACGTAAACATTTTTCCGATTCTATAGATGTAGGTTCAATAGAAAATAAACCTTTGATGTGTTCATTAATCAAAAGTCTTTTATTATTATACCTATCACAGAGGAGAAACCACGCGATTGCATAATTCGCAGATGAAATTGTAACAGATTCAATCAATGCACTCGCAGACCCTTCCAAATAAATAATGGAATTTACTAATATCGTCGACAGCATCATTGTTATGAATTAATGACTATATGTACATGTCTCTAAATTGTAGCCATTTACTGGGATCACCGTTGAAAGGAGGAATTTTTAAAGGTGGTGATTTTAAATTAATATTGTTTTTTGAATGGCCAGAGCCACTCACCGATACAGATGCAGATTCATGTTTAGAAGGATTTTCAAAAGGTTGTAATAACTCTTGCGCTCTTGCTATCAAAATATAAAATCTATTTGCAATTTCCTCTCTTTCTTTCATTTGTAATTCTTGATATTTACCTAATGATTCTATTTTAAATTGTATATCTTCAAAACTGTACGGTAGATCTTGAAATTTGTTCAACCGCAAGTTCAATTCGTTACATTGACTTTTATTTAATTTACTATCTAAAAGAGGCGTTAAATATCTTTCGAAAAGTGTTATGCGTGTTTTACATGTCCTCTTTGGGCAATGAGTTATTTTAATTCGGTCATTATGGTAGCGCAAACAAAAGAACACGATTAGAAAAATTAATGCACAATTTACAAAAATGACTCAACCAACCTCGAACCCCCGTACAAACCGGGCGAATGTTACAGTCGAACGCCACGCAGCCACCGGCCGCAGCGCCGCGTCACGTTACGATACTCGTCGAACGATTTGGAGCGCGCGCCACGCACGACCCGATGCTAAAGAAATTCTCACCGCTTCACTCCCGGATAGCTGAAACTGGTCGGCGAATATGCTTAAATAACCGATAAATATTGTTTGCAAGTTATTTAGTTTGTAAGGGAATTTTAAAGTAATAAGAAGGTTAAAAATTTTAGATGTAAAATGGAGAAATAGGTATTTTATTGGCTTATTTCATGAAATATGCTGAAATCTAGTTGAAAATGTAGGAATTATAATGAAATATCTTGTATATTGGTACGAATTAATGTTATATTTAATAGAAAAATTAAATTTGTAACAATTTTTACGATGTTAAAATATGTGGGTAAGTTAAAAACTGACGCGTTTGAGAATGTTATCGGCGTAAATTAGTACAAAACAAAGCAATATTGATATGAAGGATATGAAATAAATAGGAATGGGCTGTACTTCCCTCGGTTTTGGATTGTTGCACCTTCTCCTGCGGGATATCGCCTTCCAAAGATGTAACGATGAACTGATGATAAATGCTGTGTAGTACGTCCGTTCTCAGATCACGTAGTTGGGTCACCAAATTATGTGTGTTCTCGGAAGTAAAATAAAAATTTTGGTTTTTTCGAACTGATGTACTCCACAAAAACACTTTGAATTCACAAAATTTTATAAATGAGACAGAAGGTTATATTATGTGATGTTGTTAACTCGGAGGCGGTTTGCGACATGCTAGTTTGTCTTTCGTACAAATTTAAAATTGGGCCTTCAACGCCATCTACCAACCAACCTAAATATTAAATGCAAATTTTAAAAAAATCTGCGTTTATTTCATGTTTATAAAATATTAATTTGATTACGATTTTATAAAATATTTGGTAAGGGTGTTAAAACAATTTAAGGTACGTATATTTATAGTAGTGACTTAATGGATTAAGTAATATACAGGGAATTTGTGAATATAAAATTTTGAACGCAGCTTTATAATGTTCTATTCATTTTAAGTGTTGCCTGCATAAACCGAATTTTTGGTGTTAAAGGATTTGTCCTTGTAGCTCGGGATCCGAATTCGAGTTGCGATATCCCTTGCGTGTGGTAAGAGGCGACTAAGAACGGACTTCCGGGGTTACGGGCGCTAAGGCTGGGAGCTCGAACCATCTGGCTAGCGACCCCGGGGAAAGACAACGGTATTTGTGGCCACCTACCGTTGTTAAGATCAGATGATATGGGACGGGACAGCTCGTTCCTCCTGGGCAGAGCCTCTATTTAATGCCGAAGAAACTCACCGGGGTTTTAGTGTTTACCACACCCACATAACCCGGCGGCGCTCCCACGACATCGAGAACCTTTTGAAGATTTCCCTCACAAGAAAAAGAAATGTTCTTAAGGGATTAGTACTTTAAGTTTTATGCAAATATAGATAATAAATTATATCTTGGCAAGTTAAATTTGTAACATATCTCATGTTATTTTATTGTTTATTATATAATAAAGTGTTTCACGGATATATGTTGGTATATAAATATTTTAAATTAAAAAGTTTGCGCAATAAATTATGGTAATTCAAAATGTAATATGGCAACATTACAAGAATCGGTACCCGGCCGGGGTATACTGTTTTAATTGTTGTACAGAGTGTGTCTCCATACATGGTCCCGCCATTGTTGCTATCGTCAGAATGTTACTTGTTTGATAGATAAATATGAAGTTTTAGCAATTCATCAACGAGTTTGTCATCATAACTCGTAAAGAAAACTGATAAATCGTCACATTTATCTATCAAACAAATAACATTTTGACGTTTGTAATCTAATCTCTACCTACAATACCATGTATAATATATATTAATCGATAAATCAACAGCTATAGCTACGTATCTATAGGTTATAGAATGCGGAAATAGTTATGCGGAACTAAACTAGATGGCAGGACTTTCGACCCGAGAGAGGTGAGATGGCTATCTATACGTTAATATATACTGTCATCTATGGTTTGCGAATTTAATTTTTTAAACATGGCGCAATCCGTTCGGCCATTCTCGGCCGTCTTCGGGCTCGCTTGTCGATTAGGCGCGAACAATGACATCATATTTGTTCGAAATCATGATTATTAGAATGTTTGCACTCGCACGAGTTGCTTAAAAAATTGAATATAATGGCAATTTAATACAAGGAAAACTTACTTTTGCCAGAAGCATAACGTGATAAATTAGCCTATTTTTTGTGAACAGATTTTTACTTATGACAGGTGACATTTCATATTCTTAAATATAGCTGCTACAATTTCATTAGTTTATTTTGTCGATGGTATTTTGTACCAAATCTCCTTGATGATATTGATTATTCATACTTATCTCAAATATTTTATAAGTGTGACCGAAATATTGCATTATAAAAGTATGTTTGTCCTCTATAACGAAATTAAGTTATACCTATGTTCTTTGGTTTATATTATTATTAAATAATTACACCAAGGGTTAATAACATTTTTACTTTGAAACTATTAATACAAATGTAATTTCCGACATAATTTATGATGCATTCTTCAAATTCCAGAATACTAACTACATATTATTAATATCTCTGATCATAGCGTGGATGTCTTTAAGTCAATTCAACAACGAATAGGCTTTTTCTAACTTTGCGTGCTTTACCATCTAAGGCTACATTTACCATAAGGTGGCATTGTACTGAAGCATTTTACTTAAAATAAGGAATAAAGATTAGTCCGTTGGGAATCGGGTGATTGTGGAATCCGAGGAAAATCCAACTTCAAAATCTGAGTCCGTTTTCGATGATGCTCTTTCTTTTCTTTGTTTGTAAATGGCGTTTTTGATTACCGGTGTTGACCACTTCTGGAGGTATCATGTTACAAGTGATACATTGATATCTAAAGAAGTGGACAAATTCATAGTCAATGTCTAATCAAATAATTATTTAAAAATTCATAGGAAAACTGTTTTGGTTAGTCCTTCCAAAAATTATTTTGATTTTCTTTAACTTCTCAGATCTCAGATATTGCTAGTTTCCTGTAAGCCTCTGTAACTATTAATTAATTTATTATATAAAAGTTCTCTGAAACACCTTTATATGAGATATTCTAAATTTGCGGAAAATAAAGTTGTATCTTTGAAGTTTTTTTTATTAAGTGTACAACTTTTTTAAGAACTCCAGCATTATACGAAAATTCCCTCATGCCTCCTTAAATAATCCAGTCTACCACCTCTTCTACAGCCTGCTCGAACGGTGCCAGTGCATCATAGAACAATAATTACTTGTATGGTGATACAATCGATTCCCGATTCTCTCACTAAATCGTGTTCTCGATCACTTTAATTTGTAATCGATTCGTTCATTTTGAAATAACCACCAATCGATTTCGATCGGTGCTTCTTCTCTGGATGGTTTAACAATGTTATAGTATTCTGAATATGCAGGGATGGATTCGCTTCAAATCTAGCCTACTTCTAAGCACCCGTGACGGGTTGTGTTGGACCCCGAGGCAAAAAATCCGAGTACTAATAAATCTAAATAATATAGTATACATGTATTACATTTATCTAAAAAGTATATCTCTTCATACAAAAATATCTTAATTTCTTTAACTTTGTTTTACTGCTAGTACTGTTACTTTTTATACACACGTGAAAGGACAACCATAGCTACCATATAAAACCATAATCGGATTTTGCAAACTTTCTACGGGGCTTAAGTAGCTGAAATTATTTTGGCTTCATTATAATTTACATTTCAAACTTTTATTTTTTCGTAAAGTATTCACGTTTTTAAATAACCAAAACTAATGTTACGTTAACAATGATCTGAGATTTCAATAGAAATATTAATTCATCTTTATAATGGTATACTGTATTGAAATTTTAATGAATAAAACACTATAAAACATTACAAACAAGATATATTAACTGTATAAACATCGACATTAAATATTAAACTTTTGGTTACGTATAAATCACTGGCATAGGAATAAATTAAGTGCCTTAATCTTTTTTATGTCCATGCTTTACTTTGTGCTCAGAGCAGGTAAAATAATTTTCTTCATATAAAATAACAGCACTAGATAGATACATAAATTCTCGGACCAAAACCCAACGTATGGCATTTCCTGTAACTGAGGAACATTATATTATATTTAATATTATTAGTATTATTATTATTAAAATGTATATGTATAGTGAAGATTATTAGGTTATATTAATTGATTACACATTTCTTTTTAATAATGAATATTTGTTCTTAGATTATTTAATCGATGTACATGATTATAAAACATAATTGATATTCTCATTTGGTAAAGAGTTATGGCCTGTCCTGGGTACAGACCTCCTCCAACTGTCTCTATTCTTTTCTTTCTCTGGCTAGTTTCTCCCAGGCGATCCATTGGTCTATTGATCTACACCTTGCTCTTTTTCCTCCTGTTCGACTAGCCCATTTTGTTACCTTTTTTGTCCATCTTTCATCAGAGGTACGAGTCACATGTCTTGAACATTTCAACTTCAGACGTTGCACATGTTTTACTTCGTCTCTTAATTTAGTTTAGTGTTGAATTTTCTTGCTGTTCTGTTTTTCAATCAGTCTGATGTCAAGGAAGTTCTTCTCCATTGCACGTTCGATTTAACATGTTTTTGTTTAGTCCATTTCCTTACATTTTTTGTTATTCAAATTAGTCATCGTTTTTGGTGACTGTTTTTCTTGCAATTTTATTCCAATTGTTTTTTTCGAAATGTGCTTTAAATTAAGAATCTTTACTTTTCAGTCCTGTTACTGTATTTTTTATTTTAAGTATTGTAGAAAAATAGCAAAACTGCTAGAACGAAATCTTGTAATACACATTTAAATAATAGTGGAAATGACTACCTAACCATTTTTTAACCTTACGTAAAAATCATCAGATAAAAATAATATAAGATACAAAACATAAAAAATAAATATATAGCCTCTAAGACAATTATCGCGCTCCAATTTATCCTACTGGAATATGGCAGTTAAAATAAACATAGTATAACTGTAAGACATTCCAAAAAAGCAATTTGAAAACGTGCAAGCATAAAATACAAATAGCTCCATATATCAGGATAGCAAGTGAACAGGTAGCACCATGTGCTAGGTAGAGTATTCTCATACTCAGTCTCTTTGAAGACTGAGCGATTCACTAGGTGATTCAACGTGACGTCTCCTAAGGGACACCTGACCTGTAAGTGTAAGTAAAATAAATTAATACAAGGCTATTAAAAAGCCATCAATTGATCCTTTGCTTGATTTAGATCAACTCATAATCGTTTAGTCCTACAAACCGTACTGGCAATACACCATAACAGATTCAATCCCCAATTATGAACCTTAAAATAAATTTGGATAAGTTTCTTGTAATAGAAATGAATAAGAAGAATGATCCTGATCTTATCAATTCAAATCGGAATACAAATTTAAGGTAAGTTGTTGAAGTTTTAATTAACATTTTTCACCAGGGCTCTTAATCAGTCTTATTCTTGGACGGTATTACAGAAGAATCAGATTTTTGTGTACAAAAATATTATTGTATAATTTATTTATATAGGACGTAAAACCTTGTATGTGACAGGATCCACCTCTTAATTAGTTCATCAAGTTATTATTTTAATCAATCTTTAGTTTCGGTATGAAAAGTATTAGACTCAGGTATGTTTACAAATGAAATTCTTACATTTTAGTCACTAGAACCTACCTGATATACACAAAGAGAGTGTTTATGGCGTGCCATTCACAATAATTTGGTTATTTTATATTAATAAACGGGGATCTGTACAACCGTATCCCCACAAGCATTATGATAGGTAGTCGAGAAGAAAATTTCTATTCGTGACATGTTTTAGAGGTGTTTTGGTCACACTGCAGGGAGCCAGTTATAATACTGGTTGACAACGCGTCGGTAATTTTTTTGTTGTTACTGATGGTCATCGGCGATAGTGGCCACTTACCATCGGGTAGGTTGTCCGCTTGTTTGTCGACAAATCAAATAAAAAAGCGATTAACCTGTTTGTTATCCAACTATCTCACAATGCAACGGAACCATTTCAAATTCACGGTCGATTTTAGAAAGAAACTAAAACTAAAACGGAAACTAGACAAGTAAATTTATAACCAAAGTATTATTACCGTTGGATTAAGTTGGGAATTACAGCTACTTCCCAAAGAAGGGGCTTGACGTCACTTATTTTTCAACCGCAGCTTACTCAGCAGCGTGCAAGCATGACGAGGGCAGGTTGTTTTAAACTCACAGGTGTATGCGGGCCCTTAAATGGATACCAAATTAATTGTTATTTTACATTCAAGAACTACAGCACATTATCGTATAGTCTGTGCTCGAGGCACATTCAGCTTTTGCACGGCAAGAGGCAATGTTATTATGAGATGTTTATATTATATGATAGCTATGGAACTAAAACAAAGGCAATGAAATTAAACAAAAATGTATAGTTGTTTATGATTGCAATTTTATGTAATCGTGAATAAATATATTTGTATTTATTTAATTTTGTAAGTATATTTTGAACCTATTAATAACGATAGAATTTACAAATTATTCTAAAAATACACTTTAATCCTTTGAAAATTAATTTCTTCCACCAATCGAAAGTATCAAATATCATGTTACATACTTCAGGTGTTACAAATTTCTGCGAACAACACTTCAGTACAGGAAATAGACAAACACAACATGCAATAATATTAAATCGATGCTAAACTATTGATGAATGAAAATGATATAAAAGTTATTAATGAAATATATTAGAATAAAATTTGATAGCATCATTAATTGAAAATTATTTGAATCAAGCACTATGGTCACTAATATTAATATAATGTTACTCAAATTTATGTAAAACTGTACCTCTAATAACAACCGACAATACTCCTACGTTACGGTCTTAGCAAAATCATTCCAAACTCTTCTAACAGTACATGAAAGATAACAATGTCCCTTGCCACCCCTATGGTCAAACTTCTTTATGATTGTTGATAAATATTGAGCAATGTATTAAGCATTGCCCAAAGTTTACGAATATACTGTGACGTACTATATTGACTATAATCATGTTTAGTTATACTCATTCTGAAAATGTATATTAAATTTCTATTTGTACGTTTTTTTACGTACACACCATTGCCAACGGATTCCTTAGGTTCTGTTAAAATAACATAGACGATAGATTTATTAATCAAAGATTTTCCCTACTTGTAATAGTACACTGAACAGTGGTTCGTTCAAAATTGTGCTTATTTATGAGCAATTCAAACTATAACTAGTACCACCATTATGGGAAAATTTCACAAGCTTTTGGGGTCAGCAGAAAAAATATTGTATTGTCTTGTACAGTGTCCTGTTGTGCCCTGTTTACTTCATACATTCTTGGAAAGTACTGCAACACGTTGAGAGGTGCTGCAGGTTAGTTTATATCCCATACCTTATCAATAAGACTTACCATTGTAGACCTCCGAAATAGCAATACTCGTACAACTGTCAATCAAATAAAATTATATTTCGTTCGAATGCATCAATGGATTGCAGATCTGCTTGCCAATGCCGCGTCAATAAAAACCTTACGACCAAGCGATTCATAAAATCTGTAGAATATTTATCTTTAAATGGAATTAAGATTTTAAATACTTTTACTTAATATTATAAAATATGATACGTTAAAGCTATAAGAATGTATACAAAGTAGCATGGATACTGTGAAGAGAAGTTCAAATGAAATAAGAAAGACATTTCGGAATGTTGTGATATTAAATGGTCTTACTCTATAACTCAAAAATAAAACAACATCTTTTTTATGTTGTATGCAGGCACGAATGAGCTGACGGCTACGTGAGGGTAAGCTGTTACCGTTGGCTATAAAAATCATTACATTAGGGATTACACATTATAAAATGATATATCTTCCAATTGAAGGTCCCTAACATGAAAAAAATAGCAGATTGTTCCATAAGTACAAAGTATACAAATTTATCTTACCCTGTATCTGTCTGTACCTGGATGTTGCTGTAGACGTTATTGGTGGGATTAATAGTCCTATATAAAATTAATATAAGTTTATATAAATTCTGCAAACCGTGGAAAATTAAGTTGTTCTGTTCTATTCAGAAACTCTCAGTTGCATTCAATTGGCAAGTATTATTTTTACTCCTTTCTTCGATCGTAGTTGTGCGTCAAACTTACCGAAATTAAACACGCATTGAGATAAATGTTAGTCCTTCACACATTAATACCTCAATGAGTGTAAATCCCGATAGGCAATGTGTAATCAAGAAATTATCTAAAAAAAAAACTTAGGAAATATTTGCACATAAAAGATAAACCGGTTCAACTATTTTAAGATGAACATGGTTATTGATAAGTTGAATTGAAAAAAAAAAAATCTTAAACAAATTAAGGAAATATACATTTACAAGCATAAGTAAAAGCAAAATAAAAAATTAAATCAGAGGCAGTCATGAAGTGAAAATTTCAAACTGTTTTTTGAATTTTCAAGCTGATTGTAATATAAAAAATAAAATATTTCATAATTTTTCAATCAAGATTATTAACACTAACCTGATTTTCTCATCTATCGGCACTCCGAGCAACAAGTATGTTTATTTTATTAGTTGAAACATATTATGACTCAGTACAAAATATAAATACAAGTTAATTAAAACAATAACTAATACATACTTATACTATTTGAAATTAAGTTTTTATATATTTTATGTTTATATTTTTATATAAAAATATAAATAAATATACCCTAAATATTAGCATGTTGCTAACGTGAATTCATAGAATTTACCCCTACCAAAAATCGCTGACGTGCATATAGAAGTTTTTACTTCAAAGAACAATATAATATTTATATTAAGCTCGTTAGATATGGCGCTTATGTTTTCATAATATAAATTATCCCATTATTTTACGGCAATATTTTTGTTTTTTTTACTTCTCTTCTATTCTGTAGTCCTTCTCCCATCAGAATATTCCAAGTTGACATTTAGTTTTCCAACTTTCAGTATTCGTGTATAAATGCGTTGAAAATGCTCGAAACATTTCATTTCTAAATTATTATTTTATTTTGTTCGCGATCTTTCTTTCTGACATTCTAGCGTTGGTATATTTCCATTACACTGTATAACTGTGTTGCTCGCGAAGTCTTATGTCATGTGTCCTATGAAATTTATCTAGGAACTTGACCGAAAAAGTAATGTTAACGATTATTCATATTCAATTATTGAATTGAAACTTGTATTGTAGGGTACGAATGAGTTACATCTGATATTTATCTCAACAGGTACTTAATCTATATGTAACGTACGTACTTTTGAAATCTGGATATACGAGAAAAGTGTTACTTCTGTAGATATAAAAGTATAGTTACATTTCATACCTTGTTGCATTTTTGAACACAGAATGATAAAATAATCAACGCTCATAAATACTTACATATTGACATAACTATTAATTTTAAATTTAATGAATACAGAAAATTCACCATTTAAAAATACAATTGTAATTTTGACCATTTTTCTAAGATTTTTTTTGTTCTTATTTCTTTGATAATCTAATTCTTTATTGAATACACATAGATTTTGTTGTTATACATTGAGGTAAAATGTTTAGTAATCCCAGGAGCTCTTGAAATTCTACATTCCATGGTATTTCTTTGTTCTTCTTTTTCTTACTTCATTGCGTTTTATTGTACATTTCTGGGTTAAACGAATACAAACACATGTTGAATTTAATGTTCTTTGTTCGCACACATTAGAACTCATCACGTCTCAATATCGCTAACCGAAGACGAATTGTTTACCTTACATATTTTAGTTTTCTTTTTCATTGTACAATTGTTCTTGTTGCTTCCGAGTAGAATTCCTATAATTAAATTATAAATATGTTAATTATATTATATAAATATTTTAATTGTTTATACTTAAGTGTCCTTTTCTATGCATCTAATAAGCAATCTAAAAACCGAGGAAGAATTTGGTTTTTACTTTTTAGTGTCGAGCTCCGAGATGCATACTTTATTGAAATTATTTTTTCTCTTTTCTCTGTTCGTCTTCCAAGCTTACTGAAATTAAACGCACATTGAGATAAACGTGAGTCTTCCACACATTAATACCTCAATGAGTGTTAATGCGGATAGAAAAAAGTATAATCAGGAAGTTATCTAAAGCATTCAGGTAAAATCTGTAAAAAGATATATTAAGATTACATACAAAGTGCATACGATTTGTTTTAAATATAAAGATTAACATCTAAGATTTCAATTGGAAATTATGAAAACAATATTTTTTTAATTAATTATCTCAAACTGTATACTTACAAGCAGATGACCGAGTATAATAATAATTATGATGACGTTAAACATCGTCGTTAATTTGCTTTACAAGCCATTTTTTTTTCCATGTACCTCGCAATTGTTTTTATTTCATTTCAACGAACCTGATTATGAAGCCAAGCCATTGTAATTTCTTCAACTTAAATTTCCTGCTTATCCTGGTGCTGGGTTTGCCTTATATTGAGGAATATATTTATGTTTATGCTCTGGGAATATGTGCGATATACGAATATACATAGGTGTCTCCCAAAAGCGATTCTTGATTTCTTCAAATTACACTCACCAATTGAACTAAACTCTCTTTTTTTCCATGATTCTATGTGTTGTATTGACCATATTTGGAAAGCATTTAATGGAACATCGATAGTTTGTGCACAACCTCAAAACACTGTGATTTCCGTTTTATTTCTGGAAGTTAGATGTAATTATATTTCTGATGTTCTGATTAATCTGTTTCACCTCTCCTTTTGAAGGTTAAATAATTCGAATAATCGTCATGTCAATCAAAAAATTAACACTTTCAGGACTAAAGTTTAAATATTCTACTCGCAAAACTCTATTCTTTATTTTTTGTTGTACTTTTTTCAGTGAGTATAAAATGCTTTCATTTCCTTTCAGTAGTGATTAATTCAAAATCTATTAAAAGTCGTACAATATAAAAATCTTCGTTTACAATACTAACACACCTTAAACACACACACACACTAAGTTTTGTTCAATTCTGTAAAATAGTTGTATGGCCAAACCGAATGCAATTAGTCTCAAATTATAATTTTTCTTTGGTCCAGCCGGCCATTAATCCTTCATTCTCTTCCGAATTCTTTACCAAGATGTGATTATGGTTCGAAACCTTTCTTTCCTGATCTTTATCAGTTCATCGAACAGCCAATAAAAAACAAACCAAAAAAGAAACAAAAAACAAACAAACCAAACAGTTTAATATTGATTAAGTGCTATGTATATCATTAACCCTTTATATTTTGGTTTAAAACTAAAATGATTAAGTTATCATGGCTACTTTCACAGTATAAAGCTGTATTATGGTCTATTGATGTGGCGTTGCCTATAAAAGAATCTTTGTCCATCTGAAAAGAGCACTTCGCGTCATTTCTATGGACTCCCTAGGATACCGTATCATAATTTATTACTTTTTTTAGTATTATTATTATATAGGATATAGTATCATAATTTATTACTTTATTTTCTTATTCAAATTCAAAATCATTTAATCATATATTTGGTAAATGCACTTATACACGTATTTTTTTGCTTCTACTACCTTTTCGAAAAGGTGCTTTAAAATTGAGGAGAATAAACGACGAAAGAAACTATTCAGCACAGCTTTTAAATAACACATGGTAATTACAAAAGTTTAAACCTGTGCGGAACTGGTTTCGACACTATTATTTCCAGGCGTCCTTGTCATTGATATATTCAGCTATACTATAATACCCTTTACCTTTCTGTAAACGAACTCCCATTCCCATAAAAGACAGCTGAACCCTTTGAAGACGATATGAAGATGTAACCAAATTATGTCTGTTTCTTGTTTCATGATTATGTATATCACTTTTCTGCTTGCACATATTTTATATATTTTTTTATTAGAAGCAATCATTTTAAAATTAAGTACTGAACCGAAGGTACCAACTTTTTTCCTTGTTTTATTAGTGAGTGTGTAATAAAATTCCATTAAGCTATCGGAATAGCCATAACTTTAATAATCATACTGTCCCATTGGTGCAGAGACATTGCAGCTTAATGGTAGGTTGATTTGGAATATGTATCATAGATGTCAAATAAATATTCTCTAACTTACAGATGCTGTTTCCCAAAGAGCTAATTATATTTTAATTTAAATAAATGTATACTGTAGTTCATATTTCGATGTTATCCACAATAAACTCTAGAAGAAGCTACATAGTCTACATATAAGGCAGCGAGAATGTATCATACCCAAAATATTACTGAAAATAAAACTTCTAATATTTGAATTATATAAATAGTGCAAAGTGCATTACCTCATTTCATTACATGAATATTTTAAATTTCTTGCAATGTTGTCTAGAGGATACCGAGGTACCTACAGAGGTATTTTTTTAATCTGTTGTTTGTTCATATCGTTCATGCCAATATTAAGTAAAACTAGTGACCCGTTCAGGCTCATCTTTTTACGCCTACAGCCGACAAGGAGCAGACAGGGCACCAGATCATCTGTGGTATCTGCTGGTCATACACGTTCACAAAACAACAACATTGATTGATATAACTACTATATTTTCTCCGAAGTCTTGACGATCGAGATCGTAGCAGAGGACCCGCTTATTACAGATAATCCTACGACCACGCACGAGTATGGTTATTTAAGAAAGCCTTTATAAATAACACCAGCTTGTAAACATTTGTTACACATTTTATGAGATTTATATTAACAAATTTTATTTGGATCAGTTAGAGATATGTAATATAAGTAAAGATCACGAGACTACAAAAAATTACCGTTTATTGAAAATTTAATATCATAAAATAATTATAATTAAACTGTGTAAAATTTATAAAATAATTTATTTATCAACATTAGTATTGTCAAGCTCATTATTACGTTACCCTTGCCATCTCTTATAAGTTACGAGCAACATTTGTTTCTGTGCCGCCTAACATTGCACGCTAATATAATTTAGTATAAGGAAACATACATATTCCCTTAGCCTCTCAATAGATGGCGCTGTCGTATTAGCGTCTACTAACGCCCTCTCATTGAAACTTACGCGTTTACGGTTTATGGTGACGTTGATTCATTACCGCTATGAGCATAGCGTATTGAAATAGCAATATTATTTGATAATCATCATTGGTTACAACGGGATTTTGACCATCTTTTACACCCAAACTTTGACGTTAACTATATTCCTCCAAAAGCTGCGCAAATTCCCTTTGTGATTATAATAAAAAAGTCTTGGCTATACATTGGCTCATTTCGCTCTCCTTGGTATTTGACTTTCAAAGTATGACCTCGGTGTCCGCAAGTAAACAATTTATTCAATGTCATTCTCATTCGCGCGGGTTTTGTGTAATAAATAAAAAATAGTTTTATGTTGTGATAAACTTCTAAGCAATAAACGTATATGAAAACTGATTTCTATCAATAGGTGATGGTTAAATTTCAATCTAATTACGTTAGGAAAGGGACAGATTCGTTCTTTACATGACAAGGTCTTGATTGAACCCATAATGAGAAGTTTAGTAGGCTACACAGTTCTCTTGTCGTAAATATAAAGGATTTATCTTTGAATCGTCGTACATAGAGTATTATGTAAATGTTAAAAAAAAATTTTTGGAATGTTTTTATTACTTTTTATTCTGTACCTTATTTGTCTTTATACGAAAATAGAAATCAAATTGTAAATTAAATTAAAAATAAATAAAAATAGAATAGCAATAAAATTGTTCGTAGATATCAGGTTAAGTTGCAATAATATATTTTTAAAATAAAAATTAATCATAAAAAATGTTGACTTTAGCTAAAATGTCGACTGTCAGCGGACAACAGTTTTAAATTAATTATACAGATACATATTTTTTGTTTAATCCCCGTACACGGTTGGTACGCAATTGTATATTACGAATTTAGTACAAAACTAAACTAATGCAGTCAACCAAGAATAAGAATTATATTATTTAGACTGAACATAATAGATGATTTTACTTGTAAATATTAACTGATTTCTAATGGAATTAAAGAGACAAATTTATTTACCATTCCCTTATTGCCGCGTTCAGTGAAGGACAAAGAGTCTATCATACACATAAAGGCAAAATCAAAAAAGTTTACTAGAATCTAATCACAGCGTAGCTTGAAGAAATATTTTTGTTTAATCTATACTAATATTATAAACAGAGGGTGCAAATTTTGTGAATTTGGTGTATCATGCAGCAAGTAATCTCTAGAACCACGGCACCCATATGGAAAATTCTTTTACCATATTAAAAGTAAATTATTCCGAATGGTCATAGTCATATTCATATATAGTCATATCATGCAAATTTAATACATTTTTTAACCCTAACGATCTCGGGATGGGCCGCTAGAAATTAATAAAATAAATCAATAATTTGTTTTATACTTAATTAATTCAATAATTAGTTATCAAAAAATATCTTAATGTTACGTATTCGGTTATTAATGTCACAATAACTTGATACATGTGTAACGATATAAATAGTTCTTTATATGTACGATTTTAAAATCAGAATTAAAGCTAACTTACTTATGCGTTTTTGTTCAACAGCGAGTACCTGTAACAAATAAACAAGTTATAGCGTTGTCTCGAGGTTCGGTTGAATGAGTAGACGATTTATTATGGACTATGGCTTAGCTATTCACGGAACATCTCTGGGTTATTTTGAAAAATAAATTAAAAGCAAAATTTTTACATAAATTACTTGGAAGTTTTTAAAGTTTTAAAGCTTGTTAGTTTAAAAGATTTCAAAATAAATTTGCTTATATTATTTTAGAGTTCCTAGGAGACCGAACTGTGCTCGGCATTTTTTTTATAATCATGTTTTTTCGGAAAACCTACTTAAACACAAGTAAATGAATTGTACGCATCTAAAATAGTGTATCTCACAAAACTATGAGGTAGGCTATTGGCAATCCTTTGGCAATAATGCAAGTACCACAAAATTCTACTTATTCGCTTTTCATGTAAGGTTGTAACTTGACAATATACAGTGCAGTTATTTTGTTACTTAGTATTATTTACATACCTTAATTTAATTCTATTAACAAATAAATAATATCATCGAACTTAATTTCAGTCGTCTTACAAGTTTTGTAAATTTATTTATTGTAGGAAACGCGCAAGATCTTAAATATGCGTCTTTTGAATTTCCGAAGCCAGAAAAAATTATAAAGCTTACGTTAATGTGGCATTTCAATCAAATTTGTGATAAATTCGTCTATTCATCTTTAATTAGGAGCTAAAGAGTATATACAAGCGCTTTTTTGGTTACGCTAAAATTGTTAGGTGCGCCTTTTCAGCTATCGGGAGCAGAATAATATTGTCGATTATATGTAGTACATAATAGTAATCATAATTATGGGGATGTTTCAAATCGTTATTTGATTTAGTTTAATATTTAGTATTAAATATAGAGAGAAATATAATAGTTATTAACATACATACTACTCATTTTTGGAAAAGAAAAGTTAATTGACTTTAAAAACGTGCCGTTATTCTCATGTACGCTACATATCATAATGGGTAGGCACTTTTTATCGCTAAATTTCGTGTTTGTTGCATGACAAGATTTACGCGCAGAGCTGTCATGATATCCGAAGACTACATATCCATAAACATTCCCGTTACATCAATGTCTACAAATCGTTCCGTGATTATTCCAAGTTGTTTACTTACTGTTGATACGCGTTACCCATTTCTTCTTATTTCCTTTTTCTTCATCACATTCATACTATCTTGGGTGCTTCTTAATTTTTTTCGTCAGCAAATTTGAAAAGCAAGACAAAAATATAATATTCTCGTATCACGATGACAACACCACACCCTGAATTTAAAAAATATAATTAATTAACTTGTCTGACAGATTTAGTTCAGGAGCATATTTTAATATAAACAATTTTGATTTTTTCATTATGGAATAATACTTTTAAATAAAATCGCAAGCGTAAGAATTGTCTGTTTAGGTGTGAACTCCTTTGAGACAAAAATACGAAAGACGCCAATAATTTTGTTTTCACGATCTCTGTATCGGGATTCATGACATGAGAATAACATTTACAAATATTATTTCTGTGTTTAAAGTCAAAACGGCTATACCGCCGTAAAAAATGACGAATTTCCAAACAAAAAAATACTGCTCGCCAATAAACATATAAATTAATACGGCCACATTTAAATCTTATTGAATTTTGATGTGATTGAAGAATGGCGTGGGCTATAAAACAAAATATCTCTCTTGATTGTTGATAAAACCACTGTAAGAAAACCTGTATACTTGGAGGTTTTTTTTTTGATTCGGACTAAACTTGATGGTATGGCGTTAGTCTTTGTGACGTAAGGCCCTGCCGAAAGGGGAGCCCTACGGATCACTCTGGGTCGGGATACGCGTTCAAGGATGATTGGAATATCCCGCCGATAAAAAAGAATTGATTATAATGGTTCGGAAGCGGACAGTACCTTAATCTCACGACGAGGTTGATTCATGACTCAGATCACTTCAAGTCTCTCGATGATCGAAGGTCTTCACCATAAAGTATCACCGGCACTGAACTCCACACACAAACTATCGAGTTATAACACCTCTGCGGGATCCCGCACACTACTTCGTAGGGATAGTTAAGAAAAATGGTAACTTTACGTGTTTCTTTAGAGTTTTAAATACGAATAGAATAGAAAACGAATTATCTCGCCGGCCACGTTCGAGAATCCTCTTCACACCTTTTTCTTCTCGAGGGTAGTCTCTTGTCTTGATATGTTTGTTGTTCGGTCGGCGTCGGTTAGGTAGCCGAACATTACCGAGCATGTCCGCGAACCATTAAATCGGCGGGAAATTTGAATATAGTAAGTACGAATAGTGAACAGTCTTCGTGTTGGAGGTTGGACTTTGTACCATTCAATGTGATCCTCACGTTACTTAATATTTTTGTATCTGGCTAATTACCATTGTCTATCTAGATTCAGCCGTAAAATATTTTTACGTGGTTCAGTTGTAACGGAGTCAGCAATAAGTATAAATATATTTATATGTGTGTGTGTGTGTGTATGGCATCTACGTCTATTTCAGACGGTTTATTGCACAGTATCTGAGACAGCGATTTTGGCGGCCAAACAAACCGATGCGCGAGCGGCATTACTTGCCACAGACTCAACACAGGAAATTATTATTGTTAGAGACAGGTGCCAAAGATCCCTTATGTCTTTTCTGCATGCTGTCAGCAAGCACTCAGAACCAGACTATATTCAGTCAATTCTAATGGAATTTTATTATAATTATTTACATCTTCAAATGAAAATACCAGAAATTTGGTTCGATCAATTAAGCATTAATCCTAGTTAATGTCGTGAACGTGTTACTCTTCTTAAAAAACTATGAGTCTTTCAACATACAAAATATAAAATACAGTATAAGATTATATACATAAAATGTATTGTGACACGAAAATTAAATAGTTATTCTATTTTTTAAAGAGATCTCTAAGTGGGTCCCTACGCCTGAGGTTGTAAATATCGCGTAATGCTCTTGTCTATTATAAAAAAATATATTCAATAACAATAGCTGAGTCGAATCAAAGTGGAACGATACTAAAATGTACCAAACTATTACAGTAAAAATTGTTTTGAGCAGTTAAACTTAACAGTTACATTATATTAAGTAATTCATGGATTTTCTCATTGAGAAGTAGATGGCATAATGGGTCACGTTTTACAATAACATCTTTAAATGCTCTAAAAACTACTGTCAATTTCGTACAAACCTCTTTTTAGGCATGTCTCTTGTCTAGCATGCGGCTTATTGGATCTATAATAACCCGCCCTCGCTTCGGTTCAAAAACTTACGCCTTACATTTATAAATAACACCATCATAATTTAGTAATGGAAGTATTTCAATTTTTTGAAATAAAAACATTAATTTCTTATAATAGCGGCCACCACGCAGTCAGCATTTTCTTTTCTACCCTCTTATTATAATGCCATTATCTAGGTTTATTTTCTATCCGACGGAATTTTTTTAATAATAGATAAAAAACTTCCGTCTTGTATAAAATAGATTACAAAATTGTTAGTCATGAAAATTGAGATAAATTACGCAAATGACAACATAAAAGTTTTATTGATTGACTCATATTTCTTTTTTATCTTGAAGTCCTACTTACTTACATACTTAATAAGGTCACGTGATAAAATTTTATACAAGGTTTTCATGTTATTTTTTATAATTGATAAAAAATAGGAAAAAATTAAGTATGCAAAAACTTATGTCATTTTTTAAATGTTGATATTGCCGTTTTTGTAGACTATTCTATGTAATAGTTTGTATTTATTTTAATTGAGGAAGTTCATTAAAGTTTTCTTATTTTGGTATCAAGTTTGATTTGACAAAATATTGAATTAAAGAAATTAACAATATTTTTATTATTGTTTATTTATTATTTAAATTATTATCAGGATTTTTTTTTTTTACAAATCATATATAGCATTATTTGCATTTGTTTGTTTAATAAACAATATATTATTTACATATTCTGACTACTATTATTTATTTTTAAACTAATAAAAGTGACAAAAATAGCTATATCTAAAAAAATACAAAAAATATTTTTGTTTTATTTCTTCAGTAAATATATTTTTCAATATAAAACAAATAAATTTCAGTATTCTGTTTTACATTACTGTTTGTTGGCTTTTTTATTACTTTTATAAAACAAACATTTCTTTTTATAAAACAAATGATATAATGGCAATATGGATTTTTTATAAAAATCGTGAACATAATGAAATAATAATAAAAAAAATTTTTTGTTACCGTAAATGATAAAAAGATTCAAAATTTATTTTCAATGTTTTCCATGATACAACAATTTTTAAATAATAAATAAATAATTTTAACTTTAATAAATTACTATCAACAAAATAAAAAAAATAGTTTGTGAAGTTTTATCGCGTGATCTTATTTAGTATCTATGTATTATATAAGTAGAGCTCCAAGTAGCCAAAAAAAATATAGGTGAAAATATAACGAAAAAATTGTTAGTTAACAGTAGAAGAACTTTTTGAAAAATCAACATATTTTTTTTTTGCAACAGGACTGTATTTTTTCAAGTATTCAGATGACAGCGTAATTTATGTAAATTTTTAAATTGATATTTTATTGAATAAAATAAAATATGTGATATACTGTCTTCAGTGGAATTGCGGCTTTATCGTAATGAAGGCGCACAGCCCTTTTTATGGCTTTAAATTAAAATTATAGATGATAGAGACAAGAGTCCCGGGAGTTAGGACGTTTTATTAGAAATTTCTTCTTGTTTATAATTAATCAGTTAATTACTTATTTAATTATTTTTTATAACCTACTAGCTGTACCCTGCGCGCGTTGCTACGCCACCAACTAAAACTCTAAACGTGATCATTCGTTCGCTGTTTTCGTTTCAATTCAAATCAGCATGAACTGTCACGGCAATATATGAAATTCATTGGAATGACAGTGGCGCCATCTATCGAAAATTGGTCGTACCAACTCGGAAACCTTCGTGGGCTCATGCACAACAACTTTGCTAGAGATCAACAAATGATCAAATGCACAGTTTACGATTCTATAAAGGACATACAGGCAAACATTCATTTTATATATATAGATAAAATCATCGAAATATATTTATCTAGTCAGCATTCCGAATCTATTTATAGGAGCTTTATAAAAAATTTACACTGATTTGAACTTGTTGACCAGACTAAAACAGCATGCTCCAAATATGCATAGTATTATTCATTGAGATCGTTTGTTAATATGGCAAACGGTGGTTGCCGGAATCCATTAAAATAATAAATAAATACATATAAATAAATCCAGCTTTATATATTCAACTTTATTCAGTTTAATAAATAATTAAATTTTAAATCATCAACTGATCAAAGTAATCAGTCATCAATTCGAATTTACTTGATTACATCGTTAAAAAATATTTGAACTACATATATTGCAGAAATGCAGGTTAATAAGATAGTACTCATTTTAAAGTCGTCATATGAGTAAGTACATACATACTCGTAAAATGAAATATTACTTCAGCTATGCCCGTAAGAGACGGCGAGATACGAGACTTACCTACATCCACGTAAGTTCCGAACCTGGAATAAATAATCGATAGTTTTGAAATGCAGGATTGAATTTGACTTTACTTTGGAGCATAGCGTCATACCAAGAAGAAGTTTATTAGCGATCACGTTGCATATGTTCAAAGTTAGTTACATATAAATTTATGTTCAAATCGTTTGCTTTGGAAACGACAGACATAAAAAATTTGAGCGGGTAAGGACATCGGGAACGATCGGGTTGGAGTTTTCGATTCACTCGTATCTGATCGTTAGTGCATCGGCCCTATGCAGTGCGCATATGCCGTCCCGCCTAGCTATCCCAGACTCAGCTAGCTCGGCCAGTCGATATCTGGGAGGTGGAGGCGAAAGTCGAAGGAAAATTATGACCTGTGCCTGGAAGATAAATGTGTCTCCGGCTGAGAATAAAAGGACTTCGTGTCGCCTCAAGGTAAGACTATTATTAATTATTAAACATTATGCATTTTTTACATTTATATTCTATTTTTATGTTTGTTTTTTTCAACAAAAGCCTTCCTTCCTTTGTTTCCTTTGAACACTCGTCAGCCACTTTCCTTCAGTTACGCCTTGTAGCTCGTTTCCCATCTGTTTTGTTGTTGTATTGTGAGCTTCGCTCATTGTTCTTCGCTGATCACAACACCTCGGTACACCTGTTCAGTGGTCCGGTGATGGATCGTGGTCATTGCGAATATGAACAGTAAATCTGTTCCCTATAATGATTTTTAACCGTTTTGATTTAATATTAATAGATTGTTAACGCAAGTAATTTTTCACAAAAATCAATAATGGAGATGTGGATTTCAATTACACACCCACACACACAAAATACATATATATTGACACACTCCTAGATGAACACACATACTCAGTATATGTATAACACTAGTTTTATTGTTTACTTAATTCTTGTTTTTAATAACAGGATTATTAAAAATCGACATCAAAAAAAATATGTGATACATTTGATTATTGCTCATATGTAATACTGTCGAATAATGTTGTAACTCACCTTACCGATTATACCATGATTGTACAGTACTGATGTCGGATTTGATAAGTTTTGCAGCCATTTTGTCGTCACACGACATATCGGGCGCCATGACAGTTACGCCTTGAAAATTTAGTTAGTACTGGATTCATACTACCTTTAAACATATCTTTTATACCTAGTGAATTTATATAGATATATAAAACAAATTATGAAAAAATAAAATACTGAGCAGGCTACGCTGTCAATCGATACTTTTTAAATGGGAATTCCAAACGCTAACAGCGCTGCGTAGCGGTTGCAAGTGGAACTAAGTAGGATTAGTTTTTTTTATGACTGCCTAGACACTGGTGCTAAGATTCAAAATGGCGCAGATCAAATACGATTAAGATATTTGAATTTGTCCTGTGTCTCAGTTGTATTGGACCCTGTTTACTGAGCGAAGATTATTGAGTTCGACCGCCGTCCGGTACATAGTTACATGTAACTGATAAATATACGATTGTCTTCATTTTTGTGGTACCTCATTTATTTGTAAATCCATGTCACCTTAATACATGAAATATGACTAGGGGCGTAAATTAATGAGCCTTTATTATTTAACAATTGGTAAAAAAATAAAACGGTACACATGTAATTATTATATACCAAAGTCGTGTATATACTACCACATCCGTCAGTAAAAATTCGTTATATTGCATCTTAAAATGTCTTGTGCTACCCAAAGGTAATGCGGAAGAGATCGGTATCAGCATTTATTGATTATTTACTTGTCTCTTGTCCTTTACGGTTGAATTAAAGAATATTGCATATTTATCTCAATATAATTCAATTAACGGAAAAATCATACAGTCTGGAAAATTCTAGACCAATTGTTAACACAGCTTTTTTATTATATAAAATTTTAACTACTTATGTTCCAAACAACTTAGAACTTCACACAAAACATATTTTAAATTTAATGTAAAATTATGTATTGAGTTTTCGTGCTAATAAAATAAACAAAACCCCAGACAGCGATACGGGCGCACGGTGGGGTGGGCGATGCAGACGCGACGGATTGACGTCAATAAATGCGCGGAAAGGAGACAACCAAACAGGTGCGATACATCTGTATAATTATAATACATACATAGTTACTTAAAGCCATCCCTGGTCGCTCCCGAGGGGTCTGGGTGGTCTATTCCCACTGACTCGGCTCTGCATCTTTGACTGGTATTATTCCGTATTGCGTTTCATACAACTTGATGCAACAATTTCAGTTTTTTTTTTAAATCTTTAGCAACTATTCGGATGAAAATTAGCCTTTTTACGATTCATCAAATTAATTACGAATTCAATTGTGTGTTAAACTTCTCATTTATGGTTACAATAGTAACACAATGGGGACAGGTTATACAGAATTTAAATTGTATGCAGTGTGTTGAACACTACTGAACAAAGAATTAAGACATGGTGTTGGGCAATTTTATTTGAACCTAGCGAAAGTTACGTGCGTCTTAGCTTGTCTCTAATACTCATGCGCGGTACACACGCTTGATGATGCGGTTCGTGCGTGACTAAGTATAACCCTGCTTCTAAAAATCATCCGTGAAATATGTACATTGTAACTCTTAACGGGTGCTCACATTTTGGCGGTTTTTCACGATATTTTGACTATTACTTCCAAACCAGTTAACAAGCAGATTTCATGAAGAAATGTTTTTATTAAATATTATCTTGTTCAGAGAGAAATGTAGCGTACTTGTAAGATAAATTTTGAAATACCGAGATATACCTAATATTCATTTTCAAATTCACATTACACAGATGTGCAATGAACAGTTTCTACCTCAACGAGCAATGTGCCTGCAGTGTCGAACTTGCAGTGATTTAAGGTCAGTGCAAATTTATATCATAATTAACAATAAAATGTTGAATTCTTATTCATCGTTGAGTTCGTTGGACGTATTATGAAGATTTATTTACTATTTTATATATAATGGTTTTAATTATAAAATTTCAAGTATGTTCAGTAAAAAAAAACTTATATGTTCAATATAAAGTATAGATCTATCGCTGGTTATTATTAAATTATTTATATATTTTATGAAAATACTTCATATTTATTTATTTTACATTATACAATTGATGATATTTAGTGCGGTGATTATTTTACAATTTATTGTTAAGTAAATCTAATAAGTGTAAACATATGTCTACTACGTACGAGAATGAAACAACGTGGGTTTCGAAGAAATATATGAGCTATTTCATAGGAGATCTGTCTTCAGTTGTTATAGATAAAACAGTAAACGAATGGAGATCTCATAATGGCGTCATCAGTGAGCTTCAAATTCTGAATATAAGGCGATGTATTAAATACTTATTTAATATAACATGTCAAGTTTTGAATAATATACGCTAAATTACTTATAAATATACTCAAGAGAGATAAAGTTATTGAAGATGTTGGAAATTTGTTTCGCAAATAAACTGAAAAAACTCTATCTTAATAATACCAACAATTGAGTGTGATATTACGGAAATGTATGGGAGGTTACCATTTACCGTCAGGTGTATTCGTTAGTTGACTATTAACATAATAACATAAGGCCCAGAGGTTAGAAACGCAAATGAGAATGAGAATTCGAATGAAAACGCGAATGCGAATGTAATTAAGAACGGAAAGGCGAACATAAATGTAAACGTCAATGCAAATGCGAAGAATAAGAATCCACACAAGAAAACGCAAGCGAACTTCAACGTTAACTTAAAAGCAAACATGTATAAAAATGCAAACACTAACGCGATCGCATACATGAATGAAAACACAAACGAATACTTGAATAAGAATGCGAAAGTGAATAAGAAAGCAAATGCGAATATCACTAATAATGCGAACGCTAATCCAAACGCGACCGTAAGTGAGAATGTAAGATACGCACGTAAATGTGAACGATAATGCGAACACGAATGCAAACCCGACAGTGAATATGAAAGTGAAATCTAACACGTATATGTACTAGTACGCGAACGCCAGCGCGAACGTGAACGCCGATGCAAATGCGGCCACAAGCGCGACGTGAGCGCTAAAGCGAACGTGAACGCGAACGCAACGTGAGCACTAAAGCGAACACAAATGTGAACGCGGCGTGAATATGAACAGGAACGTGACCCAAATATGAATGCGAAAGTCAATGATAATAGAATGCAAGCGCAAAACTGAACTTGAATGAGAACACAAATGCGAATGTGGATTAGAATAAGAATGATAAAGCGTACCTGATTCATAACTCGAACCCTCTTTTTCTATTATCAAAGCTCGAACCCGGACCCGGCCCCACACTCAATGTCAAACAGGCTCTTAAATTTTCTGTGTAATTAAAGTACCTTGTTTCTCCTTACTTTTACTTGTTTAGTAATAAATAGATAAGTACAAAATTAATGTAATATTTTTTTGTATCACAAAGTTATGTAGTGTGATTTCGTATTCTAATATTACCAGTGGAATAGCAATTAAAAAAAGGTCCCCTTTAAATTTTCTATTTTGAAATTCGATTTAATAATAATAAACATTATGGTCGAATGCATACTACATATGTCTGAGTAAAAAAAACTAACAAAAATAGATTTAAACGACCACAATATTTTTGACTCAGGACGTCCAACAAGAAAGAGCTGGGAGACTCTAGCACGATCTACGGTGGCCTTTTTGCCTACTGTTGACGACAAAACGAATATATAAATAGAAAATAGAAAAAAAAGAACAGACACACATCCCAAACCATGCAGACATATAAAGCAATGCACATTAATTGACAACGGAAGAAACTGTCAACGCCAGAACCATTGCTCAAAGCAAATAAAATGAACGCATGCTTTGCACTCATACAAGAACCTTATATAGGTTCCCAGTGAGAAATTCAAAGATATGCCGCCACCTACGTAATAACCACAACAGAACAAACCATATAAACCATACCATATACACCTGTCGAACCATATTATTTAGAAGAAATGAAAAACATATTAAGTAAAATAAACACTAACAAAATAATGATTGGAGGCGATGGGAATGCTTGAAATACTTGGTGAGGAAGTGCAACGGAAGATCACAGAGAAGAAACACTATCAGGCATGTTAGAGGAGAGTGACATGCACATTATTAACATCGGTTATGATATGACCGAACGGATGTAGGTAACACAGACCACCAGCATAATTATCAATATTATAGCAAATAAACAAGACCGAAAAACAACACTTGGCGAATTGAACTCGCTTTTTATATAAGCAGAGTTCAAACAGTGAAAAGTTTCAACTATACAAAGGCGCCAGGATTTAATGGCTTTACAGCGGACATAATAATATGCTCAGCAACTATATCAAACAATCGCGACATCTTTTTAAGTGTAGCGAATCAATGTCTCACTTATTCGCACCATAGAAATAAGCTAAAGTTATAGTTTTGAGAAAGCAAAACAAATATGACTACATTGGGTCTAAATCATACAGACCAATATTATGGGAAAAATATTAGAGAAGCTAATGATCCAAAGAATCAGATGGTACCTGTTACTGAAAGCCGATCCCAGGCAATATGGCTTTGTACCTCAGCGAAATACAAGAGATTCCCTATTACAACATATTAGACAAAACCTTCAAAGAAAGCTTTTTAATCTAAATATATCATTCGATATAGTGGTTAAAACTTTATTTTAAAATTCTAAATCATATTATATTTTGAATTCCAGAGTAAAGTTATTGTGGTGGGTGTCAGTGAATAAACACTCTTAACTGAAGAATGAAAATTAATCGTAACTTGGTTTATATAAGGATGTGAAAAATCCTAAATTTGCTGTACTGAACGTTGAAGATGTGCTCAGATCGTTATGAGACTTAGACCAGTAGGCGAGCTGAAAAAATACATTATTACTCAATATAATATTATATATAGTATCCTCATTGTATTAAAAGCGCCAATTTCATCATTTTATAACAATTGTACAAAGCATTAAAACATTACATTACATTTATTTTAAATATATATATGTCGGCAAACGCCAGTAGTTACAGCAGCATTGTCGAACATAGCTTGGGCGTATAATCGTTTAACACTTTTAATTAATTGTTAACAAACACTTCACACCGGGAAAACGAAGCAAGTAACAGTTCCTAGTGCGGAGAAACCGATCTCTTCGACCGCAGAATGTAAACTGAGCTCCATCCGGCGTCACTCCACTAGCTAGGCTCTGTTGTAGCACGATGTTAGCCGAGTACCGACGTCATCGCGGCGGTGCTGCCATCACTCGGATATCGTGCTGTGTTTCGTTTCACGTCAATACTAATGACCATCTCCGACATATATGTACATATATAATAATAATAAAATAATATAATGAGAAACCTTTGTACCCCTTATTCTCCTTTGTTCATCGACCGATTTTTTTATTTGTTTCATAACTATTACAGAGCTTCCATGTTATCAATAAAAAAATAAATACAGAATGTTATGATTGGAATCGAAAAAATCCATATGTATGCAAATGTGAAATATGTGGTGACAAACGAAACAAAGTACGCTACCAGAGCAGACGGAGTACTAACCTGAATAAAACAGCGAGTACCCGCTAGATTAGGAGGCTCAGCGGCCTGATCGGTCAGGTTGGCACATGGTAGGAGAGACATGTCCAAAAGGATTTAGAAAGACTAATGGTTGTGTACTGGTTAATGGATGCTTACTATATCTAAGTGAAATGCAACAAGACCGGACACTCAAGAAAGAAGATAGGATATGCCATTTGGGATCTGCCTTCGTTTACTTGTAAAGTATTTAGTAGACGGATATAGATCTTATTATGGCGTATCTTATAACCAGCGAGCCACTATCAACGAACTTCAATCTTCAAAACGAAAGGATAAGTTACCGTCTTTTATTTTGTATGTTAATTAAGTAACTTTATTTTCGTATTATTAAGTAAATACATGCCTCTGTTTGCACTATACTGCCGTTATAAATTGTGAATCCTTTGCTAGGTATAAATATCCTCAAGATAATTAAATTAAATTGACTCTTACGCGGAGATTCTACAAAATTTAGAAAAGTTAAAAAAAAATGACTCTTGGGAATTAAAATTGGTAATGTTATAGTCATTAACAAAATAATCAACTCAAACTCTTGTATACAAACCGATCATAAAGATTTAATATCCATCAATTGTTAAATTTATGAAAAAATTTAACTAAAAACCTAATAACACTTTTGCACGTTAGCTATAAGTACTGATTAAAACTTATTTTATTGAAATATGTATGTATATGTAATAAATTCATTACATATTTCTAACGTTTCTAAGGTATAATTAATGTTGAACCAAACATGAGACGATCTCCGTAAAATTAAGTGATTTAATTGTAATATAAGGGTTACTTGTAAGTTTTTTACTATTGGTACAGCAAATTTAATGAATTTCAATGCCACCTGCTGAAATATAAAACGAAAATTTCCAACCAAATAAAATGTTTATTCTTTACTCTCGAAGCAGTTTCACTACTTAATTTACAATATGTATATTAAATTACTAATATTATATATTTTTTGTTTAAGTTTATTGTTATCACATTTTTAGGTATTATTTTTGTTTCGTCCATCCACATTAAAATTTAAAAAAATTTACAGAATCACTCCACTCTTCCTCAGTTTTATTATAAGTATAGATTATTGCTGAATTTAATAATCATCAAAAAATAATACTAAGAAAACCATTTAACGTTACTATTAAACCAGAATTCACGAAGATTTTCGTAGCACACATACTTAACGAATGAGACTATCAGATATTGGTTCAACTCATTGTTATCACAAAATTCGATTTTTTTTTTATTTTATATACAATTGAAAACTTTTCGCCCAATTTGGTTATGACAATTTTTCACGGTTAGAACAATGTCACTAAGCGACATCATTTTACCTTTATAAAAATATTTATGCGTGGAGGGTTTTATACAACGCATCAGTAATTGGAGCGGGCTTTTGCCTGTAGCTCTCGAATTAGTACATTTGAAACAACTAAGCTCCACCAACTCAGCTCTTTTAGATCGCCGTTCGTGACCTTTGAACTGTTCGTTCGTTTTATAAATACCACTAGTGCCCTTATCAAACTTATGTATTGACTCCATTCTAATTACTGTGGGTACTTATTATTACGGGTATTCGGAGTGCAAAACAGGCTAATTTGGACGTTAGATTTTTGACTGGTAAATGACAATATTTATTGAACGCATCAATTATTACTGTGATTTGATATAACAACAACCAGTAAATGTACCTCTTGTATCTTGGTTTGAAATTGGATCTTATTGAGCCTCCGCTCAAGAGTGCCTGGCTTTCGATAGATTTTTAATCATGTTATCATTTCTCCAGTGGAAACCTCGGTCTGAGAAGGTCCCTTAAATATTGTCACTAGTGTCGTATTAGTTATTGTAAATGAGTCTGTATTCAACGTGCTTACGGTAGTATTTTGTAACAAGAAAAATTCGGGCCTTAATTTATTTGTTGTAGATACCCTTATGATACTTAGTCATAATAATAACCAGACTTAATTCAGGACGTGAGAAAAAATCTCGATCGAAAATAACATCATGGAATAAAGTAACATTAATTAAATCAATAGTTATGCGTACTATAATTGACTGAAATAGCTTTCCAGCGTCGTGTTCCCACCTACACATGATGTGGGAGTCTTCAAGGAGAAATAGGAAGATATTATACAGGCTGTTATAAATATTTGTAACTTAATGAGTTTAACATACCTATCAGGTGGCATCACCACGACAGGTGGGGTTGTTGTTAAGCATTAACTTATTTTTACGTAAAATAATTACAAAATTGAACATGAAAATCTACAATCACATGTCAATAAATATTAATCCGTTAAATAATTATAAGGCGAAATTGAATAGATCAAAATGGAGCTAATGCCAGAAAATTGCGTAAAATTACGGCAACAGATCAAATTGTCAAATATTTTTATGCGGTAGGTATAATATTCACTAGACACACCAACAAACTTTAAAAGACTATTTTAGTTAACGTGCGTGTTTCTTTGTTTTGAAAAACACACTTGTTCAGTGTGTCCCACTTTGTGTCTCATATCTTCATTTTTATTTGTAACTGACTGGCTCTGTATAAACTGCGTATAATAACTATATTTTGGCCGTACAAGAGCGGCCTAGAATACTGGTCCCAATACCATATTGGCAGAATAGTGTCCTAGGAGGCGACAAAAGCCAGCCTGGCTTATTGGTAGGGCCTCACGTTAGGACAATATTATCAAAATTATTATTAAATCATTCATATTATTACTGGTATTGTAATCTTTCCCTGAAACCTGCCTTCTTAGACCTGAGACCTGGGACCCGAGAGGCAGTGCTTTCTTTTTTATTTCTTAGCTGACAACGCATCGGTGATGCCTTTGGTGTCAGTAATTTTCGTGGGCTATGGTCACCTCTTACCATTAGGTGGGTCATCTGCTCATTTGTCGGCTATTTACATAAAAACCAAGTATTGTTTAATAAGGATTTTAAGTTAAAACTTCTTTTTTTAAGCGGTTACACACCCACACCCGCACTAGGATTCCCTACATAGCGGGTGCCATAGACATACACAGATATGGCACTACAAATCTACCTATATATACCTCGCTCGGCAGGCAGGGTCAACCAACCAACTGGTGTATGAGGTCGTCGTTGTTACAACTATGCTTTTAAATTAAAAGAAGTCGTGTCTTCGATGTTTTGAGTCACATCGAATATGGTGGGAAGACCGTGGTCGTTTAAAGTTCTTAAAATTAGAAGATGTAGCTAGGACTCAAAGATTCATCGGAATATTTTTTAACAAATATGGATAGTGCGTATTATCGATACGTAAAATGACTATTGTTCGGGATGACTTTCCTTGGCTTCGCTTCGTCCAGTACACAATCTATCTAAAAGCACATAACATACACTACGTCCTGGACAAGTCTCGGGAATCTATTTATAGCTATAAATTGTATCGATCTGTGTATTAATCTTGCGCAATTCTACGTCTTATGTATATACAATGTAGGAATTATAAGTCTACGCCCGAGCTTAAAACCCGTTTCTCGTCTCGTAGTCCACCTGCGAGTTCTAAATTCGATGATGTTCTATTTCTTCCTACCATTGGCTACAGTGAACTCATAATCCGTTTGGTCCTTCATTTTCTTCTTTTCCCTCATTGTGAAGATTCTGCACCATTGGATTAGATTGCGAAATTTAATTTGATTGCTATTTCTTGAATGTGCCTCAGAAATACTTTCTTATGGTGATGTATATGAATTTTCAAAATATTAGCGGTCGTTTAAAGCAGAAAGTGGGTAAGTCCATCCGAAAAATACTGTTGCGGTCCTACCGTTGCTGTCACAGAAGGAAAGGCTTTTAAGCTGTTCCTGTTGTCCGCCATATTAAACATGGATTTGTAAAACCTGTGTGCATGTTCTGCGCCGTCGAGCCTGATCAATTACCATGGCCATTGTGAGTCTAATTGCCACAGAATAGTTTTTTCGATATTATTAAGTTAATAAGTGATTTAAAATAGTCGGTACATCTGTTGAGTTTCAAATTAAAACTAATTACCCGCTCTCATTGGCTACATTTATATAACTCATATAATATACTCATGTATATTTTTCATCTTTCATTTCATTTCATATAAATGAAAAATATGCCAAGTAACATTCAATTCTGTTCTATCTTTATAGGACGCTATAATACAAATACATATACAGGATAGAGAAGCAAAAATGAATAGAAATATGTTTGGCCTCTACGAGTACATACTCATAAATAGCAAGGTCAGCCTGTAATACAATATTCAAAAAATATTTCTTAACTGTTTAAATGCTTGGTCCGTGTTGCTACAAAAGCATGGATTTAGAATTATAACTGTTATTATTTTATTCGTTTTGTAAATAATATTGTATGTTCCATTAATTATTATATTACTATAAAAATCTGCCTTTAATTATTTTAATAAATAAAGGAAACATGAAACTGGTTTTTAAATTTTATGATGATAAAAGTACTTTATGTTTTATTCGTTTTACTTATTAAGTATTAAACAATGAATATTATGTAATCCAGCTTATACACGATTTTATTTTAATTTTCATTGGTCGATTAGTTTGTAGAGTTGTATTGTATATTGTCCATTTAGTACAATATATATATAAAATTAACGGTACCGATGTTCCTTTGCGTAATTTTATTCAGTAGTAATTTTATTTTCAAATATTTACTGACATCGAATTCGAAGAAAGAAGACGGGATATTCCGTTTGAGATCTGCTTTCAGTTACTATAGATTATACAGTAAACGGACGGAGATCTCATAATGGCGTATCTTCTATCAGCGAGCTTCAATCTTCAGAATATAATATTGAAATACATGTTTTTGGAATGTAATGGATATGTTTTATATAATTAATGCTTTAATATTAAATGCTCTCAAGATATATGAAGTAAGATAAAAAAAATTATTGTAATTCTTCAATAATTTGACAAAATCTGTATAATGTTACTATGACATGAACATACATATTTAAGGTAGAGCAAACACGTTGATCCATGTACGATTGTGACATAAGTTTTATAGAAAATCACAACTCCATTTGTAGGTTAGTATAATATGAATTATGATGATTTTGTTCTCCACTTTACTTGTTTGTACATACATACTTACGAACTTGTATTGAAAAGACAGTAGGTAAATCATTAATATCAAAACTCTGAAAAAATATTTTCATTAAGATAAGGTACATATAAATAAAATTGAGATTTATGATTTCAAAATACCTGCGTTTTGTTAAGTATGTAAAGCTATTTATCTAATTCGAACAACCCCTTTTCAAACATTTGTCCATCTGTCCAGGTCTGTTCAGGTTATCGTTCGAAATAGTTTAATCCATTTTAATTGAACTTTCGCTAAAAGATAGATGAACTTGAAAGATAAACTTGGAAAACTATAGATTACTTTTTCTAATCTTCTGGAGATGGATATGATTATGACCAGCCGAATTTGATGGGATTTGATGTAATTGAATATCGAAAATACCTATAAAACTCAATTCTCTGATAAGATATCCATAAGATTCATCATCAGGCTCACATTATCATTATTATCATGGTAACCATTAGAAAATATCCCGCCGTTACATAGACATCCTATGTCATACATATAAGTACAATGAGAAAGTTTGCAACCATACAGTCCAATCAATAGCTCATTGTGTGTTATCGTAACAAACAATTTCAGCGGTTACATAAACGGGATCAGAATAACTATTTGACATTTCAAAACACCCTTATTGAAAAACTTTTTCAATGGGGAGAGCATTTTATGATACGTCATAACTCTAGATCTGGGTTACATGAAGAACCCTGAAGTATTGGAAAAACTATCAGAGATATCGAAATGCCTATTCCCAAAGTATTTAAATATAAATATAATAATATATTGGAGGTTAAACTGTCGATTCATAAATGTTTACTCTATACTATTAAAATTAAATTTATTAGTCAAATTGGACAATTTAATTAAATTATTGATTTGCCATAATGCATAATTAACAGATATTATTATTAACAGATATTTTGTATTATTTCAATCAGTTTGATTATGTGTTACGATGTACAGAAATGAAATAAAATTTACTTCGTGTATGTTATGTTGTTATTTCCCAATTGATTGTTTGAATTAAGTTAAATATTCGAAATTAAATAATCGAAGAAGAAAGAATAACATCGAATTCGAAGAAAGAAGACGGGATATTCCGTTTGAGATCTGCTTTCAGTTACTATAGATTATACAGTAAACGGACGGAGATCTCATAATGGCGTATCGCCAATCAAAGACCTCGAATCAGCCAACTTCAGTCTTCAGATCAAAAGAGTACCTGAGTATCGATAATTTATTTTGTATATTGTATTATATAACTGATTTTTTAAATTGTAAACATCTAACCATTCATAAATATTATTAAAACAGGTTGAGTAATAAACCAATAAGCGGTGGACTTTTTTCTTTGAGATGTTGATAAAATCTGTAATGTTACCATTGATATTAATTTTTTAACGTACTTAATTGAAACTCACATGTAAACTGATCATCATTATTTATTTATCTAAATACCGATAAGGACGATGAAAATATTTGAAAGAGGGTGTGTTAAACTATTAAATTAAAATCAAAATTAACTTAGCAAACTTTTGAATAGTCTTACTACTTACTCTTAATAGTACTTAGGTAGTTATAGCTATACTTACTTTAGAGAGATACACTATTCATGTAAAATTATTAAATCACTCGAGTCGATTTGCGACTGAAAAAACACGTTATAAACTTTAGTGTACATACCCCATTTTAGCGTCGTTTTTAATTCAAAAATAATAATTTTAATTAATTTTCAATTTTAAAATCGGTTTGAAGATTCAAAATACAGTTTAAACTTTTCACTATTGTCGACAGTTCTCATGACTGCGTCCGATTTAATTTTTCTTATATATGTACAGAAATAAATCCGTTAATGAATCGATTTGAATATTTAATTTTTAAAGTATAGAGGATTAGGGTTTATGGGGTTCTAGAGATAAAGAGTGAACCTACTCAACGGATAGCAATAATTCAGCCGCGTTTAAAGATGTTTATTGTTGTTGACATTAATATTACAAAACCAGTCCATCTTTGACTACCTCAAGCTTAAATGAAGTTTGTGTTTTGTCTCCAAGAAAAAAATTCATCTCCTCAACGCAAGAGATTATTTCTACCGCATTTTCAAATATTTGTTATTGGTACCACTTATATTGCAAAGTATGTATATCATCATCATGTCAGGATCTGAAATACTTTCGTATATTTAAACCAAAAATGAAAAAATAGAAACTGACATTAATAATTACAAATTGAACTAAAAAGCGATGGACATACCTGAATTAAATTCTAATCACAAAATAACACATTATGATGAATCTGTACTCACTATTAAATTGTAACGGGGCCCAGTCTGTACATGAAATTTATAATAAATATGAATGAAGGCTTTTTATCGATATGAAAGTCAATATATATGTTACGGAATGTTTGTCTGCCCGACACGTCTCTCATATTACATATAACACTCAAATCACTGAACAGGTTTGAATGATACTTGGCTTATTCATAACTTATATTAAGCGTCTATTATTATTGTTATTGTTATTATTTTATAGGATACTCTTCATTGCGAGAAATGTATCTGTTTCCAATGGTATGGAAAATAAAAATTAATAAGGGCATACATTTAGTTCGCAGTTAATGTCGTAAATTAATATATTTGGAACTCATAGAACTAGAAAAAGCAATCACGAAAACAATGTTATTTCTAAGCATAAGGCGTGGCGTATGTTTGCTGAAGGATGCGTGAGCGTGAAAAATACATTTGTTGTCGACGTGCCTGCGTATAGTGAAGGGCGAGCAACGTTCTCACAAAAACAAGATGATATGGTATTCCAATGGAGGGTTACCCCCGCTTGCTAGTGCTATACTAGTAAGCGTAGCTAACCCCCGATTGGCGTATCTATAAGATCGAGCCACCATCTTCGGAAGAAATTGGTAAGTTTCATTTGCTACCTAAATATTTTCAAAATAGTAAAAAGCCTGTTGAGTAGAGTAGAGTAATGCCTACTGTGTGCAATGTAATACTAAAGACCTATCTTAAAGTTTAACCCTTACGTATCTTTGAAAGGTTGATGTAAAATAACTAACATTGTCCTCCATAATAATAAAATTATTTTATTTAATGTAATAAGTAGATATAATTCTGTCATTATAATAGGATAAGTAAAACTTACAACTTTTACTGGAGAAACGGCTTTATACAAAAAATTCCTCACTCTCCTTCTGGGTGAACTGACTATTGCACTAGGAAACTGCATATAAAAATTTGCTAATGTTTAAGCAATGACTGAATTAAAATTTAAGCTGAATACTGAAAGCTGATCCACAGAGCATCACCATAATTCCCGAGCTGCGAGAATATTCCACGTCAATGGACGTTTGAGTCTTGTAGCGCAACAGAATATTGAGTGCAGTTAGTCAAGCAATGCCATTTAAATAAGATATATTTTAATAAAGTGTATATACGATGTTAAAGAAAATTGTCCTTCTTATATTGCTAAACTATATCGATTCGATACATATACATACTTATTTAATAATTATATAAGTTCCATGTCATACAAGTTTGACAGGCATAATTATGTCAAACAGGGTGTAAAACACATTTCCATCGCTTTAGTCTTTAGATTTGTTGGTAATTTACTTTTAAACACTTATTTCATGCTCTAATATTTTTTCCACGCATTTGCTATTGTTCTATTTATTTCTTTTTCTTTTCCTCTGTCTAATTATATTAAACTGCCAATAATAGGTACATATATAATCGTTTTCGTACTCAAGAGTTAATGAATGTAGTTTTATCGGTACTTTGTCCATATTGGTCACAATTTTCCTTTTTAGCTTATATTTATCTATAGACCAACTTTTTCAATGAATGTCCTTAAGCTGGCTAGTATATATTGAATTTTCATACTGCTTCATGATAGTAGAACGAGATCGTGTGCAAGTCTCAAATGCGTGAGGAATGTTCCTTGAATTTTTGTGCCAATGTTATTCCAATTTAAGTTTTTAAATATATTCTCCAGTGCTGAAATGAAGAGTTTTGGAGACAATAGATCTCGTGGCCTTATTTCGAGTTCTAAATTAAACCGTTTTTCGGCATAATCTAATTTCAATCTAGCTTTACTAATTTATAGTTTTGTTTTAAAATATCGATATAGTTACTATTAACTCCCTATTCTGATGGAGCCTCCCATACTGAGTTGTGTCGAATGCTTTGGATTAGTCTAAAATATTTAGGGGCATGGAGTATTTTAATTATTTTTCCATTATTAATTTCAAACTGTGTATGTGATCCGTAGTGATGTAGCTTTTTCTGAATCTAGCTTGCACTACCCGTTAGCATTCTTCTATCGCTGGTGTAATTCTTCTCAAGAGAGTCGTTAAAAATACTTAATAAATGCACGACATAAGGCTACTAAATTAATTACAATAAAAATATTTTTTATTACTGATGTGAAAAGAACTGGAGTCGGTATTATTAAAATAGAAGAATATCTCCGTATTCCAAATGAGACCATTTCTTCGCATTCTTTTCATAACGTTAGTATGCGAAAGAAGAGTTCTTATGGCGTATCTGTGATGGAAATGTGATCCAAAGACTTTAATGGAAGGCTTCGAAAAATATAATGGTTGGTTTTTTGTAATTAATTAATTATTTTTAAGCAATATTAATTATTTAATTTTAAGAATATCACGTACTTTGCGTACACTGAGTTACTGACGTGATAAGTTCATTTGTTTATTTAATTATTAAGCAGAATAAGAGTTTGAACAAAGAAGATTTTAACTGTCCACTTGTCCAAAACAAGATGATATGGTATTCCATTGGAGGGTTACCTTCGCCTGCTATTGCTGTACTAGTAAGCGTAGCTAGCCCTCAATTGGCGTACCTTTAAGAAACAACTGGGCGAGTCTGCTCAAGCTACTGAAGAAAAGTGGAATCATACTATGTTTAAATGAGTGAATAACTTAGTGTTATAATTGTAGTTGTATATAAATTAAATTAAATAAACTCATGTATTTTGATTTTTCTAGGAAATACAAAAAAAAAATTAAACTATGTGACTGTTATTTAAATAGCGCAAATATGAATTTGTATTATAAAATAATATAATAAACAACATATATAAAATCTTTTGTTTTCGTTTCGATTGTTTAATTCGGGTGTATTTTACATACCTAGATAACTGTACTTATAAATATTGTATATGACAAAATGGGTCTATAGTATCATGAGAGGAGCCACTCCTTTGGTGAAGCCGGTGTAATGTCCTGCAGGATAATCCAGAAATTCACGGTGACATTTAAAAAAGCAAGTTGTCCTCTTCGTTCTTAGCCAGCAACTCATCGGTGACACCTTTGATATCATCATGGACAGCGGCAGTTTCTAGTTACTATCAGATGACTTATCTAGTCATTTGTGGAAGTATACATAGATTTAGAATTTGAATAAAGAAGACAGTTTTGCAAGTATCAAGTAAAATCGATGTTGAAAGAATGATGACTTGGTATTCCATTCGAGATCTTTCTTCGAATACTTTAAATTACATTAGTACACGAGGATAGGTCTCAAATGTTGTACCTAAGATCTAACTTCGATCTCCAGAACAAGCATTGAAATAAATTGGTAAGTTTCAACCACAATTCAATCAAAAGTTGCAGCCTATCTACTAATGCATTTTGATCATCCCAATAAACGAGTCCAGTATTTTTTTATTTTTCAGGTACAGCAAATCTTCACCTTGTTTATACTGTCTGTGGTATGTTGGTGTATATTTAATTTCTTTAGATCCTGTAAAGATATGAAAAGTAGTGGTTTTATCACTTGATCATATTTTATTATATGTTTCAGGCTTGGCACCGGCCGACGTCATATATTTCAAATTGTATAATATTTTATTTTATTTTACTATGACGTTTAAAAGCAATTTTTGTAAATTTTATGTTTGAAATTCAGTTTATATGTTTATAAAAATCTTTTCTAATTCTTCGTTTTTAGTATACTCGTAAATATTCTTAGGTACGGTATTACAAAATGTTATTATACATATGTATAACGGGATGAGCAGACCACGTACTCTATTTAAGCGCTACGTTTGCCCAAAACACTTCTAAATAGTGCTAATCGGCCAATAAGACCTTAAGGGTTGGGTTAGGTTAGGTTAGTAGTTGTCCCTGTAGCCTGGGACCAGAATAGGGCTACGGTATCTCCTGCTTGTCGTAGGAGGCGACTAAAAGGGGCTTCCGGGGCTGTGGGTGGCTAGGGTGGGAGCCCGAACCGCCCAGCCAACGACCCCGGGAAGGACTACGGTATGCGTGGCCGCATACCGGCGTAAAAACCCGAAAGTTAAGGGATGAACGTAAGTTCATCCCGAGCAGAGCCCGGCGGGGCATGCGCTCATAGGACTCCGGTTGCGTTTCATTAGAGATCCCGGAGTCCTAACACAGCGCCGAGGAAGGCCTCCGGGGGGGTTTTAGTGCGGTAAGAATCCCACATAATCCGGCGTCGCTCCCACGGCATAGGGTACCTTTCGAAGGTTTCCTCCTCGTTAACAAAAAAAAAGAGTTTAGGTTAGTAGTATAAATTCAGACTCATGATATGATGACTCCCAGAAGCAAATCGATATCAAAAGCAAACGTCTCAAAACACGGTTTAATTATTCTATAGTTGAGAACTTGCACTTTTTATTTCCAAAACACATCATCAGACCTCGAGATGGTCATGATGGACTGTTTTGCAATATTGATGTTACCACAAAGACATTTCATTTATTCCCGTCCGTTGAAGAATACCTCTCTTTTATCTTCGGAACCGCACATCTAATTTTCACTATTTTTATTAAGCGACATACTTAAAATTTTGGAACAACTATGAAAATGATACTTTCATTTGATTACCCTAGGGTAAAACCACAAACATATTGCACAAAATGAAATTGAAGTTCATGATGTGAAATCTGCCTACGCACTAAACGTAGAACATTTGAAAATATAATAAATTAATATGTCTTTTACTCTTGTAGTTCATAACATAAAAAAAGAAACAATGACAGTATAATATTCATATCCAATTCATAATTAATACTTAACTCACTATTATTCCTCTCAAATCATTTGATCTCTTTAACGGAAAGTGGTAAAGAGGTCCTTTTAATATTAAACAATGAGTAAAATGAGGGTAGAAGCTAGTTCTATAAATATTATTTTTATAATTGGATATAATGCTGCAACTATCTTCCAACAAAAAACAATAATCACCATTCTTTTGTATGTTTAAATAACTCTCTGCCTTTTTAGTAACATCTAGTAGTTTTAAAAAAGTACCACCCAAAATAGTAGAATATTTATTTTTATTGATTTTCTAATAATGTACATAAACAAATGATCATCTCAATTCAGAATGTTCAAATCCGGTAACTTTGTTGTTTAATATGTCTAAAGTATTTGAGGTAATCATATAAAAATTGTATATAATTACATGCTTAGTATTAAATGACTACAGCTACATATACTATATATATTTACTTTAATTACTTCATTTACTCGAAGTTAACTTTATCGCATGTATTTCCCTATAATGATAACTTAATGATTTTCGTTACATCGTTACGCTTCTCATCAAAGAACACCTCGGGTATTAGGTACTCATATTCAATAGATGAATTAAAGTGATCAGTCGTTGTTATACTTTTAAATGCTTATAATATGAATATTGTCAAACTAGGATTTTATTAAATAATATGATTTATGGATATTTGTTCTGTTGTGAAATCTATATTTCTGTTTGGAGATGTCATACACACATTTTTCACAATAAATACACTTCAATAAACATGTAGGCTTATTATTCATAACATATTAATTTTCGAAAATATTAATTTCGCACGTATGTATCATTATTAATATTAGAACTTGTTGTAAAATTGAAAACAAAAAAAAATCACCACACTTAGTTTATATAATATGATTAACACAAAATTTCTTAAATATAATAGAAATTATATAGTAATCAGTAAAATATGTTGTATGTAAACCTAGATAATAATAATATGTTGATTATACGATACTAAAAATTACACTAGCATTGGTTCGTACCAATCGTACGTATCAGCTCGTGCTGATAGATGTAGGAGGGCAGTTTTTGAGGAAAATTTTTTCTTCATCTATGTCTCTGACATGACTCTGTTTACCAAGCGAGTGGTACTGAGTTCGATTCCTGACACGAAAACACATTTAAGTCACAGAGAACATATTCTCTGGTCATGGTGTTCATCATACCTGTACATATGCTGTGTACGTTAATGCACCCTGCAACAGGGAATCCACGTGCACTGAGCATTTATTGAAGAATCAAATCGGTTCTATTGCTTTATATGAAATTATTGACGTATTATAATAAATAGATCTGATATAATAATATATGGAATGATTGAATCTTTTAAAAGTAAAAAAAAACAAATATATTAATGATATAATTGTATGAGTTGATTAGAATTATTACTAACGGGTACAATTATAATATATTATGTTACAATATCTACCTTAATAGCAAATATAGATTATAAAAAAATATATTTACATTTGAGAAGATTAAAATTGCGTTAAAAATGGGGTTATACTATATGATGGGTTATTGTAAAGTCCTCTCGGCAATTCACCTTTTATAATAATTAACCCGTGTATCTGTGTTGGTTTTAATGTGTACTGAGTATATACTACATAGTTTATCTAAAAACGCTTTCTCATATCAAAATAGAAAATTGTTGATATTTCCGAAAATATGAAGCGGCAACCAAATTATCACAAAGTAGATAGGTTCAGAAAGCCGACATATAACGATAGATGTCGAGCGCACGCTCCATACAGACGCACGCGGGGCATTTCCAATTCCTGTACATAAAATTAAAATACTGTTAACGAGGTTCGTGAAGGTTTGGCGAAAAACAATAGCGGCCATAAAGACCCGATATTGATAAGAATAATCCCGAACACATTAAGCGACTTTCGTCCTTATGTTTTGAGCAAAACGGCTAATATCGCGTACACGAATTCTGTATTATATGACCTATTACTTTCCAACTGAAGCGACTCGTATTGTCTCGAAGGGCTTGGAAAGTTTGAGAATATTTGGAAATTGGTATAAATAGTGGGGAGGGCCGCCCGCGGGTCATTCGGATCTTGAATACGAAAGCGTAGTGTTATTTTTCTACGAAGCGAAATACCTGCGATCAACGAGTGCGAATGCGAGTCTCTGGGAAACAATTTTGCGTTTTTCGAATCCGTGTTATCCTGATAGGTAAAAATTAGTGACAGCAGCGGAATGCCTGATGTAACGCAGAGTAAAAACGGGGTATGTACGCGACGGCATACACCATTGGATACTACGCATAGGAAGTCGCCTTGACGGCACCGTATTGTAAGACAAGCCACCGCTGAACCTGCGGCTACGTCCACTACAAACGCCAACGCTTGCTACATCAGTACCGACTACTTCTTCGAATGGATTCGATATGGTCTCTATGTTAACAACTATGCAAGTGACGATGAAGTGCAAACGCGAAGCGATAGAAAGCGAGTGGAAAGCGATACTGATGAGCCAGTGCGAAGCGATGGAGAGCCAATGCGAAGTCATATAGATAAGCCTGGGAGCAATAGATGCGAAGGTGGAAGGCTGCTAGGGAGCCTTATATAACGTAAAAGAAGACGTGGAATGGGTAAAGTTGCATACGACCGAGTATGATTTAACGTTTAAACTCCACGATATGTCAATAAATGCCCATGAAAATAAGTTTGAGGAGTTTGACAATAGGCTGAAAAAAGTCATGGCTTTGGGCACGGTTTCTTCCGTAACTGTTGCGGTACTGAAATTTCAGGTCCCAAGCTTCGGCAGCATTTTTTCATGAACAGTATTCAAGCACCACTTTGAGATAGTAGCTAAAGGTAATGATTGGGAAGACGAACACTGCCTCGCTGCGCTGACTCTGACTCATCGAGAAGAAGTTCACCTGATCCTGAGGAATGTCCCAGCCCTGATGGACGTACACTGGAGTCGCTCTTTAAGGCTTTGGAAACTCGCTATGGAGGCAATCACTTTGAGCACGTATATCGTGAGCAGCTTAAAGACCGTATCCACAAGTCAAGCGATAGCCTGCAGCAATGGGCTACAGAAATTGAACACCTGGTACACCGAGTCTGTTCCTGTGGCTCAGCACCAGAATACAAGCTATGGTACCCCCTGCCTTTCGTAAGAGGTGACTAAAAGTGGACTTCCGGGATGTTGTAAACGAGGTCAAATAATAATCAACTGCCGAACTTAGAAACTAATGAGATCGGTGTCGATAGCTACTCAGACCGCTACTCAGGAGTATCAAACAAAAAGACGGAAGGACCGCGGGACAGAAAATGGGTGGACTTCGCTGAGCTCCCACTGTACAAGTATTACAGTCTTATGATTGGTAACAGTCTTGTAACTGCTGAAAAGATAAATAGTAAATCCTGTCGCTTTCCAGTCGATACAGGAGCGTCGATATCCACCATGTGACCTGAACTGGTGAATTGAAGCATCATGTGGGAAAATATACGTCCGTTTGGTAAATTACAAACAGCGCCAGCTTAACCAGTCACGGTCCTAGCTGTTACATAAATTAGACTGAAATTTGGAGATAACATCTACATTCAGCCCGTTTTGGTATCCAATGTACTCGTGACAGATATTGATATCAGATCCATGTGTTATAGTGATGAATTACGGAGACCACCCTACTCGGACCATGGCAAGAACATTACTACTGACCAACCACGGCGTTAAAAAACAGAAAAAGAACTGATTCTACAAAAACTAAAGACTAAGTGACAGTTAATACGGAGGTCGGCCATATTTTAAGACATCGGTTTTAAGACACAGAGTCGGTAGTCACAGTTGATTTTTTAATAAAGATAATTATCGGGCCTTGTGCAGCTGTGAATAACATTTGGAAGATACAAAATAACACAGAAAAATCCAAATCAATGGACCACATAACCTCGTTGCTGAAAACAATGCAGTAACATCTGACTCCTGTGAAATACACAGAAATAGCAAAATTGCTCATTAATGATAAGGGAATTTTCGCCGAAGGAGATAGCAATCTTAGAAGAACTAACCTTGTCCCTCACCCAATCGATGCTGATGCTACCTTACCGATCAAGCAGAGACCCAGACGTGTACCATTGCCAAAACAAAAGCAATTATCTGAGATGAAACAGGATATGATGCGCAGCAAGGTTATAGAACAATAATATAAACCACACATTCTGTGTGGATTATAGGACGTTCAAAGATGTAATTAAAAAGGACATTTACCCTCTGTTTCAGATTGACGACACACTAGACATGCTTGGAGGCATGAAATGTTAATCCTTATCGAAGACAAAAAGGAATTACTATATCACTCGACGTGAATTACTAGCTGTAATAATCTTCAGCACTTCAACAAGTACTTGCTGAGTCGCGAGTTCACAATTCACACTGACCATGCCGCTCTAAAGTAGCTACTGCAATTTAACAGACCTGAAGGCCAGATTGCGAGATGAATTAAACAGCGTCAAGAATTCAACTTCGTAGTAGAGCATCGCAATGGAAGAGTTCACTCAAATGCAGACACACGGTCTATCACGACGAACATGTTCCGAATAGTGCTTTAAAAATTAATCAAAGTAAGAGGTAAAGGTAATAAAAACATAGAACCTAGATAAGTTTCAGAATTAAAAGCAAATTCAAAGCAAATTCAAGTCAAGCGCAAAGGAGCCCAAAGCAGAAAAAAAGGAGACAAAGCCCTCAACTTCATCATGTAGTGGAAAGTCAGAGGATAGAGGCTAGTGTAGAGTGTCGTGTCAACCTCGAGTGCAATGCTTATTGGGCTCAATGAGACAGTCTCATCCTAGAAGCTGGCATGTTATACAGAAAGTGGGAATCACTACACGGGAAGGAACAAAGTCTGCACATGGTTATACCTAGGAGTAAAGTAGCTTTATTACTAGGACTTATGCACGACAGTGCATCCGGTTGACATCTCGGGGTCAAGAAATCTTGTCAAATTACGAAAGCCTTTCTATTGGGTGCGATGCCAGAAAGGCCTTGGAACATTGGTGCCGAAGATATTCCGCTGGTGCCTCTGTAAAAAGACCTAGGACTTGATCTAAGGCAAATCCGCAGGTGTACAATCTTGGAGCTCCCTGGAGAAAGAATGGCCATAGCCGTTGCTAGGCCATTCCCTCAAACAGAAGATGGACATAGATTCATCGTAGTAGTTCAAAACTCCTTTAGTAATATTAGCAGCACGCTTTTCCCTCGATTTTTTATAATCTTCGACAGAAGAAGTGTAGATATATTTGTTAATAATACGATATACGAATATGCGACTGATACCAAGCTTCTGAAGCGTCTTAAAATATGACCGATGGTTATAACCGCTTTTAGCAAGTGAACACTTTAATCTGTTTATTTTAACACCCGACTGCACATTTTAATTAAATATTAATCTCAATAATATATACGAATGTGTAAGACAATAAAGTCATTCTAAATTTAAATTCAGAGAAATATTGAAATAGGTTGTTTTTATATTGTAACAGTATTTATGAAAAGACTTCGACTTATTTACAATATTTTGAACACATGCCAAAAATGCATATCAGATACGAAATAAAATTTTCACTTTGATCTGGCAGCCCTACAAATGCTTTTCCAGTTTCACCGTTTTGGCGCTAGTATCACCTATATATATACTATGTATAGTTCCGACGCCACGTTCGCTCATTCGCTCCCCTTTGTGGTGTGGCGGTGTGACGTCGCGGTAAAATCGATCGCGATCTAAAATCTGCTCCGCATTGTGTTCAATGAAATAGTGTAAAGTGTATATTACGGTTCAAGTTTGTAGTAGAACTGGAGACAACCCTACATCGACTGATACTTCATCGAGCCTTTTTTGTGGTACGTAAAATATTTTATTACTCTCCGCTCAAATATTAATTAAGATTGCGGCAGCCTGACCTCAACTTACTCCATTTTCATCATTCGTTTTAACTAAAAGTCGTTTAATGCATAAAAGTGTGTGACAATTTCATTCGTTTCAACTGAAACAATTTAGTGATAGTTCGCAAACCACTACAGTACTAAACATTTTCATATTACTGTTGTATTTCTCAAAATTCAAGTAATTTACCTAATAGTTTGTATACTATAAATACTCAGTACACTTCATAATTTTAATTATAATAAGGTGGAGATGCTATGGGCATCAGACCGCCATATTGAAAACGTTCTATTGATTTTGTCTTCATAGAGCAACATAGTGTTGTGTGTACGTTTTTGATTTAAAATTTAACATGATTATATATTCACACTACATATTAAAATTTCAATCGCTTATTAATTGATTGCATATTTTTGTGCTTAGACAACAAATCAAGAATTTAGCATTTTTATAAGGACATTATAATGTTCATTAATTACATAATTTCATATCGTTGGATTTAATAAATTTATATTCATATCCTTAGTAAGAAACACAATTTTTCGATCTTCTGAGCAATATGGCGGTTCGGAACTCCCAGTGCAGCAGTCAAATCAATAAGTTCGCGTCGCTTAGAGGGCGCAGCGAGGCCTGCATCCGCAATCTCAATGATCTCGCCGCCATTACATGAGTACCTTCTCTGTAAATTTACAGTAGCGTACGGACAAAGTTTAAACGAAAATAATGTCAACTTTCTAATACGGCTAACATTTTAAATTAGTATTATCTAAGTGTTAGAGTTTGAAATTCGAATCTAATAATTGAATTCCGTGATAACAAAATGACGCGTGTGATAAAGAATGTTTAGCATTGTCGATATATCGTAGCAAAAATGGACCCCGTATAATGTATTTAATTCAACAATAATAGATACATATTATCTCATGGTGACTAAAAGGAAGATTATTATATGATATTGGGTAAGTATTAAATATTTTCTAGCTATGAATCTGCCATTTATTTTCATGCACATCTTAAGCACAATTTGACTTTGCAAATTTAGGCTGTTGAATTTTGCTTGTAATTTATTTTCACTCCCATTCTTTATTATCTGATACATTGATATATTTTATTGAATAAATTTTAGCCCTTAACTAAGATTATAGGTATACTTGTTTTTTTTAATAATTCAAAACAGTGATATTTCCTTTTTTTTCAAGTAAAATCAATGAAATGAACGAAGTTAATTGATAAAATAACACAAGCTAATCCAATTGCAAGATAAAATAAAAATGTAATCCAATCAGATATCGAGTGTGATATTTATGATGTATTTTTATTCTTGCAAAGTTAATCTGACAGTCGTTTGACTAGAGACTGTTTGCATAATATATATATTGCTTGTGAGTTGAGGTCAGACGCTCTTGACTATTTGAAGAAAGAATTTGATTGACCAATAAATTTTTCATTATATATAATTACGTTTGACACCTGTATATATTTTAAACGCCGATTAATAACATAATATTTGATGAAAATTTTTTCGTCTTCAAAATTCTAAATATAGAAATTCTGTTAAATGAGTTCGTCTAGTTGATTGTACCAAAAAATCAGAAATGTAGTCGTTATTTTTAACTGGTCTTATTTTTAACACCTAAATCATTTTGATGAAGCTGTTTGTTATGAGATAATATTTTGTCACTTTTTTCAAGTCATAGAACATCTTACTATTTAGTATTACAAATGGCTCTTGCCCGTGATCAAATATCAATTAGATTTATACATTCCTTATTTTTCATATTGAGCGACATCGCTGATGTTTGTCACCGTTATTGGGAATGTAATGAAAGACATTAAAAATATGCAATTTATTAACTGTTTTTGTCCATTAACAAATAATTACATGCTGTTTGTTCTACAAATTTAATTTATTTTGATTCACGTTTCATGAATGTGTTTATTTGCTTATTTTTGTACATATATATGAACATCATTAATAATTTACTTTTATAAAACGGCTTCAGTAACATATCGACCTCATAGATACATAGTATATTGGGAATATATCATACTCAGTTATGCCTAAATGAGAAATAGAAGACATAAGAAATAACAAAGAAGAAAGAAGAAAAGGCAGCTAAACAACATCACTCCATGAAAAGACCCGAAGTTAATGTCTACGCAAAGAAGAAAATTTCTTGATACTTCTCGTGAGATCTTCTTCCGCCTACTTAGAGTTTTAGTATGCGAAAGAAAGTCTCCCGGCGAGTGTTACAGAAATACATCGAGTCGTGTGTGTGACATCAAACGAGCTGAAAATTTGTATCATTTTAAACAGTCACAACTATCGTCACACAAATATATTTAAAACACAGACAAATATATTTAAGAGATTTTCTCCTGTAACTAATTCATAAAATAAGTTAATATGTAATATTTACTACTTTACAGATATTTGAAACTTGCATTTATATAAAAGACATAAGTTTTGCAGAATTTATTGCAGAAAGCAGACGTCTTCATCAGTTTTCAGAGTAAGTTAGGGGAAGCAAGTTTTTGACCACTGAAAGTACCCGGCATATTTAGTATTTAAGTGAGCATTGTTAATATGCATTTTGTTTGTTCGTATAGAAGATATCGGCCTGGGAGAGTTAGATGAAGAAAAGAAGACGTCGCAGTCTGTTAGTGAAGGTGATCGTCTGCCGTCTTCTTCCTTTATGTGAATAGAAGTGAAAGAAGCTGGCAGACGATCCTCTCTGTTAACGCATTCTACAACTGAGGTGCGAACTAAAAACCTGTCAAGAAATCTATAGAGTATGCCCATGGAGATCTTTTTACTCCTACTTTTTGCATATTAAAGTGGGAAGTAGAAGATCTCTTTTGGCGTATTTCTCGATGTCACTTGCAAGATGTGCTTAGAGCGGTGTCATCTTTTTTCCCTGTGTACACGACGTACTCCTATACGTCTCAATTTAACTTCCTTTTTTTTATAAGTATACTTAACGAATATATTATGCTCGGTAGCGGTTATTCTTAAATAACTAACGAAGCTAGAAGTAGTTTTTCCACATCGAGGCTTTCTTCGTTCAAAAATCTGGCTAGCGTGAATTAATATTACTTTATACCAATATTTCTCCCGTGTAGTGTAGTGTAATGTTTCAATATTTTTTGTTCGGTTAGCCCAGCTCGACGCAGCGCCAAAGCGATTCGTACGCCGCACGGACGCCATATAATTTCGTGTTTTTATCTACAAAAAGAAATTTAGATGAGAAAACTTTACTGTTAGTATTGCTGTTTAAAAGAGAAAATTCGAAGTAAGCAAGTAAAACTAAATAAGTTAGTATCAGTTCAGTGGTTAGTGACCAATCCAACTGTCAAAAGTTCTTGCGCCACCCGAAAGCCTCCGAAATGGCTGGACATGCTAAAAACAAAAACAGAACCAATGTCTTAACGTCCTTCGAAACCCCGGAATTGCTCAAAAATATGTTATAAATTGGCGACCACTTCGTCGTGACATGAGCTCTTGAAGTGAACGCGAGTCATATATAAACTAAAATATATAAAACTGACTCTTCATCGTAAGATTGTAACTTTTGAAAATTATAGCTATATATGATGGTTTGTTGCAATTAATTCTAAGTTAATATAATAAATTACAAAAAAAAAAATATTAATGATGAATAAATAATAAGAAATAGTACAAAAATTGCTTATGCATTTGGTCGCCTACGCGAGAAAAATCGTAATATAAAAGGGCACTTACTCATAGTTTCATATTCTAAATTATTCCGTTCGCTTTCATACAAATCCAGATGCTTCGCACGAACCCAACTCATCATTTTATTATTTGTTGTGAGAGTTTAAAATTTGCGCTTAAATAACACCAAAATTTCAATGCTGTATGTTTCACCGTTTTTACAAAACAAATTTATTTAATTTATTGCATATTGTCTATTTATAAAATGTATTTAAATCTAGGGTTACGTTATTTAAGGATCAACTGTATAAATTTTATTTAACCTTAAAGTAATCTTTTATCCATATTTTTTATTATTGTTGTTTTTTTTTTTAATTGTTGTGTAAATTTGCTATTTTCCTATAACAGCCTCGAAAGAAAATAACTGTGCGAAGATATGAGTAAGATAAGTAAGAAAAAGTATAAGAAATGAGTTCTTCTTTAGAATCATACATTAAAGTCAAAGTAATCATGAAGATGAATGAATGGAGATCATTTCCCCCTCATTTTCTTTCGTATTTTCTATATTACCAAGAAAATAGAGGGAAAGAGATTTCTGTTCAAACAAACTCGACGAACTAGGAACTAAGAAGAAAGAAGATAACCACGTAACATTTAAATATTAGTTCCTTGTTATTATAAACGATCTTAACATATAACTATCGCAATACGATATGTGATTTGACGATGAAACTTACCTACAAATTTAATGAGTGTCTGTCTATCTTGGTAATTAACACACACAGCACATGAAGTGATATTTAAACAATATCAGGTTTTATTAATTTGTGTCTTAATTTTTTTGGTCTATTTGTCTGAACACTGCCATTTATTAAATCGCTCGATATCTTGGCACAAATCATCAACATTGTCACCATGAAGGGTCACGTCGTCGTGTAGATATGTACATAGATTATGCTTTAATAATAAAATAAAACCATAAGTTATCAACGTTCAAAGAAAGACAAATAGAAATGAGCATCCTTATCATGCTTATTCTACTGAATGTACACCGATTACATTTGGCTCGCTGGACGAAAGTCATTATCTAAGTACCACCACACCGCCAAACGACGGCTGGCGGTTTGAGAGCGAGTGCTTTCTTTATTTCTTCTTGTTTCTTGGCCGATAACAATACGATCAGTGATACCTTAATTACACTATTCACATAAAACAATATCTGGGGAATGGATCTGTTACCGTGGAATAGAAAATAAGTAATACGTCAATTAGTATTACATTCCGGTTTCTCCAGCCCCTCAGGTTTATAACACTTGTGACATGAGTACTAGGAATATTAGGTAAGTATAATTTTTCCCGAAGCGAAGGCCTAGTTGTACTCAATCGTTTTTTTCATTATCTATACCTACAATAAAATTCTGACTGATCGCTTTCTGTACATGAAGGATATGTGAGGAAAACGGCGTTTAGGGGACTTTATTAACGCAACAGAACACAAAACAATTGTTTTTTTTTTGAGATGTTGTCCGTTTGTCTGTGCCTATGTGCGCACTAATCTCAGAAACGGCTTATGGGACTTCATTACGTTTTTTACTGATGTGTTGCAGTAAGCAGAACCCGTCGATAAATAAAAAAAATGTAAATAACTTACCTACATAACACGTAGTTTGTTTGAAGCGAAGCGAGTGTGGTTTAATAGTACATAAATAAAATATGGAAGTTAATTTGGGTAACTTTTGTATGTCACTTACATCATCACAGTTAATACGTCATAGTGTGTGTGTGTGGCAAAAGTGAGAGAGTTTTAATATATACATTATAAACAACTTTATAGATACACTTTTGTAATGTTAGTAATAATTTGGGTTAATACTTCGTTGAGTTAAATAATTTTTAATAATGATTTCATTTGTAGACTATCTTATACTTCGTTCGGTGCACAAATAACTATTTTCTGTTCGAATGATGTTCTTTTTATTTGGGTCTATGTTCTATAACAGTATTTTTGGTTTTTATTCGATAACAATCGAAATGGAATTCAATAGTATTTTATATACATAAAACAGTATTTTTGACATTTCGAAGGAAAAGTCGGAGCGGTTCGGTGATTAGACATTTTGCAAGTGTCACTGGACGATCTTGGGGACCGCGCACCGTGATTTCGTGCTCCAAAGATGCACGCTACACGCACGGCACAGCCTCCGCTTACGATCATCACCGTGCGCAGTAAGCCTAAACGTTGGTATATTCAACATGTCGTATACGACTGTCAACTGATTGTGTGTGTAGTGAGGTAGTTTTTGCCACTTTCAGTTTGAGACTATATGTGTATTCGTGTTGTATTGTGTTGTTTGGTTTGAGAATTGTATTAGATTTCTATTCAATTTAAAGTGTATTATTAACTCAAATTGTAGGAGGACCCCAAACCCAGCGGTGGAACAGTTTTGGGTTATAACCAAGATGATGTTGTATGTGTATCGTTTTTATTTGTGCATAATGATTGTTTGCATGGCTTCTTTTTTATTTGACACTTCATGTATTATTTATTTATCACATAAAGCTAGACAAATGTGTCCTGTCCTTGCTGTGAAATACAAAAAAGTGTTGCATGACTATTTATTTGAAAAACATATTTCCTATTTATTTGAAAAACATATTTTTAAGAAACAGTTTGAGTTTGTACTTATAATTTTTGTAATTACATTTGTTTTTTTTTAATAATAGGATGAAAAAACTTAGTAACTAAGAGTTTTACATAATGTTTTCAAATAAACAATTTTCCCAAGTTGCTAACTCGCATTTGTTACTGCTACAAAGATCTTGTGAATTAGTAATCTTGTGTTTAATGGTGCTTTAAAGTAAAATGTTACATTTCCGATCATCGATCCAGTTTGATATCGTTAGATAGCATTTGTTAACGCAAGTTCGAAGCCCTTGTGAGCTGTAACTTTTGACAACTGCGTTGGCCATTGCCACCTACAGCAATGTACTCTGGAGCAGCGTAATGTACGGTAAATTTCCTGAATTATAAGAGAACCGTGCCCTGCAGTGGACTGATGATAGGTCAACCATAATAGGTTAGTTGCAAATACAATTAGCCATGACAACAAACATAACGTATGACCACAGGTAGAAGGGAAAAAGTTATTTTCTCAAATAAAATAGAAATTAATTAAAAAATAGCACGATACTACACTTACTCGTATCATAGTCTGTCCTGACGAGTCATCTTTTGCGTCATCGGAAGTAACAGACAAGTATGCAGTCTCCCTACTTCGGTCTTCGATCGATCTACTCCAACGGTTGCAACTGTTCTTAAGAAGTTGTACAGTCATATTTTATGTTGGTCTTAACTATTTTTAGTTATATTTACTTGCATTTTTAGTTTGTGACAAAATGTTAAAATATTTTAGTGCGCTTTGGCACCTCATTTTCATCACCAATAACCATCAAATAGGTTTGTAGTCAAATACTACTCGACTGAGGTTGTACTGTAATTTATTAAGTAAAAAAATCAGAGGTTTCAATTTTCTCTTCAGGCGAAGTAATGGGGAGGAGAGAGAACTGAGATATGGAGTTCAGCCCTGGATAGAAAATGTTTTCAAGATGCTGCGCAAAACACCGGCCGCTTGAAGATCACTGGTTTTTGAATCATATTATCGAACCCACGTTGGAATCATAGCTAAATTATCTTCTAGCATCGAGGCTAGAGATTTTTTTAAATAATAAAATGTGTTATTAGAAATAAGCAATCATGTAATAATCTATTACTCGAAACTTAGTTAACATGGGCTTTATGTCAATCTGTGAATATAAAACGCCTATTAGATATAAAAACAGATCAATTCCAAACAACATTTTGTTTACAGTTAACGATTAATATTACTTAACTAATTGCGCAGTAAAGGTACATGTGAACATCTGCTTTTAATTTCAGATAAATTGAATACCAAATAATCAGTCAGTAGATACGTGGTCATAAAGCGATTTATAGATATGTAATAAATATGTTTATGTAATGTACAGACTAAAAAATGTAACTATTCTTATATTTTGTAACGTAGAATAATGTTCTTAATAAATCTAATCTAATCCCTAATTTAATTTAATATTTGAAGTCATATTAAACTGTATAAAAACAACGTAGGAATCAAAGATAATATTAAACATGGAATAAAAATATTATTTTTTATTCCAAATATTATTTTATTTAATTGTAAACATAATTTAGTCTCATGATTCACATAGAAATCAATTAGTTTTAAGTACGTAATTATGGTTATATCATTTAGCGTGATCACGTCATCTGGTTATCTTCCTATTTACATTATCACCGTCAGCGAACATTACCGGCACTACCACTACGCCATCTGCCACTACTGCCATCACCAGTAAGTTGAGGTATCTTAGATGGTTGTCGCAAGTAGCTATTTAATGTTCTACAGACAAGACTATATAGATTTGTATGTCTCAACAGGTCTTCTCGAACATACGCGTCCACACCTAAATCAGATTAGGAAAGCAGGTACGTACTCAGTTCCAGCCATCTTCGGACTGAACGGCTAAAGTTTAACATAAAATTTGTAATAAACATTTGTCGTAGTATTGCATTGTATTCTCTTTGCTGGATGAATAGCGATGTGAAGTCGTAGATCGGGATGGGAATTTTTAGATAAACGTGTTTTAGGCCCAGCGTATTACAAGATGCCCCTCCATAAGACACACTTCGAAATGAAAATCCCTTGTGATAAAATTTGCTTGTGCATTTTAATAGTGATTGATTTTGAACATAAAAATACCACCAACATCAATAACTATTGAACGAACATTAATTAGCAGTTTAGTTAAAAAGTTGGGCCACAGTTTATGCTTTAGATTGCTGTTGGTTTCTCAAAAATATGTTTATTTGACTTTTTAGCCAGGAAACAAATTTTATACTTTTAAACCTCTTCATGATTGTGAACTTGTAATTTAAATTTGTTATGTCTGTTACATTTATACATCACCGCAAGTTACATGACATAACATGTGTGGTAAAACAAAATAATTTTTTTAATTCATTTATTCAAAAGTAGACTTTCCATGTGTGTTCAGTGTGCGGAATGTTTCCGCATTAATGACTTTTGTTTTCCTCCTGCCTATCTATAACCTGCATTAAGGAGGTTTTTATCATAAAGTTTTCAGTATTTTTTTTTATGAAATGACTATTTTATAACGTAAATACTATTAATTGTTATATAAATTACATATATTTTTTCAATATGATCGTATAATTTCAATAAAGAAATAACGCAATTAAAATTATTTTAAATCAGATAAATTATTGCCATTGAATTTGGCTGAATGCAATGAAACCGTTGCCCTGCCATGTTCTCTAATAAAAAGAAACTTCGGCTTGGGTCAACTAATCGTGACTCGCGAAGAAATAGCATACTTTCTGAACTTATATCGAAATGTACTATTACAGTACCTTACACTATCATTTACGAAGTCATTATAAGTAGGCACCATTAAGTAGTAATTTTCAAGAATATGGGCACTATGTCCAAAGATTTCTTTTTCTGACTACATGTAATGTAAAGCTATGAAGAAGAAAATTTTTTTGTAGGGTGTTTAGGTATACATTAAATACTACACTAAATACCATACAAAATAATTTAACAAAATCATGTTTGCAAGAAATTGTAGAAATTCTAAGTTTAGAATTAATTAATAACAACTTATGTGAGTGTTTACAAGGAATTCGTAGCTTGAGCTACCTATTAAAAGTCATAAGCTAAGATATTAGGTTATAAATAACTAAATATAGTCCCAGACACTAGAATCAAGCCACATCGCTTTTTTGGTTATATGTACAAAATCTTTAAAAAAATAAAACTCAAATTTCAATTTAGAACAATATTCATAAATTATTAAGCCATGAAACTACAGAAATATTACGTGTTTAGTGTTAGGTATAAAGTTTTAAAACCAAGACCAGCAAAGTGGCGATTCAAATGTCTGGTATTGTATTTGACTTGAAGCAATGGCACTTAATGGCGAACGCGTAGCGAAAATGCTGTAGCGTGTTTAAATTTTTGTTCAAATATTGAAGAAATAACTGGTTAGGCGCTATAACAATCAAAATCGCAAATACCAAAGGCGCATGACTGTAAAACATATATTTTTTATGATTACCTGACTAGTGATCGATAAGATAATCTTCATTATTAAATTTTAAACAAGTAACATTGTAATATAATGTAAGCACGCTTTTACTATCCAAAACGCTATCGTCACTTACCATCAAGTGAGATATATTTAATTTCAGGTGAGATACATTTAGGCTTATTAAAAATATTTGGATCTGTATTATTCATAATTATATCACAGTCTCAGTATAGTTTTCACAATTTTTACAATAATTGATTTGTGTTCAGTTACCGCCTTGTTCGCTTGCATATTAACAAAGTGTGGTGTTAAATCGCAACTCTTATTATACATATGTATTGCATACAACAACATAACTGTTAATTCACATCAAATACAGCGTTGTGGAAATTGATTATAATTTAATCAGGTTATATGAGTTAAACTAACACAATAAGGGTCTGTATCATTATTATAACCTGATTTCTATAGTATATATATCCAATCAACTAGATATTCAATCTGATTCATAAACATGTAGCCGTATTTGATGTTCATATTAATTATAGAAAAGTTCTTAATAATACGAATTCTTACTTTTCACTAACTCTTTTTGTTGTTTTCATATTATTTATGTTAGTACAATAAAAACATTCATAATTAGTTATTTGCTGGCTCATTATTTGCGATTCATTATTATTTGTGTAAAAATTTTTTCTTGTTATTGTCTGATATCATACATTGTAGACATGATTGTTTGATTTTTCATCTCTGTTGTATTTCATATCCATGATTTTTACTTATGACTCTGATAGGATAATGTGACATTTTATCATATGTTTATTACACTAAGATTATTTATGGCATTTGCGCAATACAATCACGGTCAGTTAACATGTCATACAATATTTTACAGCACAATAATACCAAATCTAGATAATAAAAATAACAAATCGTTTTTATTCTTACAGATGTAATTTTGCCATTAAGTGGACCATGGAACAATTATGTCATTCACGATTTAAATGCAACTTTAATTTAGGGAAATGTAATTTCTCACCCTATGATATAATTCATTAGTCATTTTCTGTACCACTCTAAGTATACAGAGTATATTTGACACGATTATAACTTAACTTCAATACTAAGTAATAATACCCAGTACGTCAAAATGCTATATAACATATACATTGTTATCTAGGTAATTGGAAAGTAAAATATCTATTCTACTCTTTAATGGCTTCATATTACGATAAAAAGCATTCTTAAACCCGTGGAAACAGTTGAATCATACTTGTAAATGAATGAATTACTAATTACACACATTCTAAGAATACAAATATACGAATTTACTATTACAGGGATAGTCAATGTTGACGATTTCTATCACTGTGCGTTTAACTCGACTTACATATATCTATAGCATTTGATATTACAGTATAATTTGAACATTTAATATAATTATGCGAATTTGTTATCTTGAAATGATAACAGTCTTTACAGGTATTTTATGGTTATGAATCAGCCTTATTTCTGTCAAAGAAATTAATTATTTTCTTTACGTGTGCTATATCTAGAAAAAGGAGCGGATTGTTTTCTTAGATAATCTGGTAAAAGTTAAATACAAAATATAAATAAAAAAGGTGGTTGTATGTAAATATGATTTATGGACGATAATTTTAACGGCATAAAAACATTGATGAAAAATTGCATACTTTTATGAATAGAATTAAATTATTATCACTGAATTATCATTATTTTGTATAATGAAAAGAAGGAGATAATTGAATTGAATTACAATTTTTTCGATAAAATAACATTTATTTACACTCGTTAATTTAAATTTTTTTTTACTTAAATTATATAGATTAATTACAAGTAACAATGTGCTATTAACTATTCCAATCAAGTCATACTTTTTCGTGCGTTTAACCGGCGTTCATCGATTTATAAGACTTTATCGCGTCAAAATATATCAGACAAACTGTTAGTTCATTTATTACTTCTCTATTATAAAAATGTAATCATTGATTTTTGTGTATGCGATTGGATTCTAGGAAAGAAAATTGTACAACGCCAGCTATAAATTGTTTGAGCATCGCCAATGTTAATGCAAATGTTGTAACAATAGCCCTCGCAGTAATAACATTCATTTAATAACAAAATGTACGCAACTATCCAATTACTGGCGGATGGCGAAATGATGCGAATGTTTAAGTTGTTCTTATTTAATAAAAATTGTTATTTTAATTGTTTTTGCTATTTATTTATTCACCCATCATTTAATAATCATTAATCTATTTTAATGATTATTTAATAACTAATAATTACTTGCTTATATGATATTAAGACACAAATCAGACAAGTCAAAAAGACAAACCTTAAGATGATTGGAATATAAATAATTATATAGGCACTTTCGAAATAGGAAAATGAATACAATTTTTCTTTTAAAAAATATACAAGGATTACTAATTTTACGAAATATTAAAATGGTCTTTAATCAATGAGACCTACTTATATAATCGTAAGACAAAGTTAAAGTGAAAAGTAAATTCACTTGAAACAGTAAAGCGCAATAAACCCATGAACTGGAATATAATATTATTAAATTAACCTTTATTTTATACACTGCATCTACTAAGGAAAGATTTTTTTCAAATCAAACCCTAATTTAGGTGTAAAAGTTGAGTTATAATTCTTAATTTATTAATTTTGTATAAAGTATTCAACGCTCCATCAATCATTTACACCTGCACATAAAATAGGTTTTCTGTTTTGTTTTAATGTAGGTAGGTTTTGTAATTTTTTTTTTATTATTGTCTGTCTGTCTGACTTTCTGTCTGAACACAAATAATGCTACGCCATTGAAATGATTTGAATGACACTTTCCATATTTATAATTATGGGGCGTAATAAAAATTTAATGTTATTGTATATTAAATACTAATTTGTAATTTTCTAAGCACAAATATGGTAATGGTTGACTTTTCTACCGCTTCTAACAAAATCGACCGTGACATATTTTTGGCCTTACTTTACCGTTACATTTTCTGATCTTTCGCCTTGAAATATATTTCTTCTTATCTTCGCGGCACACAGCAAATACTCCGGCACGGAAACAATACCTCTGGTTGGACACATCTCGATATTGGCGTGCCGCAAGGCGGTATATTATCTTCCAATGGGTAATGTTTCCTTTTTTTATTAACTACTTTATTGTACGAACAGTTGTTCGTACCATCTGTCCGCAGATGATCTTTAGCTTTATGTCAATATTAATAAACTAATAAATGGAATTGCCAGGTTAAATTTAATCTTGAAGGCTATTAGTCACTGTGTGGCAATCCGTGTCGATGAGGTTTAAATTGTAAATAAGACTCGCAAATATGATGAAAATATTTAATAGCGACAATATACAAAGGCGTAAGAAAGATGAATAACATTGCTATTATTTATAATGTTATGGTAACAAAAATAGGGTTATTTATTTACAATCAATGTACATGTAGGGTCGCTACAACTGGTCTGTTGAGTTTGGCCGCTGTTAAATTTGGTCAAGTCTGTGAAATTATAGGTGATGTTGGTGAATCTTAGCCAAGACTGATAACTTTCAGATTCAAGATCTTCAGATCAGACAAGATTACCTATAATGGGCTATCATTTTATTGTCCAACACCATTACAAACCTTGACCTCATTATTAAGTCCATTTTCAGCTGGCGATCGTACATCATTAAAGTCGATAGGTAATATTTTTTACCAGTAAAAACAAAATTTATGTTAATACACAGCTTGATAATGTCCCCTCATTCATTATCTTTCCGTGAAACCTGTCTGGCTAGCTAACACTCTCGTGCTGTCAGCCGCCAAACAACTCGTATTCTGGCTGGGTGCTTGAGAGACAGTACCTTCTGTCTTACCTTCTTCTCATTTCCCGGCCGACAAGGCATCGGTGATGCCTTTGGTCTTGCTGATGTCCATGAGCAACGGTGAGCACTTACCATAGGGTGGCGCGTCAGCTTGTTTGTCGACTGTTAACATTATATATATATATAATTTTTGGAAATTTTAACGCAAATAAGCTTTGCTATATGTAAAACAGTCAAGACAATTTTTTTTGAATTTTGTCTCTCTGTATATAGTATCTGTATATGTCATTGTGTTCGACAAACAGTCTGACCATGTATTACACTAAAACACCTGGAAAAATTTGGATGATATTTGACATATAGTAGCTCATATTTTGGCTCATAACCTAGAATTTTTTTTATCCTGTGAAATGGATCTGTTCCCGCAAGATACGAAGGAAAGATATTCTATTAACAGCTATAATAGTACATTAACATGTTTTTATTTGATGTTTCACAGAACTAGAAAAACCTACTCTTATAAAACGCGGGTGCTATTTTAAACGTTGAGCGTAGGTTTTCTGAAGGTAAACGAGGTCGTGTACTGCTTTATAAATAAGAATGTTAAATTTTACCTCATAAATTATATTTATGTATTTGATGAACTAAAAGCACGAAAAAGTACAGGGTCTGGTTTTTGTCGCAGCCGGTAGCTTGTGACCTCTATACTATCGTACAGATAAACGCGTCTAAGTAGTAAGTAGTAGGCCGATATTATATCGCGTTTTTGATGTATAACAGAAAAACGCCTATCGATAGTTTGGCCACGGAACTTTCCTTTCATATTGTATACGCCCGCCGGGTACAGGGAGCGAGCGGCAACTTCACGTCGCATCGCAACAAACAGTTTAAATGCTCAGAAATTGTTGTTAAAATACTGGTTTTCATCATAAACCCTGCTGATAATATTAAGCAAATTGATTTGTACTGACACTCTGTGTCCATGTTATCAGAGTTTAAAACACCACGTAATTCCGACGTAGAACCGTGTTTCGTAGAAACCGATTATCCTAAAACGTATTTTTGCGTCTACTTATTAATACACAAAAAACTTACTCGTAACAAGTGTACCAATTTTATTATGTATACATACAAGAAGTCTTGGTAACAAAATCATATAACCAATATAGAATCAAACTTTATAACCTATAATTTTTAACGCGTCTAGTAGAAGGAATGTAAATTAAATTTTGTTTTTTTAACTTACTGCCACCAGTATACTATTAAATACATTATCGTCGCATTGCCAGCTTCCTTATTTTTCTGAACCAACATAATGACAGCTATAATTCAAAGAAATCATTATTATAACAAGCGTTGTCATATATATTTTTGCGATAAACAAATAACACCGCTAATATTAGCTCCTTGACACTTAATTTCTGCCACTCTCCTCTTTAAACGCAAACTATTGTCCTGTCTCGGACATTGACGACCTAACTTCAACTCACGAGATGTGTTTAACACGTGCACGGCCACATCTATTTCCAGAACTTGTGAAAATGTTGGCGTCTAACACTAATCGTTCACATCTGGTGGATTTGTCTTGATCGATTTTGTTTGAGCGACGACCCTACCCCATGATGGCGCACTTATGAGTTGTGAAAATTTACACGTACTTACTTTATATGTACAGTTTAATGAAATAATTCTGTGATATTGTCCAGTACAAAACGTTGAATTTATTAAGTTCACCACGGTAGCTTTGTCCGAGCAATTAAATTTTTATCTTACAATTTATGAAAATATACCATAGCAACCCTGCCTTGGATACATTCAGTAATACTCTTATTTCAACGGACTGTATTTTTAGACGACAATCTATTTGATTTACCTCCCGTAAGCTGTTGAAAATTATGAAAACTGTCTTATAATATATTTTATTAACTATTGAACGACAAACAGAAGGAATACGGACGGGAAACGAAGAACTATGTCAATGCATTAAATATATAAAAATATATTTTGTTGAACGCGTTCTTATGGCGTCATTGTTTTTGTGTCGTGGTTTTTTCAGTGGAAACATGAGCAAGTAACTTTTCCTGTAGTTCATTTAGTGGTACGGTTAACAATTTCTTTATCTTCTATATAGTTATTCTGTTATTCATTGTTTACGTCTAATAGTTACACTGTATTTGACCTATCGTCATAACAATACTACATAGATCCACCGCGATAATACAATTTATGATATCGTATGCTTTATGAATTAACAATGTTAAATTCGGTAATACCTTATCTCTGCGTCAGATCTAGGCTCAAAATCAAAAACATATTTTAAGTGACAACGAAGCTTCTTTCCACCCGAAACTTTTAAAAAGCAGAATTAGATATGTTACTGCCACTCACTAACATTTAATGAATTAAAGTTAGCGGGTTAAGAGAATTTTCAAATAAATATTCACTAGACACATCCTACCCCACCCACTTCCCAATTAACCTTTCGGTCATACGTGTCCAATCATCGGAGGACACATCTTTCTTGATGCGCCTTCTTCATGTTTATTTCTCTAAGCTTACACAAAGCTGCCGTAGTACCAAGGTAACAAGAAATTACCTATACTACACAGACGTCTCCGTGTTTTGGTAGTATTTGATATTGTAACTACTCAATATTAAAACAATTGAATAAGGATACGCAGCGAGAGTTCTTGTCAAATAAGCTGATATTCGGGTGTCCCGCTAATGTGTCCGATATCCACATTTTATAATGTAAATTTACCATCTTTAGATTACTAATTGTTTTAGAAAACATTTTATTGTAGTTCACTTTAAATAATCTTTATATAGGATACATTACAGTACGTTGAGACTTAAAATGAGGGTTAACTTTTAATAATAACGTTTGTTCGTTACGCGCGCGCGTGTGTGTGTGTGTGTGTGCGTGCATATGTGTGAGCGCGATTTTCATGTATGTATGTGTGAGACTTATGTGTGATATTGTATTATTAATAATGAAGTTGCCTATTTTATTTAGGTTTACGAGTATGTGCATATTTTTTTGTTCATTCAATTTTAACTACGATTGTAATTTTTAGTAGCGTTTTATATTCAATTCAACAACGGATTACATTGTAATAAGTTATTATACATTTTAAATTTATCATATTGAGTATTTAATTACCGTCATTTCTCCTTGTTTGTGTAGCTATAGTAAGTTATTTTTTCTACTCTTATTATATTCACTGGACCCTTTGTCATCAAAATGTAACTGTGTTAATTTTTAATTCCTTAATTTTTCTGTATTAATCTACTTTTTTCAATTATCGACAAGCAGACGGGTTATCTGATAGTAAGTCTAAAGGTTTTAATGGAAAATCTAGGATAATTGAATATAGTGAAAAACAATATCACCCGATTGCAACACCTATAATGTTGAACATAACAATAATAACTGTTTTCAAATCATATAAGAGCGAATAATACTGTAATGACAGCAGTCATGATGAAGCATTTTCTAGTGGTTTCAAACACATCCTTCATCGCCATCCACTTCCCAGCGTTCCACATGCAGTACCTTATACCGTTGGAGTAGTGAAACCCGAAAGGAATGCCTATTATCAGTTTAATTATGAGAATCGAGAACCTACTGAGGTCTAGGCTCTGGATCATGGACACGTAGGTTTCCACACCGTTGGAGAGAAATAACGACCCGCCAGAGAGCATCACAGCGTACGAAACCAAAATTATACCTTGAAAAATTGTAATTATCATCACTATTTCTGAATTAAACTTTCTACATTTTATAAAATTCTAACTGATCGCTTTCTGTACATGAACGATATATGAGAAAATATTATACAATTATTGGCCTTTATTAACGCAATAGAACACAAAACAATAGTTATTAGAATTTTTTGTCTGTTTATCTGTTCGTTTGTTCGCGCTAATCTCAGAAAAGGCTAAACCGATTTTATTCTGATTTTCAGTAATGTATTGCAGTAAGCTTCACTTAATACTTAAAGTTTGTATCATTGCGATTCGTCCATAAATAAAAAAGTTATAAATTAATGCGGGTAGGTACTGTTTCTTAGCGCAAGGCTTAGTTTTGCCGAATCGCACCGAGGGCAGTTTACTAGTAATTAATAATTTACATTTTATAATAGTTAATTACCTGTGATACGTTGTAATATTGAGGTCATCGCTGTAATAGTTGGGGCGTAAATTGTCAAATGGGGTGACATAGGTCGTCCGAGGTCCATGTTCTTGTAATCGTGTTGTTTCAGAGGCGGAGCTCGGTACGGCGTGTATGTAATTTGATGTCTCGATTTTCCACCACTTGGTCCACTCCCACCAACGCAGTTACCACCACCGCCAACGCTACCGCCGCACGGATAGTCTGACGAGGAAACCGCTAGCAGATTCCGGGAGTTAGGCTTCCAAAAATCACACCTGCAAAACATTTTTGACAGAAGATTTATTCGAATATCGGTTCTCTTTACAACCATTCAACAATTGCATTTAAATTGGAATTCGAAAATCAACTGTTTTGTTTCTAATTATTTATCACTTTCTAGACTGTTTTGTGTAATTGATATCTTCGATAAAATTTTGCTAATTTTTCACCCGAAACGACAATGACAACCAATATTCACTTTTTTCCTTATACTTAAATCAAATATAGAATAGTTTAATGTAGCTCTACCATTGCTCACCGGAAACCTTTGTTACCTCTAATATGTATAACGTGTATAATAAAAATATTTATACAAAATAGTCATACACATTCAACCGCCGTGCAATTTATGCAGTATTATTTGTTAGCAAGATAACAATTTCTTTACTGCACGTCTCAACTGTTCTGCTTTCGTTTCAACATCGACTCCTCGAACCATTCCATCTTTGCCTGGGTACGCAGCTTTTATCAGCTGGCCAGCTGGCCGATTCTGATAACTTGTTCTGTGTATTTAAAGGGGTGTCTGGATGGCTTATATCCACGATTTTACCCAGTAGCAAAAAATGATAATACTTAATAAATAGTTATATTATACAGTTAATGGAAAAATTAGGAAAAAGAAAAACTTTTGCTGAACTCGAATAGCAGACAAGCCAACGTTAACATTGTAAATATCTGTACTAATCTATAATAATATTGATATTACAAAGAGAGGGCGAATTTTGTGAGTTTGTGTATATGCGGAAGGTTATCTCCGATACCAAGGCACCGATTTGAAAAATTCTTTTACTATTTGAAAGGTATATTATTCTGAATGGGGATAATTTATCTAATATTCAATCTCATTATATCTGTACATGAAGAATGTATGATATAAACTATTATTAGGAATGTTTATTAACAAATAGAATACTCTTTGTCCTAGCGATTGTGCGAGCTAACCTCAGAAATGGCTTAACAGATTTCGTTATGGTTTTAACTAAGGTATTACGGTCAGTATCATTCAACATTCAAAGTTAATTTCATCGTATTACGTTCATAAATAACAAGTTATGCATAGAAAAATCCAGTCCTAAAACAATGCAGGTGTTTTATCTAAGAATAAAGCGAAGGTTTAATGAAGCGAACTGAGGGCGGTTTGCTAGTTTACATGTGTTTTTAAATAATAAGAAAAAGGTATTGATTTTGTATTAACTATTCTTTTTTATTCATTTATTCCATATATCTTAATTATTCCATATCTTTTGATTAATTATAAATTCTAATATTAACTTAAATGTTCCACCGGGCGACTTGTGACGGCAAATTTTTAATATCTGCACTAAAATACATGTAAGAAAGTATTATCTCGCTATAGTGAATATAACGATTAGGGAAAGATATAATACTTTCCACGAATTTGAAAATAATTATACAGACGTTAAAACAAACCTAACCTAACCAAATCCAAAACCTTTTTCCGTGTACCAAATTTTTTTTGCTAATAGTAAAGTACGGCCAACAATCTTACAGTCAAATAATGAATTATTTCTCTTGCCTATGTCTTAATTAAAATAATAAAAGCTCAAAACACGGGCTACATCAAGCCTACGAGCTACGTATGTGCACTGAATTGTGGCTACGAGTATAAGCTACGACGTCGCTACGACGGCCTACGGTCCGTAGACACTTCACGAAGCTAATAATAACTTGCCTTGAGTTTCAATAACTTTTTTGTCTTAAAATAATTAGAATATTTAAGTTACATATTCTTCAGGCTTTGAATACTACATGTCAAATATATAAAAAATATATAACAAAGGAAGGCAATACGGTTACAAACCAGGTAGTTTTCTTGTATTACTTTCTTCTTAATAATTTTAACGGTATTTTTGCACAAATAATTGACGAGTTAAATTGTTATGCAATGAAGATAGTTATGACAGTAATTTATGTACGCAGTATGAAGCATTTATTATGTACTTAACAAAATAATGATATTTTTGTTATAAAGATAGATTATGATTGCAATATTCTAGCATTCTTATGAAGAAAGGTTAGTGAAGGTTGGTATTTGTTAAAAAAAAATTAAATACGTATAACCAGAAAAGTGATACACACACACAATCATCAAACAAGAAATAGGCATAATTTGGTTACATCTGCATTTCGTCTTCAAAAGGTTCAGCGTTCCTTTATGGGGCTTGGAGTTCGTTTTTACAATAAGATTCCTAAGTCGTTACGCGTGTTGCCCATTGGAACTTTTAAGCGTCGCATTAAAACATAACTTATAGGCAAGGGATATTATAGTATAGATGAGTACATGAATGACAAGGATGCCTGGACTAAATTAGTGTCGAAACCAGTTCCGCACAGGTTTAAACTTTTGTAATCACCATATGTTGTTTAAAAGATGTGCTGAGGAGTTTCTTTCGCCGTTTCTTCTCCTCATTGTTAAAGCACCTTTTCGAAACGGTGGTAGAAGCAAAAATGACGTTCATAAGTGTATTTACTGAATACCTATATGATTAAATGATTTTGAATTTGAATTTGAATTTGAAAACTAGATGATTACTTTAAAAATAAGTCGCTTGGGGAAGAAGTGCTTTCTGTATCTGTGCGTAGGAAACAACCTCCTTGGAAGTTCTTGCCGCTTCTTCTTCCGGGACCACTACTCACGGTAGCGATTTGTAGAAGCAAAAGAGTAGGTTGACGTTAAAAAATTGTTTGTAAAAACCAATTTCGAATACATTACTATTTTACTTATTCATCAATAATATTTTTTTAACAGTGTGTCCCCGAAAAAAATCCAATATCATTTCAACAATAGTAAAGTTAAATTGACCAGTAAAGCTCCTCTTTTATGTTTTATAACACTTTCTTTATAACGTACAACAAATTTATAATGTACAGTCGATAATTCGGTAAATCTGACAGTGGTCATACATACATATGTCAGGAAGATGACACGAGTGTCTTCCTGAGTTAATGCCTAAATTTTTTTTAAGTGACAGTTTTTTCGAATCCTTCCTACATATTTTTGCCTGTAACAAATTGTTATATTTTATGTTTGTTATTTATATATGATAAGAAAAAGTAAGTCAGAAAGTAAAACAAAAATTTAAAAACAAAAGTAAATTATATATACAAGAATTCGTTACATTATTGTTTGAAATGTTTTACGTGATAAAAAAAACATTTACGAATAAAAAGATTTGCCAGGAATGGGAATCGAACCCATGCCCTCCAGAGAGAAGCGAGATTCGCTCATCATACGTCTGGAGAAAGATTTCCTTGAATATGGCGCTTAAACCGCTCGGCCACCCTGACTGGTAATATAATTTACTAATTTAACAATCACTAGGTACAGAGTTTGCAAACATTTTCGGCTTCATTCTTTATCCAACTAATATTAAATGAAAACAAAGGACAATCTATGTACCTTCCAGATCAATTGGCATTTTCCATGAGCTGTCTCATCTTATAACATACTTTTTACGACAAAATTATTGTATAAAATATAAATCCCAATGCGCAGCAACGTGAAAAATACATTTTTTTTATATTATTTTGGTGAAATATCAATCTTAATTTTGAAATTATTCACAAATAAAAATGCAAGAGTTAAAAATTGTTGCTTGAAAAATGGTTACGTCGATAGTGACGGTCAAAGACAGGGTACATTTGTTATAACTCGTCTATATCTCCGATTACGGTATGACCATATCGTCCATTGTCGGTTATCAATACATAAAACATTATGTATTTTTTTTACTATTAAAATACCCGGTATAATTTTAATCATTATAATATATTAAGAATGGATAATTACACTACAGAGTCATTTCGTAAATTAGATAGGTTACGACAACTTCATTTAAAACGTTTAAATAAAGCCGTAGCAATCCTTTACTTTTGATATGGGTTCACTGCTGAGTTTTGTGTTTGGTTAATATTGTTTCACAATATATTTTTTTATAACATCAGACCTACAAAACAATTCGTATAATTAAAGAGTCAAAGTTACATACGATTTATTCAAAACTTACTCGCGACGTAAACAAACTGAAAATGAACTTCCAATGTAATCGACAAAATATATACCTTTTATAATTCTGCATTGTAGCGATAGCAAACTTTCTTCTTAGATACTGAGACTTGATAAACATGGTAAACATTTTATTTCATTTATCATTCAACAGTATCAATAAATTCAGACCCTATTCAATGGCAAGTGACATTACACATAATATTTTTCACTAATGTCAAGACATGTCATTTATTTATATTCAAATGGAATTAAGGTTTTATTTTAAATTATTTATTCCGAACAGAATTTGTCACATAAATAGTGTCACACTGATAAATGGAATTGCGTTGGAAAAATTATAATTATAATGATTTTTTACGATTTTATAAGGCATCTAAAATGGACTAAACTAAACTTTAAAGATAATTTATGGATAAAAGTTCTTCTTAGGTAATCGAGTATCATTGATGTAACGAGTTAAAGTAAAAAAACCTTCCCCTTGAGAAAACCTTCAAGTTGCGTGCTAGATAACCTCACCGATGTTCAATAGGATGGTGCGTGAGATTATTGCTAAATTTTGACGAAACTCGTGTCATCGTCATTATAGTTGAAGAATTTTTGAAGTTTTTAATGTGATCCAGGAGTGAAAAGTCAACATTTTCAAGAAATCGTAGAAGCATCAATGCCGAATGTTAAACTATCAAATGGTTGCCAGAAATGATCACTGCTATTAGATTGTTGGTACTTGTGATGTATGTCAAAAATTATGATACAGAATTATTTATTGTTTTTATTCATATTAATTGATTATATCTGAAAATTCATAGTTACTACCTTTTTTATTTACATAATTTAACTTGATTGTAATTATTTTAACTTACAAAACAGCGATTTTATATTTGTAACAGCGATAGTAACGCCTTACTGCGAGTGACTTGTACACTAAAATGCATTCTACTACTAAACCTTGCACAAATTAACAAACCTCCCCACATAATAGTTCACCGGTTAAATGACAGATAGCGTTTTGTAAATATTTATTATAATGTGCTACAATCGCTTGAAAACTACTGGACTTTTCTTAATGCACAACTGGTTTATTCAATATACAATCGGGTCCGAGCTTTTATTATATTAAATAAATAATTCCGTAAATTTAAATTATTATGTACAATTGCATGCTACTTAGCTTAGCGAGCACGCTCAAAGGGTATTTTTCATTTAAAACTCCTGAAGCAATATTAACATAAATTTTAAATAATTACGTCCTTCACAATAACATATTAGGATGCTTCAATGGCAAAATCTCCTGCTTTTAGCAGGAAATTATAATAAAAACCGTTGTTTCTAGTTGTCGAGTACAGATGGCGTTACCATGGAACTCAAAAAAACATATTTAAATATTGTCTTCACTACAAATGAATTAAAATTGAACTTCTTATGATGAATTGCGGATTCTGTGTAAAGGTCAATACGTGTTACTAGCTCAAATAATTTATTGAGACTCCTCATTAATAATGTTTAATCTAACTTAAATTAGTGCTTTGACCACACACTACACACTTGGTTGATCTAAAATAACATTGATAGTATGTAGTTTTTTGACAGTGCTGAGATTTATGAACATTAATTCACTAACCTAATTTATTAATCTATATACAATAGATTATAGATTATATACATATCCTAAGTCAATGCTTGGCTACAACCTTACCTGATGATGAGTGGCGCTGTAGCCTTAGATGAAATTAACCCATTAACTTAACAAAAGCCTATTCACTCTCGCTTTGATGCCATTCACACTGTTAAGGAAACTACGATGCGTGCAAACCTTTCCAATCATTCGCGTTATACCTTATAAATGAAGCAAAATGTATCGTCGTTACTGCAGGGTATTTTTTATAGAGTTTTTGTTCGTGAGAATCATTTTGCAAATTAGATTTCGTATTTATTTCGTAACATTAAACAAACATTATTATGGATTTAGGAGATGGTGCCAAGAGCTTGGCGGAATTATATGTTAAACGCAGTTCCGCCAAGGGTTCAAGTCACAAATTTTAAGAATTATTTAGAGAAAATATCCTGTTTAGAGACATATACTGCTATACAACGGGCGGAACATACACTTCAACTTAGTAAAAGGAAAGTCTTATAAATCCTGCCACGCTGCGGAATGACGTTGCATATGTGGTGAATTTCCGAGGGGGGTAAATTCCTTCCAGTTATTGTGATTGAATATTGCAAAGTACTGTAAACTACCGACGTTATTTAAACACCAGTAGCAATTAAAATGCAATACGCGCTTTGACTACTTCTGGCGCAAACAATAATAAACTCGGTTTCCTCCTTTATAGCAGGATATTAATATTAAAACCAATGTTTTTAGTTGTCAAATATATGTAGATGGCGTTACGATGAACTTTTCTGTTTAATTTGATATTTATTACAATGATGTACAACAAGATATGCAAATCTCATTTCAGATCGCAAATAGATACATTTTAAAGTTTTGAAAATGATATAAACCACGATAATTTTAACATTACATTGTAAGTTTTGAACATTTCAACTGTCACTCGTTTCATCTTTATGATCCATATCGTCCCACTCCTGAGCTTGAGTCTCTTTTCGCAATGAGAATGTGGTTATGGTTAATGGTGGCCAAGTGCGGGTTCGTAGACTTCACATATCTTCAATAATATTACAAAGAACTCTCACGTATGTAGATTTGCTCGCAATGTCAATTCACCAAATCAAGTGACGATTAATTTTTAATTCGCACAAAATTAAAAAAAAAAATTAGGTGCGTGCAGGATTCGATCTCACGTCTTTCATACGGGAGCACTAGTTCAAAGCACTAGGCTACCGCAAACTGTCAATTTTTTACGCGGAATAGTAGACGATTGTACCTCTTCTTAGTGGTTTGTCTCATCTGTTATGGTTCCACGCTAAGTCAAAAAGTCGCAATAGGTCCTTTTGTTCTAAAGTAACACAAAAATATTGAAAATTTACTAATGTGTTCTCGTATATTTTTCGAAGTGCTATATAGAGTACTTATATAGTATTGTATTATATTATAAATTCCTTGAATTTATCCACTCAAATTAGTATTTTAAATCAAATACTATGAATATTGCACAGTCAATGCCAAATCTTACATTTTCTTACTTTATTTGGTTATATATATATATAAGGCAACTTCTGAACGTACATGTAGGTACTAAAATTTTTCATCATAGATACACATTTAAATTTTAAGTAAATGAATCTCTTGGCGTCAAATATAAAATATTGTTTTGACTATTAATAATGAACTAATAATGATTAACAGTGAACAACTAATTATATCATCACTACAAAAATAAGTCAATTTACTAATAGACAATCATTTGTTTACAGTGTGTTTTTTGAAATTCTGTGATCGTATTAACGCCTTTTTCTTAATGGTCGGCACACGATGCGCTTCACCAACAATTATATCTCAAATCCACACTACAAACTTCAGGATTTTAAATAATAGTCCTTTTTATAACTGTGTTGCACTTCATTTACCAGCACAACTTACTTTCTAGATAGCTAGAAAATGAATGGCCCATTTTTTTGTGATTACCGTCACCAGCTTCATTCTAAGTTGAGTTCAAATCGGTTTTAAGAATGTCCATTTCTGAAAAGAAAGATTCAATTGATACTAGGATATATTTCCGCTTTATTTAGACATTAGATTTACTTAATATCTGTAACATAAGTATTTTTCTTCGACTATTTTGTTCATAATTTCTTTAATAATAATTATGGTACTACCACTTTGTAAGTGATGACACAACGGATGCTAGAAGTTTTATCTTATAAAGATCAATGTAATCATTTCAAATTATTTAGCTTTATATAATGCGGAGATATACTTGATGTAGTATTTCTGATCAGATTAGTGAATGGCCAATCTGACATCCACGACGTTGTTACAAAAATTTAATTAAATACTCCATACAATACTTCCCTTCCGTATAAATATTTACCTTTTGTTACAGCCGTAGCCAGAAATAATCTTGGCCGTTACGCAACTTTGAACAGAATTCCAAACCCTTACGACCCCTTGCGAAATACAAAGCACAAAGGTTTTATATTTAGTGACAAAATTTCTACTTCTAAACACGTCTTACTTAAATCCCTCCAAATAATTAATGCTTTACTTTTATTAATAAATCACAATGGTATATAAAGGTTAAATTTTATATTTTAGTAATATCTATCTAAATATTATATAATCTTTTAAAAAAAGCATATTACGCCCACGATACATGTCATAACAATTAGTAGTAGTAATGAACCTGTAGTTACGAGAAAAAATAATTTTTAAATTTTATGATAGCATTTGTGTGTGATATATGCTCTTTTGGTTATCCTTAATTAAAATAAAACAAAACATGATGAACCATCGTCCTATAAAAATGAAATAACTGTATACAACTTACTATGCTGTCAATATCCGGGACACAGTAAAATACTTTAGTTAATTATTTTTATGTATCTCTTAACGTTTAACTAGAGTAAGGCATTTGACGCCCAAAAATCGATTTTGACGATTTTATTATAAAACTTAAAAAGTTAACAAAATTAAAGAACATTTTGAATAAAAATAGCCTATATCCGTCCTCAGGTCTTATAATAACTCTTTATCAAATTTCATTAGAATCGGTCCAGTGATTTACTCGTAAAAGCGTAATAGACAAACAAAGTTACTTTTGCATTTACAATATTAATATGGCGATGGTGTAGTTGACATATTCTCAATAGTCAATATATTATAATCAAGAATATGTTCTTGACACTTTAAACAACTCTGCTTTTAGATTTTTGATGGACTAGAGGCATTCTCAGTTCTCACGAGAGATCTCGGGAATGTACTCTATGACGCGCTGAATTTTATATTATGTTAAGTCCTTCTCTATATCGCTACGAGACAAGATTTGTAATGGTGTAAATCGTAGACGAAAAACATTACCGACATAGCTCGCAGAATTAATCGGCTAAGCTGGCAATGGGCAGGTAATATCGATTCAAGAAAGTGACAACCTAAGAAGAAGAAACGTTCTTGAAGAAGAAGCCCCACGACCAGATGAAAATACGATCTGAACTGAACAGCGAGAACCCGTTCATAAAGGAAACCGGGAATAAAAGAGGCCGGTAGCTAGTAAAATAACACTCATTATATTACAGAGAACGAAGATAGTACTTTGATGAACTTTGCTAAATTCAAGACACCAAAAAGAAAGTTTCAAAGCTATGCGTTGATTGCACACACAACGAGAACTTCATTTAGCGTAGTACTGAAATATATCAAGACATATTACATATTACGGAGAATTAAACAAAAGAACATTGATCGTAATATTTACTCACGAGTTTCATTAAAATTGTCGCACATAAAACTTATTTTGTAACCGGTTGAACTAGATGTCTCTACGGGCACGGTGAGCGAGCGTTTTTACCCGCCTATGTACATAAGCGCATTCACCTTTAGGTACCAAGCACATGTACGACCAAAAAAATTCAAATAAATCAAAAGTGTGTAGCAAATAAATCAAAAGCAATAAATGTAAATGATTGCTTTGTCATTCTTTCAACTATGCATGCGTTTTAAATTAATTTTGCTCTTATTGTATACATTTTAAAAATATCAATAATCGCTCAATCTGGGTGAAATTTAAATACATTATTTTTATATATTATCCAATTTCTTATAAACAGATTTTTTTAGACAAATTCCGATTTCTGCCTGTGAGTTTCGTCACTTAGTACATGGTAAAGTAGGGCATGTCCCAGTCTCGGGGTTCAATGTATTCTAGTATGCATTGGGGACAAACCCGGGCAGTTCCACCGAAGGTCTCGGCGCGCTCGGAGGACCCTATAGTAGTGGATCGTGGTAGCTATCCAAAAAGTTGTGATTTAGGAATTTTTAAATCGCGTTATTAATATCACTTGATCAAATAAGTTTTTAATGTCTTAGTTAGATATATATAATATTTAAGTCCTTTTATATTTAATTTAAATAAAAATATTTTAACGCCTTGAAAATAATATTAAGAAAGTAACTTTGCTAGTAAATCTCACGTTTGGGGACCTGGGTTCGAATAATGCAGCTTTCAAGATTTTCTTCTTCATCTATCTCTTGTTTTTTGGAAGTAATCATACTGAGTTACTATACACACCTAGATACAAGTTCTCCATAAAATTAATTTTATAATTATTTCTATATTAATATGTTCATTCTGATAGATATATTAAATATATATATATAATTTGAAATTAAATAAGAATAAAATAATATCGTAAACTCACTACAATAATAAAGCGTCAATAAATTTCAGTTAAAATGTTTCTACTACTCAACTTACTATAAAGCAATCAGGCAAAATAAAAATAGTTGTTCATGAGCTAGGGAGTTGGACGTAAAAGATATCACTTACTTGACTTTGTCGTTCACTTAAATATGACAATTTATTAGGAATTCATAATAAATTCAAGTACAGTAATTGTTGAGAATAAATTCTCGTTTCGTTAAATCCAGACTGGCGGCAGCAGCGACGGGCATTGGCGGTAAATTGTGAAGGTTAGTAGTCTTCATTAAAATATTTTTTTATTTGTTATTTTTCGTTTCGTGTACAGAGTTTAAACACATTGAACTAATTTTTGAATTCACTAGGGCATTGGTAACATTTGAAAATGTTGAGAGCAGCATTTATAAATCAGTTTGTATGTCTGGCACTGGACATTATTAAAATTCGAAAATTAGTGAAATATTTTATTTGATTGTAAATGGTGTTAAGATTTTTTTGAATATTTAATAATATAAACTTTGAGTATTAAATTTGTTTTATTCACGCCAAATGTTTTCAATAACTAAACTAGCAGTTAAGAGCTTGCTTTGGCCGATGTAATATAGATTTTGTAGCCAACATTTTATAATTAGGTACATCAAACAAAAAATCGACATTAAGAATCACTCACATGTCTATATGTCCGTCTCTAACTAATTTACTCTGAATATACTGAACGAAACAAATAAAGTGAAAGTGGGTTTAAGGGACCCAATGACAGTGTGATAACTCAAATAAAGAAATTCTGATTTTGAGCATATCTTCGGGGGTAAGTAGTAGGTAGATAATAAATATTTACAGAGTATTGTATGTCCTACCTACAGAATTAAAGGGCTCATTCTAAAGAATACAAATATGCTATTTTTAACATTTAATTTTGAAAGGCTCATCACATTCAAGTCTCCCTATCCATATCTTAGCCGTATTTAGTAATAGGTGTAGCAATTTAATGTTCCGCCTCTCTACCGTGGGTCTGGGTTCACATCAAGCTTATAATACGAACATAAGTTTAACATTAATTACTCACTTTAATGCGAGAACATTACGAAAGAAAATCTGTGTATGTAAAAATTTTAGTAATATTATCAAAATTATTAAAATATCATTGCAATTATGTGTGCATTGACATTATGTAATTGTCGTTACAAATAAAATTAGGAACAGTACCTAATTCAATATCTTCGTATAGTAGATGCTTATAAAAAAATAAAGCTTTAAAAACTTTTATTATAATTTATATCATTTGTAACAACAACACTTATGAAAAAACCAATTCGTTTAACATACTTTTGAAAAGTAGATAGTACATTTATACAAAGCACAACAGAAAACCAAAGACAAAGGCAAAGAAGAACAAAGAACAGACAGCAATCCATTTAATTAAAAAAATAATTTTGCAAAGATGTTGTGCTTGTAGGTAAAACTTAAGGTTTTCTTGTTATTATCAAAAATTATACCTTATATGAATTATACATTGCATATAAAATCGTATATGCGTCATTTAATGGTCAACTCAACAGAGATTAGTACAGAAATATACATATATATATAGAAAATCTCCAAAGGATATTAAATGATGTGTTTCCTGGGCAAAACAATTTTTTCTAGAATACTTTTATTTATTCCTCCAATTATTTGTATCAATCTGACCCACAACGAAGAATAGCTGAGTCAAGCTAGTTCAAAAATATAAATCCATTTGTCACCTCTGATGCTTTTAAAGCACTATCTATGAGTAGAACGTATATCGCATCACAAAGCTGTGTAACAGAGATTGTTCCACATCTTACTCAACAACTTACTTAAACATGTTTGTATTTCACCCTGCTCTCTATAAAACTAGCGCGTACCGTATTGCACAATGTAAGATATTTTCTTCATTGCAGCGTAATTTGTCGATTATTTTAAACAAGAACAATCATCTCTGTGCATGTTATTTTTTCACTTTTCATTACAAATTTTAGCTACATTTACTGAGTTTTCACTTTACTCGAGTGCAATGAAAATGTTTTTGGGATAGTGAGAATTTCTTGTTGTTGTTAGGTAGATCATAATATTATATGATTGCGCAGATGATAGAGTATATAAAATATATCAGTAAATCCAATGATGTATAACCAAGGCAAAAACATTAAATGTTTAATAATCATGTATATATAATTAATTCGAACGAACGTCGAACGGGGCCGCTAATCTAAATATTAAAATGCAAAATCATATGAAAATAAATTGATTTAAATATAACTTAACTAACCTATTTCTGGTACTAATAAAATCACATAAAAACAAGCAATAAGAAAACGGTTGACTGGATGTGTAATCAATTAAATTTTAAAATTAACAAATACAAAATTCTTGATATTTTCCATTTATTAACTTTATATTCGAGTACGGTATATGTTGAAGTATCAATTAAATAAAGTCTATATTACTTTTTTAAACTTATTTATAGGTTATGTATCAAAATTTAGAAAATATCTTTAAATTACTCTGCATTGAAATTATGTAATTAATTATGTAATTATACACTTATTGAAAAAGAAAACTTATTTAACCAACTTGAGAAAAGCAGGAGGTTCTATGTGCGTGTGTATGCATTTTTATATATATGTTTACTGTATTATGAGTAACACTGAGATTAGTCGATAGAAACTACGTAGTAATTAATGGCTTGGCAGACGCAGTGCTGAAAATCAGGTGCGCGATTTGCTAGTCCCGTTACATAATTCTAACATTTTATAATACCGCACTTAACTAAAAAGGAAAAATAATAAGCTTTCAGAAGTTAAATACAATAAAATATTAAAAAGCAAAAAAAAAAAATGAAATAAGACACTATTTTACGCGCTACATGCTGAAAAGTTTGAAATCAATTTACTCGAATTCACTTTAATTTGTATACAACACATATATTGTGTAATTTAAAGAATATATGAGGCCTCATAATCTTATGTCAATCGCATTTGATCGACTGAAGTAAGTAAATTCGAATACAGACGCAAGTTAAATGGGTAGCCTGCAATGAAAACATTCATTGAGCGCTTCCCGCTTTAGGATTTGTTTGAAATGAAATAATATTTATTCGAAGTTGGTTATTACAAACACTTTTCGAAACTCCAACTGCGCCCAAGAAATCCCTACCATGAGTGGTCCCGGAATAAACTCGGAAAAAAAACGGAAAAAGAAACTCCCGAGAAGTTTTTTTCCTACTCACAGTTACAGAACGCACTTATATATATATATATATATATATAAAACTCATGCCCAAGATTGGATCGGAGATAACGGATTATAGCTACTCAGTAATTATTAACTTTTCAATATTCGTGATTGTATTCTACGTACTGGGTCACTAGAAAAACCCTTACGAAATTAAATTACGAAACAGATCTAGTTACCGAGATATACATAGTTTCGCTGCGACCTGAAACAAATTAGACCTATACGAATTAATTCCAGTAAACAACTGCCTGTAATAGAACTCTTGTTCTAATTATTGACAGAGGATGTTGACTTCCTCTTATTATTATCGTACATTTTATTAACAAAACTATAGCACTAACTAACTATCTAAGGTGTCTATTTAATATCATATGATACTACAGAAAATATTATTTTTTGAGTTTGGTACACTTTTGAAAACAGAGACGAATAATGGTAAATGAACAACGCGATTACATACAAAGAAATTGTATTAAACTAGTAAACGTAACATTGAATAATTCTACATTTAAATTATTAAAAGAAAACACCACCAGGAAACCTGAACGTCTTTCTTACTCTGTTCTCAAAGATGTGTTAAGTCAGCGAATCCGCATTTGGAATAGATTTTGAACTGCATTAACCTCTTTTATTTTAAGCAACGACTCGAACCTAGCGATCTGATAATGACTGATTTAAGTGATTTTAAAAGAGTGAAATGACTTGACTATCACTATACACTTCTACTTACACATTAACTACATGACAGGAATTATGTTGTAATTTAGGAGATCTGGAGTATTCATCATGCTACTCTACTGTGGACTGGTGGAAGCTTCAGAGGTCAAACGAAAGAATTTTTTTTTATGATAATAGCCGACCAACGAGCAGACGTGCCACCAGATGGTAAGTGATCACCGTCGCCCATGGACATCAACAAAACCAAAGGTATCACTGATGCGTTGTCGGCCAGGAAATGAGAAGAACGTAAAATGAAAGTACTGGCTCTCAAGCCCCCAGCTGGAACACGACGAGTCGTTTGGCGGCTGATTCAAACAGGAGGATGGTAGCTTCACGGAAAGACAATAACACTAGTAAAAATATTAATGACTTAAAAATAACTCTGATAATACAATCCTTACGCGAAGCCCTACCACCAAGCAGGTTGGCTTCTGTCGCCTCTTACGACACCCTGTTCTACTAGCATGGGATTGGGTACAGTATTCTAGGCCGCCCCAATTCGGCCAAAATTAATGTAAAATTAATGCACTTTAAATATACGTAACATCTCTCTAAGCATCTTACATGTTTTAACCTCTCGATGCATGTTCAATTTTGTTCTTGATGACGATAAGACGATAAGGATTTGTCTCGATGATTCGTCCGTCATAAGAACGCTGATATTCATTAGGCCATAGTAACGAGTCTTAATTTTTACCTTACATAGTTCACAATTGGAAGAGTTTCTAAAAAAGAAGACGATATCTTTTACAGAATTTTCCGAAACACTACATCAAAATATTGAAAAGGTATATACACTGAACTTGTTAAACTTAAATTAAACCTTGTAACTATAAAAATCCTATTAAAAATATACATATACATATTTCCCAAGTTTACAATGGTGCAACAAATGTTTTGTACAGAAATAAGGTAATGAACTACATACTATATCTATACTACTATTACTAATAATAATAATCTTCGGAACCACGACACCTGTTTTAAGAATTTCTACCATTTGAAACGTACTATTATTTGACAAGTACCAATATTCAGGATGCAAATAGTCTATATATCAAGAGTATATGTGTAATAAATAATTGGTGACCTTGAACGAAGTAGGGACGGGCCGCTAGTAATAATGTAAAGTTAAAAAATAAACGATGAATCCGCCGAAAACAAACCTTCCTCACTCCGAGAAGTTAATGTAGAACAGTATGTCACTCACCAAACTAATTCCTAAGACGATCTTGATGTCTGCATAATTATGTGATACGTGGATTTTGTCGCACCAATATTTCCGTAGTCCACTCCTTTTGTGCAGTTACTGCTGAGCCAAAGATTGTTGTTTTTCTTTAACGTTATTTTTTTATGTTTAACCACATTTAATATCGTAAAACGTCGTAGTACGTCGCGCAAATTTGCCCATCGTTTTGAATAAAATAGCTCGGGAAGTGTTGCAGCAAAACAATTGGATACTAGTATATTATATATACAGAACGATGGAATAACGGCCGCGTTCAGTGATACAAAGAAAATCCCATGTAATACATAAATGGAAGTTGCGCTGAATGACATAAAGGGATATCTGAGACGAAAGTCATTGCGACATTGTTTAGTATTTTATACAGTTTCTATGAAAGACGCTTTTGTATGGATATAATAGGTGTTTTAGTAATGGATACCTGTTCTAAATAAATAATGCCGCAAGTAAATAGTGTCAATTGAACCGACAGTGACTTTGTTTTCTTTGCTATTCTTCTATATAATCCTGTCTATCTAACTGTATATCACATTTCACATGTTCAAGGTACATGACATTCGCCCACCGCAGGACATTTACTGAATTAAATGAACTATTCTTACGGTGGATAACTTTGGAATGTTTATTGGATAATCTAAAATAAAAAGTGTGTTATGTATGCTAATAATGCTGTATCGGGTCCGCACATGAACATGAAATACTATTAGATAATGTGGGTAGGCGTGGGGGGGGCTATAGTGATAAACATGAAATTAATGAAATGCCTGATAAAAATAATATTTAGATTTATTGATACTACTAAAATTTGCAAAAAAATTATTTTTATCTTTAAAGTAAGCCTATTAAATATTAAACATTTAAATATATACAGCATGTTTTTATATAATTATATTAATATCTATTAGTTAAAAATACAAGCAACGACTACATTAAAAGAACAATATACAGTATAAGGAGGGACTTAAATATAAATGTTTAAAGTAATGTTAAGTGATATCCATAATACATTGAGACGGACGAAAAATCACAAAAAACCACAACACAAAAATCGACCGATTATAAATTGGCTAATGTTCTTAAATATTTCTTAAGACAGAGATTTCACCGCACCGCTCCAAACCTCATATCTTGCGTCTGACTCCTATCATAGGCTTAATCGAAGCGTCTTACTTACTTCCAGCAGCTTAATTACATTCTGACCGATACGGTCTGTATTCTACGGATATATATAAGTGTAAGCATCAAACGTATGCTTAAATGTAAATATGAAAATAGAGTTACTAAATGTAGTTAAATTTTAAATTATATTATGTAGTTATTTCATTGATATCAAAGTTATCGGGAATTAAACTAGAATCGTATCATGAAATTCAATCAACATTGATTGTATATTCAAACTCTGCCAACTAAATAATGTTAAATTAGTATCTACTTGCAACAGTCCGCAAGCACAATGTATAAGGAAAACATGCATTTATGATGAACGATATAAAATTCTAGGGTTAGTATTATGTATTTGGTATATACCACATAATTAAAAATAATTTATCTTCTTGTTCGTGACGAATTGGAGATAACTACTGGGATAATATATATTTGAATAATTGAATAATTGTTGTACTGATGCACGTTACCTTCCATCATAGTATAGCCATCATCATTCATCGATAAGCCTACCTACAATAAATTTTTAACACGGAAATATTTTAACCAAATACATAAGACCGCTCTAGCAGTGTTAGCAGCAAATACTGTAGTATTTGCGACATACGAATTCTACAGAATTGCATTTTCTTGGCATTTCATTTTAAATGTCTTTCTTTTTCTTAAATGTAACTTTATAAACCTGTACAATACAATACTGCTTGTAGAATTACTAAATAAACGGCCGTTACAATAAAATAATAATGCCTACTAAAATCGTTACAATGAAAAAAATATGTTACAAATAGCCTCATTAATTGACAATATCTGAGATGAACTGAAACCAAATAATATTAATTACTTACTTGTACACTATTACTACAATTCGGTCGCTATAAATCGCTGAAAAGGTCAAACAGTCGGAAAAGTAGAAAATAATTTATATAAGTAACTAGTTGACCCGGCAAATGTAGTTTTGCCATATTAATTATTAATTATATATATCACTGCTTATAATAATTTTATTAAAAAACAATATCAATCCCTTAACGCTATAGAGTGTAATAATATTATTTGTTATCCCATCTTTAACTAACACAAACAACCTAGATGGTTTTCCCACTCGAGAGCATGCCACGTATTGTCCGTGTGAAAAACATATTGTGATATGAATTAATGATAAATTTATTTGAAAATAACACTGAAATAGTAAAATGATAATTGTAAACGTCACTATTACGACTGATGCACAAAGAATATAATATAGGCCGAAAATTGTAGGTAGTGAGAAAAAAGATCTCATCCATACTCCGTACTGTTTATTGGGTCAAAAGTGACACCGGTAGACGCCTGGCGAGGTTAACTGATCAAGTGATAATTAAACAGTTATCGACCTGGGTTGAAAATTTTTGAATTACTATTATAGCTATAAAAAAATAAGGGTTGATGGTAGAAGGGTGAAAATGTAGGGTCTTATATATTTTTAATGCCACATCATAAGAAAATAAAAATAAAAAATTCTGTCCAAAAAATAAAAATTTGGGGTGGACCAACCTTATCAATTAGAGGTATAAAAATAGATAACACACTATTCTCAGACCTACTGAATATATATATATATATAAATATTCATCAAAATCGGTCAAGCCGTTTCGGAGGAGTATGATAACTAAAACTGTGACACGAGAATTTTATATATTAGAAGATATATGTTTTCAATTAATTATAATATAATAAAGATCGGCGTTATAACTTTGTAGCTCTGGCGAAACCAGGCCTGTACTACAAAAATAATCCCAAATAATACACAAAAGCAGGACAATTGCTGCCTGTTAGCTGGTGTAATATGAACATAGAATTAAAGGCTTGCTTTTAATAGCAACATTCAATAGACCTCTTTATAGCAATAAAACGAATAAACTAGGAACTTAATGATATTTTTCGGCAGCGGCATTACGATACGTAGACACTTATCAGATTGCATTGCCCCAATTGCTGGTTTGTCAGCAATGCGTAGTATAAGCGAGTAAAGTATTGTACTCAAGGATATACGGAATCTTAGTCTTCTAAAATTATTATACAAGTATTTTTAAATACTTAAATAACAACAAAACAAAAGAATCAAATTAATGTCACAAAAATACATTCCACTCCTATAATTACTTTTTAAAAATTGTAAACTAAAAGATTTTTTGTTATAAATGTCGAGACCATTAGCTGCCATTAAATGATTTTAGTTAATTAACATCGAAGAAAATAGCCTAAATAGCCCGAAGCACAGCTTTAACTTTTGTCTCCGTATTTACTTACTACCAAGGGAAATACTCGTAAATAACATAATATTGGAAAATACGGTGTAAAGTTCACTTTTTAAGTACTGTTTTTATCTGATGAAATTACTAGGTACCAACCTGATTTTCCTTAGGTATATAGTTTTTTTATGTTAATAGCCGACAAACGAGCAGACAAGCCACCTGATGGTAAGTGGTCACCGTCACCCACGGACATCAGCCAGACCAAATGTATCACTGATGCGTTGTCGGCCAGGAAATGACAAGAAGGTTAGAATTAAAGTACTGGCTCTCAAGCTCCCAGCCGGAACACGACGAATCATTTTGCAGCTAACTCAAGCAGGAGGGTCCAGGAGGAGCCCGGCAGGCTTCACGGAAAGATAATAATACCAGTAATAATATTAATGACGTAATAATAATACTGATAATACAATCCATACGCGAAGCCCCACCACCAAGCAGGTTGGCTTCTGTCGCCTCTTACGACACCCAGTTCTGCCAGCATGGGATTGGGGGGAGTATTCTAAGCCGCCCCAATAAGGCAAAATGTTTATTGAATCCAAAAACAAATTGTCATTATATTTTTAATTGAAAAATTACTGAATTATGTAACTATTAATAACTCATATATAAACTTAGGTAAAGATTGTGTTTGTTTTACTTGCTAAAAATCATTTTTATTTTAATATCTACGATATAAAATTTAATTTGTATCAAAGTAACAAAAATAAAAACTTTAAAGCTACAATAAGCATAAACATAAGTCTTGACACATCTTTTATATTTTACCCTTTGAG
>PDGT01000018.1:4617306-4711019 GCA_003671415.1 Megathymus violae
AACATATATATATATATGTTTATTGTATTTATCACTGATTAACTATACAAAGTTGCCACCATATCAATAATAGTCTGACATATCTCCACATAAATGTTTACCTCCTGCTCCACCCTTAGAAGATAAATTCAGGTCAGATATGCAAATTTTGAAATTAGGGTGAATGGTTTCTCTTAATTTGATATCGTCGCATTATACTTATATAAAAAAATTCAACCCACATATAACATGTTTTGAGATAATGATCAATTAAATGGCAAGGGTGAAAAAACAAAATAAGAATTTAATAATAACTCCGAAACCCTCAGTCGGATTTTGATGCTAATATAACCACATACGGAAAATAGGCTTCTTACCTCTTTGCTGAATTAAAAGACTTTGTAATTCTGCTAGTTTTATAACTAATAACTGTTTTGCTCTTGGCTCTTTTTTAAATATTTTGTAACCTACTTTGGCAGTTAACTCCATTCAACACCGTAAAAATGTTTTTGTTTTCCTCTAGACTATTTAACTCATTTTGAAAAAAGTAGTTTAACCTCTTCAGCACCAAATCGACGTTATTCAACATCGGCGCATTAAATATAACAGTATCACGGAACTGGTCACGCAAAAGCAAACAAACCAAATAGTTACGATACGGGTAGTTATATGAAAGATTCCGATATATTTTGACGACTTTTATTTAATTATAAGTTGGGACTGGATTAAATATAGAATATGCATACAAAGTACTGCGAAGCCCACGAAAATTTGCCACTAGTAGTCACACCACCGAATACTTACCTGAAGTTAATTAACTCGGACACACTACTGACAATACATAATCACTAGAATGATTGAAATCCAGATTCTCACATTTCCAACCATACGCTGAAGTACATAATATTTTAATATTAGTAAACTTACAACAAATATTCGAAATTCATATTAACTGAATACAGAACAAATGAATATCATCATTAACATTCAATACGCATATTTTAGTGTATGCGGTATGTGCATTTAGTGCATGTGTTAGATATTTAATCATGAATGTTTTGATGACTTAAATATGCACGCAATATCCGCAATAGTACCAAAAACCTCAGCATTTTATTATTGAATTAATTTAATTTAATGAGTTAGGAGGATTATCGAAGGGTGATAAAGTCTATCTCGAGTATATCAGGCGATTCTCGTTTTTTTACCTTGGGTAAATGGGCGAATATGGCATAAATAGTCGTCTTTATCTGAACCACTATTGTTCTATAGATTTTCGGGTATAATTATAGATTTGACGCGAAAGGCGTAGAAAGTTCTGAAAATCAATTCAAATAGCGGGCAGTGACAGAAAGCGATCAGTTAAAATTTTATTATATATATAGATCAGTAATCGAATACACACGACTAGGTAATACACCAAGCTTTTCCTTCTGAAAACCGTGGTAGCGTATGTACTAACTCACAATAACAAAAGCTAGCGATTTGATATAATTATGACAGTTGTTGCGACTAATCAATCAATAGAAATCAAAATCAAAATCTAATGTCCTTGAGAGTATTCATTTACGACATCGAAAATAATAATTAAAGAGTCTGAATAATTTAATCGTCAACGTCAAACTGTTATGGTGAGAGTAAATGATAAATAATTGATAAAAATTGACATTATCAGCCATCTTGAAATGTGCAGGACCGATATATTTAATCATAACAAAGGCGAAACATGATAGAGGTGTTTATAAAGTAATATAAGTAAAAAAAAAACTTCAACTGACTTTTAACCAACTTCCAAAAAGGGGACTGTTCTGTGTTAGTGTGAATTTTTTCATGTATGTACCATAAACCAAAACTCAATTATTTATAAACCAATTTTTATGACTATCAATGAATAGTAAATGGCTCGTACTTGTATCACTTTCAAATATGGGCTCTGAAGATAAAGAGTGGAACTTCTCAACGGATAGCATATTTTCAGCCGTTTTTGAAGATAATTGCCGTGGTAATATTAACATTGCAAAACAAGTCCACCTCACACCATCTGAGGGTCCGAAGATGTATTTTAGAAACAAATAACGCAACCCATCAACGGATTAGAAAATAACCCTATTTTGAGATTGTTGCTGTTGCTACTGGAGTCATCATTCTATAATGCTGAACTGATTATGAAAGCAAAAGCACCCCTTGATGACTTGCTTGGGTGAAGTGAAAACATAGGTTCATGAATGTTTTCCATAATGTTCTCAAAGGTATGTCAAGTCTGCCCATCCCAATCGTCATATATAATTCGGGGGACATAAATTAAAACACGTGCATTTACCTCAATTTGAAGCTTGTGGTTCGAGATTAGAGGTTGCTTGCCCCACACGAATTTCAGCTTGTTTTAATTATTCATACTAAAATTCATTGGCAAAGCGCAATCTTTCATTTTTGATAAATTAAAGTCGATTGACCGGAGAGGGGTACAAAGAAGCTTAACCGTGACCTGAAATTAGGGTTGACCGGTCTTCAGAACGAGCGAAGAGTAGCCAGCCTTTCGGTATTCTACAGGAGACATATTCCAGAACGTGCGCATAAATTACATGATCTGATTTCACCATCCCCTTTCCACCATTAAAGGTCTCGACGCACAACGAGTACCTATCCTTCTGACGTAAAGGTTCGTCGACGACGACTCATTTTGTTTCGTTATTTATTACGAGTACTGCTAAGAACTGAAATAGCCTGCCCACGTCGGTGTTTCTTTTCCATTACAATGTGAATCATTTTCAGTCAAGAGTGAATAAGTTTTATCGCCTAAGGACACATCGCCACTTGCCATCAGGTGGGAATTTAGCTAAACATTGACTTATAATATATAAAAAATAAGTTCAAGTACTGTAACAATTTAAAATGTATCATCTACTAAATAAACAACTTACACGTAATATATTTTAGAGTATTAATAATCAATAATAATTATATTGTTCGGTTGAATTTTACTTCAGATCGAATCGAATACTATTGTAATTGTTATAGGTAATTGCGATGGATTTTAAGGTTCCAACAGCAATGTTACTAACTAATTTTGAACTTTCAGATATTTATCTAAAATGGATTTTAATTTTGACTTTCATATTCTCAGGAGATAATTAAAGGCAGGTGGGTGACCTTACGGCAGGGCGGATTTTATCCCATTGATACTATTTTTGATTTTGCTATTATCGAACCAATGGATGGTAACATTAAACATTAGTATACTGAACTGAAATAGGAATTGTCGGTTGGTATGTTAGCACCATCGTATTGTCTTGGTTGGAGACACCCCCACATAAATTGGACGTATTTCAAGGTTATCGGGTTTCACTGATAAAAATTCTAACTATCTAATTCGATGGAGACATGTACCGGATATACTTAATTGCGCAGACGTCGCTTCTCGTAGTTGTTAAGCTGTGAGTCGATGGATGTAGTGCGGATTACAATGGCTTTGTCAACCTAACAACTTTTGGCTCGATGAGACGGTTGGAAAATTAACTGATTTGCCTGGTCTTCCAACCACGTATGCTTTGGATACATCAGATATTGATTCGAATATGTTGTTGTACAGTATTGTTCGTTTAAAGCCCTCTTGAATAGAATAGAATTGAATTTTAATTTTGATTCGACTTTAATTAATATTATGCATTTCTTATATAAATATAAATAAAATTTAATTTGTAATTCTATTCAGTATTTAATTATTCACTTTTAAGTTTATTGTATTTATTATTAGAATGTTGTATTTGATTATTCTATAATATTTTGTTAAAAGACCTTTTTCTTTCTTTAAAATGTAAAATGTATATAGTTACTGCTTATTTGTTTGCATGCAGTCTTCGCCTGTAATTGTAATGACACGAATGATATCATCCTCATATTCAACAAATATTGTAATAATAGTGTACATTACGTTTACGTTCAATAAATAAATAAACATTTCTTAGACTTCGGTTTCTAAATAATTGTTGACAAAAATATTTTAAATATAAAGATGCGGTTTCGGGTTACGAATTTAGTATTTCATTTAGTGAACTTCACATGGTTATGAATGAAACATAGGTATAAGAAATAAAGGTAACATTTCAGCGATTACGTGACGTAATTACGTAAAGGTGTAATGGCTTTAAATTCTAATAAATCTATACATGATACGGCACGGTCACTTCATTTATTTTTTGATCACGACGTCACGCATAAACGTTTATCTTTTCATAAGACCTGACAGCCATACTACCTAGTAACTGTTTCATATTCTTGGTACGTAAATAGACTCGTAATGTTACATGTAAATGTTTTCAGTGTTTTAGCGTTAGGGACAAGGCAACCTTTCACGGCAGAATTGCCTTCACATTGTGGTCGGTGCACTCGCGCATTTGTAGGCACTGGCACGGATTTTGTACGTCCCTGCTTAATTAAAACTACTTATTACAAAATGCTCGGTTTTCAAATATATATTTATATTTGTAAGAACGAAAGCGTTATCACAAATATACATAAATATTGTTGAAAATGTTGAAGTTGTTTCGAACAACTTTCTTTGTGAAGCTTTAATCGATATTAATTCACGGCCATTTTGTCCGGTCATTTTATTGGTCAACCATTAATGGTATTTTTAGAGCATCTTTAACTTTCTGCTAATACAGAAAATAACGTTACATTTCTAGAATAGATGGCGGCAAGAGTTCTTACATACCATGCAGCAATCTAACAAATCCACATCCCATTCAGAATCCCTTGAGCCTGACGATTTAGTATTAAATAGAGAAGATAATATATATGCGTCTCTACAACGGAAGCGTAGTTGGATAGTTCGATTACTGCCTGGTACAGATTTAGTTATTCGCGTCGCGGAGGTCAGGTCCCGGAATAACACATTATGACGGACATCTCTTTTGGATTGGGACCGAGCGCACTTCGACCTGGCAGAATATTTGATATTAAAGCGTTGACCGTCACTCATACGCTATAGCCATTATTACAACCATACCTATTCACACGTTAATTTCAAGCGTTCATATAAGTTGAAAATAGCACTTATTTATTTAGAAACGTGTTGAAATAACGATCCTAAAGAATGTTATCCTAAGGAATTACAAATTATCAATATTTTTGTGCAAAAAGGATCCACTAATGATATAATTCTATTTTTTAGCACTTGCACACAACATCCCAAATATTACTGTAGAATTCTTATTCACTCTCAATAGTAGTCGTTGCGCAAAGAATCAACTCCGTTTTTCATGAGCATTATTTCATCATTTACGCCTGTATATGTTACGCCGGTTATCAAATTCGCTTTTCACCAAATTTACTAGACGGAAAAATAGAAATGTGATATTAATTTACAGTTAGGTCATCAAATGGCGAGCTTATATCGTACTTAAGAATAATTGTCACGAGCATCATGTGCTACGGAATGTGTATTGAATAGTTAAAAATTTAAAGAATTTTATTTAGTTATACCTTCTTGTACACATATAACTGATTCAACCAATAAATGCTATTCTGCGATTGTCCTTAGTTCACTTAATACATTACATTAGTGTTAATTGTAATCAATGTTTTATAAGTTTTATTGTAACAGCTCACTAAAGGTGAGAATTATATTGTATCTTGGCTATGTTCAGTATTATATAAAAAATCGGGTATAAAAATTAAAGCATTTTGTACTGATAGAATCATCGAGTACACTTTTGTTGAACAATAAGAATTATTTTTATGATCAACAAATTGTAACACTCACCATTACCAAAACATTGCATTACCAAAAGAGCGGAATAAAGATTGACAGTTTTGACATTTATTTGACATTATTGTCAAACGTGTCCCTTCACTTTATGCACAAAATCATACATTTAGGATTCCATCTACTTACCAAAACATCTAATTCCAAAATACATATTGAATACGGATATAATTTCAAACAAAAGATGCTTTTTCAATATAACTCAGTTAAATAAAAAATATGTTGTTGTTTTATTTGTATTTTAATTTTATATACTTAGTGATAAAATGCGATCACTCAAACATAGTCAGCTTATGGTACACTATCGCATTAGAATGTGATAAAATTCATCATCATAAATCTGCAAAAAGACCAACTCAGAATGACACAGTGACAATAACACGGTAATCGGTTATTATGCTATTATAATATTATAAATTAAATCGTTACACTGATGACATGTGGAAATTATATAACGTTTTTTTAACGAATTTAGATACATTCTAAAAAGCGGTGTTTTATAATTCATTTCATTTAAACCACTTATCAAAAAATATATATATAAAATTTAGTATTTTTCTATATACCATACGGAAAATAATCGAAAATAAAACAGGTTCCATATGTACTTATAAACCAAAAGCTCTTCACAGTCCCGACTAGCCGTAAGATAGCTCGGTCTAATGCAAACCACTCTACTGGATGCCGCACCTCAATGTCATCAAAATATTTAAGAATGCATGTATATGTATGTGTACGCTTGTATTGTGATTATTTTTAGAATTCTTACTAGGATTGTTAAAAAAATATAATAATTATCGATAATTAATTATTATAATAACTAAATTTAATCAAATACGGCTACGTCTAAGTAAATCTGAATATATAATAAAACAGTAGGATGTTTACATCATCTTTCAAAAAGTAATAACTTTTAGAATTCTTTTTGAGGATTTTAGAATGTTTTGAGTTGTCTGATGGTCTGATCATATGTTATTCAATAACTATAAAACTAATGGACCGATTTTAATGACATAAAACTTTTGAAATTTTAAGTAGTTTTTATAGTTCGAGTTTCTGTGGTATTTAATAAGATTATATATTTTTACAGGTGCTGTTTGTCGATCTTGGGCGAATTACTTGAAGATGATGTAGAAACGAGTGCTTACAAAGCCCGAGTATCCCTGTCCGCTGAAAATCCTGTTCTGTATTCCCTCAACAATTGTTAAATCAAAGCATTGAAACATATTACGTCATAAATATATACTATAATACAGTCTACTTCCTACCTCCAGCTAACGTCTCACCTACGCCATATTGCATGACCAAATATTCTGAAGCACCCTTGGCTTTGGTAAGTACCACATTATCGTTGTGAATTAAATGTAATTAAGACTTCTAAACATGCCCTTGTAATACAACGAGGTTAATGAGTCAATGAAGTTATTCATAATATGCATATGCCTTTGTAGTAGAATCTGTTACATAATATTGTGTTACAATTAAGAGGTAATCGCACGTGGATGACACTGTTGATGTTTTGTTACTAAATAAAGAATATAGGAAGAAACAAAAGTATTAATACATATAAAATATAGCAAGAACGATGATCAATAAAACAATGTGTGTCGTCGGAAGATTGTAATGAAATCATCGGATGTGGAACGACCATAACAAAATATGGATGAACATGATATTTGATTGAAGCATAAAAATATTTGAGAATTGAAAAGATAAAGTTTTTAAAAGACAACGTGTTTGAAATAAAAATATTTACAGAAACACTAGATGGAAAAATATCACAAAAAAAAATGATATTCAGAATTGCGAGACGCAGGAAGAAAAATATAATGGTGATTTGCCAACGCTTACTTAGTAATTTCGTATAAAAAAGTTACCTCCATAAATAATGTTTTAATTACATCTTGCAGAAGTAACTAATTATACATTTTCTATACTAAATATGATCAACGCAATATGTACATTTGATCGTATATTGATATATCGTGATAACGTAAACTCAAAAATTATTACCTACCTTCAAAACGTATTTAGTCTTTATTATTCAAACTTAAAAATTGCTACTCTAAATATATTATTCATACCAACTATACATATTCGATTCGTAATTTTTTCGTCCTTAAACAATGACGACCTCTGAGATTTCCGGGTGGAATATTGTCAATATGTTACATTATGAATGTAGGCATAATTTTTGGAGTAAAAATTTCCTCTGGTATTGGTACCCTATGTCATAGGTAGAGTCAGAAAAATTAAAAATGGTCTAGACGACGGCCAGCCTGCTATGTGACGCAACTAAATCCATGTTTTTATAGCGTTATCGTAAGACAAATAGTTGCATTGTAGACGACATATACTATTTTGTAACATTGTTAAATAAAAATGTCCAAACCATTAAAATAATGCCGCTACTTAATTGTAGGGACCAGCCTACCGGAGAAAAATATTTAGTATAAAAGCTACAAGTGACAATATTGTTAACCGATGAAATCCCTACGATTATACCATACAGTTGTACAGACTCTGAGGAGCAAGAGTGAACTAGTCACTCCTGTTTTATAAGCAAATATCCAGTTATTCCCTTTTTCGTTTTCCGTTCATTACGCTTTGTGATTCTACAGATTCATCAAAAAACCGGCTCGTTCGTTAAGTTCTGGAATCGAAATACATTACGAAATTGTGCTTCGACTGATTCCAACATTAATTTATATTTCGAATCTTATTTAGCGAAAACATAAAAACTATAATAAAATATCAAAGATCAAATGCATTATATTTCTAAAATATAATCTAACAAGTATTAATTTTTTGTTTACTATAGGAACAACTTTTGACTCAGTATTGATACTTATTTTTATTGGAGCATTCATACGAAAAAATCTAATCAATTCAACACAATAGATATCTAGGACACGAAACACAATTCAGAATTACGTAAATGCGATTAAAATTTCTCATCAACGATATTATGTTGATAATTTACAAATATCAATAAGATTAATGTGCATCCTATTACGGATTTAGGAAATCTCGTAAATCCGTATTCAATTTGTCATTGATTGTAGAACAAACGTAGGCACAGCACGAATTTATTAGACTAGACATTGAAACAGAAAAGCTAAAGTGTGATAGTTAAACGTATCACGTGCCTGTAATATTTAAAATATACCTTTGTAAAATTTCTGTTAAGAACGCTTTGTGTTGACATAAGCCTTGTTCTTTGTTCTTTACCTATGTTAGACAGGTAAGTGCACTAAATCTTTGTTTACCAATAAACAAAAGTACTGGAATGGAAAAAAAATAAAAAAGACTAAAACAACTGCCGGACTCCATTATATACAATTTTAATACTTGATTTTGACTATGATTATGACCTGACCACCTGAAGAAGACAGAGCGGATATCCGCTGGATTCAAAGGGCTCATCACCGATCAGAGTGGTGCAAGTTAAGAGAGGCCTATGTCTAACAGCGGACTTCGAAGGACCGATGGACGGATCTAAAATATTTATGATAATTACTTGCTGTACAAAGTAAATTTTATATACATTAAATGGCCAACATAACCAACTGTTTAACTAGATGAAGTTGAATATTATGTTGATCAAAATAACTTCAAAAGTATAACCCACAAACCTCAGAGGCATCGAAATGGTCACTATGGATATATATAATATCCCGAATTTTTTGTACTTATTTTTATAATATACAATTTCGTAATATAAGTCATAAATATATCTCGTAAAATTTATTTAGCGTCAAAAATGAAAGCGCCCAAAATTTTATTTATTTAAAAATATTTACATTTTCTAAATTTTATTAATATAATATCCATCTATTTATAAGCTTATAAATCATACGGAGATAAATATCAATGATAGTAAGAACCCCAACCAAGTCCGTTTCGTAGTTTAAAAGATCTAAGCGTATAAAGGGACAGACAGATGCGGGCAGCGTCTTTGTTTTATACTACATAGGTAGATATGTTAAAAGTTAATAGGCATATCATGGTATAGTCGAATGCAACGGTTTAATGACGGCTATATATTATAGAGAATTAAATTTTCAGTGTTGTCGATATTTTGTATCGTTTCAACGCTAGCAACGCTTCCAACGACAATGTTGCAGTTCACACATTGACACGTACTTGAAGCAGTCTTTCGTGCCCGTCATTATTTGTTTGATATACGAATGTTCATCGCGAATTATAGTATTTAAGTGAGACATACTACTCATATGGCAGTAGACAGTCCACCGTGTGTCAATATTTTATGCATTTTATATCTAAAACAGTAACACGGAATATAATAATCTCACTACCGAATTGGTCTCCATTCACAATAAGAGGGACTAATTAGTTGCAGATTGACTTAGTCAGTTTTAGATAACGGGAAATACATTTTTAAACGCATAAAAAATATATTTCATACAATCACATTAGGTTATTCTTTAAAACTTCTATTCGCGATAGTTAACGCCGAATTTGGAATGTTTAAGCTAATTTGTTTAAATGCCTAACAAAGTTATTTAATGCTGTCATGTATGTAAATAATTAAAACAAAATAAATATCGCATCTTTAGAATTAAAGTGACTTAACTCAAAATTCCTGAAATTCCAGATTTTACTATAAATTTACTTAAAAAAGCCTACTCTAAAACCCCATGGTGAAAAAGAGCCCGAATTATGAGTGAGAAAGGGAAAAAGGGAAAACCTCATACATCAGTCTCTTTAAATTCACTCAAGACCATACATTTTTGAAAACTTTCTTCGTCATATCCCATAAATTGCAATTTTTGAGTTAAGTCACTTTAATTCTAAAGGTGCGATATGTCAAATCATTATTTATGTATTTTGAGCTACGGCTACGTCTTATTAACGGCACAATGGGATTAAATAGGTTGCTTTATATAGTTAGGACGTTTGATAGAACTATCTTGAGATCTTACTAACATAATTTTACTTTCTAAACACTATCGAAAAATACAAAACATCTAGGTACTGGGGCATTTTTATACATATATCTATTTGATTCGACACAATGAGTCTTCAAAACATTTTCATTTGATTCAGATTAAAATATTCTTATTATTCAATTACTACTATTTTATATCCTGTACTATGTATGTGTGTTCGTTACATGTTGATAGTCAGATCCAAATAAATTATATTATTTTCCGGATAGATGACATTGCATAAATCTTCGCGGGCGGACAATAGATAGTTTGGGTAAAGTGAATTTTCCACAATAATTAATAGTGTTAACGTTAATTACAATTGAAAAATGTAAAAGTCTACAGCGTGGTTTACATACGAGTGTGGCCTGCCACAGCCTCCGTTTCCCAACTGGGCTTCCGCCGAACTAGGCGCCGAGTGCCTAGTCACAGTGACGGCGCCCCATTTAGCAACCGTATTCACGACTGTCTCAATCTTATTTAAAAATCAATATTTACATTTATATATCGTAAAAATGAACTGACATACCAGTTGGCAGTGAAAATAAATATGATAGAAAATACGTTTTCGATTGTCATACTATAAAGACAATATTAACACACTCAATAAACGATTAAAGGAAATGAAGAAAAAGCAAACAAAGCGTCACGTCATGTATTGATGCGTTGGTTCACGTTCTAGTGACCTTGAATTTCATTTAACCTACATCTGAAGGTTATCAGGACGCCGGTCGTTGGCCTACTTGAAATGAGGGGGTGTGTATTCGGAGAGAAATTTGTTGATAATAAACTCAATGAAACTAGTATCGACTCAACCTTATCGAAAATAACATTTTCCTTTTTAAAGCAGAAACATAATTTATTCCTATTGTATATTTTCTAATGTAATTTTAGAGTCTAAATATTTTAACAAGTATTATTTTTTATATAATCTCTTCCGTCTCCATCTGTTTGTTGGTCCCTCGTCACACTTGAATGTTTTAAGTCTACAGGATATAAGTTAAATTTCGAACACATAGGCTTAGGTAAAATAGAACACAGACTTATGTTAATTAAACACATGTACTTAGGTAAATTAGAATATAAAAAAGATGTTGCACTTTGCGTTATGTGGTCGAAGATTATAAAGACACCAATTTATGAAATATAACATACCTGTATTAATACAGAATGGATATAAATAGGTTACGGAGCGGCTCGCTGCTACACCGAACTGGGTCAATGACTTACGGAATAAGGTACATCGATTCAATGTCACGGTCGACCTAATGTTTACATTCCTCCGAAGGAGGTAGCTGCAGGTTTTCCTATTACCATTCATCAGTTGGCTAACCCTCGGCAACAATTATATCGTTTCCAACTAAACGGTTGTATACACCGGTATCAGATAAAACACAACTCTGTTTTGATTTGGAATTATGCCATAGCTTAACTACAATTAGATAGTTGATTGTATTATGTTCAATATGTCCTAAATCCTCAAATGAGGTCTTAAAAATAAGACATTTTACAAAATCAAATCAAAGCTAATTTTTGCAGTTAATTACTTGACAATACATTAAAAACAAGTTAAACAGAAATTAAGAAATGATTACACATACTCGTACTGTTAGTACACCAATAGGAAGCAGAGCTACTTAAGTCACTTATTATAATAAAATACATTATTAGGTATTTTTTTATCAGATCAAAAATTTCTTACATTTTTATTATATTTTTGTCAATCCAGTAACATGTTCTTGATCCAATATTTACACGATTTTATTTATACCTATATATACCTAATTTTTAAAATTATTATTAAAGCATATTCAAAGTAGACTTATGTATGTAATGTCAAGGGTTTAATTTGATGACTCCGTAGACCGGTTTGGTATTGGCACTGAGTGTCGGACGAGGGGTCTCGTGTTCGATTCCCGGTCGGGACAGATACTTACGTAACCGATACGATGTTTGTAATGTTATATTCGTACAAGTATACGTCCATGTCTTCCGCAACACAGAAAAACCTTTTTGTTGCACGTTTATTTATTTATACATTATTAATTTAATTATCGTACAACTATTGTTTATATTTTACTTAGAACATTGAAAATTTATGATATTTATGTAAATTAGTCAGCGATATAAGGGCCGCCTGAAGCGATAAAAGGTTCCATCATTTCACTCCTGTCAACTATGTCTGCAGCTGTCCATACCCAAACTATATTTCGCAATGTTAATGTAGTGTAGTACAAATGTCTTTTGCAAAAAAATTATACAACAAATTATAATGGGCGGACTATTGACATATTGTACTTGTCAACCTCAAATGACATTATATCAAATCATTACAAGTTATTATGTATTAATCTAATTCCGAACAGTTAGTACTAAATTATTCGGAATTCGTAAATCATTAAATCTAAATTAATCCCAGTTAATTTTTTTTATATAACAAAAAGAAAGTTTAGTCTTCAATAACAAAACTCAAGCATCGATTCGTCGCATGACTTACAATGCAATAAAATTGTTAAATGAATCCGTGAAGCCTTTTGCATTTGCCCCAAGTTTTTTGATTTCCATATGGATATTAAATGTATAATAGGTTAAGAGTTATTTTATACTTTTATTTATTCTACTTATTGCTTCCTGTTTGTTTTATGATATCGAAGAGATTTTTAACTAGTGGTGCGAATTTTATACTATTAGATTCCTGACAATTATTTCACAAATATTTTTCTAGTTATGTCCTTCAAAGTATTATATTTACATAATACTCACATACGGGTAAAGATTCACTGTCATTGGCGGAATGAAAATTTATTAATAATATATCATACAAACAAACACAGAATTCGCAATCAAATTAGGTCAAAATTCACTCTCTACCGATATAAAGTTGTCTGGGATAAAAAAATAAAGTTTATTTTAAAGAAAATTTATCATAAAATACCTCAGAAATATAAAAACATATACTATATGAAGTAACCTTAATAATTTTCCATGAGACACAATTATTAAGGATCTTTGAGAACTTCAAAGATCACACTCCTCAGTTGTCAGTCGTCGTAGGCATTCTTCGGGAGCGGACGCCGGTCGAGCGGACTCGCCGTAGTAGTTAAAATATCAAACTGATTTGATGATTAATATAATAAATGACTGTGAATTATCAATAAATTAAAATTCATAAAAAATACCGTTCCAATGAATAACAATTAACACAAAAAATGCAAGTAGATTAAAAAAGAAATCAGATTTTATTAAAATTATTAACTGAAATAAAATACTGAGTGACAATATTCCAACCAAAAGACTCTATTTGAATAATGGAAGTGTCTTGTCGTAGTGAATATAGTAAAAAAATGTTCTTAAGTCTTATTGTTTAATTAATTAATTATCAGATAATATTTATCAGAATTACTTGACTTTTTGCGAAACATAAAAGACAAAAAAATAATAATTAATTTAAAAAAAATTGTGTACATTTTTAAACGGCCCATCAGTAAGTAAACAAGTTTTTATTTTGCGGTACTCTATAATTTTTGACAAATGCACTTTTTATTTTCTCGTAAATTCTCAGTAATTCAACTGTGTTTGTTTCATACATAACTATCAGGTATTCGCAAGGTAGTCGCATGCATTTTTCATTCCATGCTCCTAAAACCACAATTTGTAATCTAACTAACATCTGCTAAAATCAAGTTATTAAAATAAAGTTATTGTGTAAACATCTTAAATATATATGTTTTTAATCTTGATGCATACAATACATATAACAAGTTTAAGGTAAAGTTATACAAGTACGGAAAATTAAATTCCATATAAAAGTTATAAATTCGCGTGTTCAAATTTTTTGATCTACAGTAATCTTCTCGTATAACTTTTTCGAAATTCTTTTGTTTCCAGAAATTACCCCTTAAATTTGTTTGAAATAACATTATGACAGCGACGGACGGAATACGGTAATAGCGGTAACGATAATGTGGTGATATTTAAGTCGAATGCGTTGGACGGTGCGGTTTATAAATATTACCGAAGTTATATTATTATTTGTGTATTTAAACATTTGCACCTTACATATAGTAAAGTTACAAGGCGGACTTAATTCTAAAAGCATTCTCTGCCAGACAACCTTCGGAAAGCCAGAAAAAAAACAATGGAAGTAAATTGAGAATTTATTTTGATATAAATAATGACAATACGTACATATAATACGAATACTATAACTATAAATATAACTACTTACAAACAACTATTATATATATTATTTGTTAACAGACGCATATTGCATTCGAAATCGGCGGGAAGGCTCCTTTTTTTCATTTCAAACTCGGCGGTGTGCGAGTGAATCCGCTATATAAAAGTGCGCTTGCCAGAAGGAGAAGAAGGATGGTAGTTTAAAAACGAAGGAATGATTTGTCGCGCTTTAATAGAAAATCAAGAATAAATCGCGAGGTGCGATTCCAACTCATAATAATTTTAGTGGGAACAGGCAAATGCATTCAGTAATGCATGCAGTAATGCCACTATTGGCGCGAACAATAATAACATAATAACTGGTGAATACATATACCCATACCTGTGTTATTTTTAATTCTAAAGATTATTTTTCTCAAATAATTAATAATATGATTAGTATACTTAGACCGAAGCCCTAACCTGCCTTACCGTTAGAAATCAATTTAATATGTTCATTAAAATTATATTTATATAATTTAATATTACATATTACTTGTAGTCCTTGTGATTACGAGTATACACCGGGATAACTTCTCAATCCTCATGATGCAGACGTATTATACCCAACCTGCGGGGCCGTATGGAACTGTATATTATGAATCAGTTTAATGGTTATCAAACAGATAGTTCATAGTTATATATCGGGATCGATAAGAATAGTATTCTTTAGGATCATACATTAGAATATATCCAGCTTCTCAATCCTGATGACGTAAAATTAATAAACCACAGACATTACATGCAAATTTTAAAATAGTTGTATCAGAATGAAACTAATACTTTACGTTATTCTTCGGGATCCAACTGTTCAATTTATAATGATATAAACGCACTGAACTCAAATCAAAATTACTAATTATGATTCTGCATTTGAAAAATTAGTAGTGAAACGATGCTTTCTAACATACCTCCTCACTCCTCATAGTTTAGTGGCCATATTTTTGCATATTTAAACCTGAGGTTTTGGATCCACAGTTATTGTATTTATTAAAGTGAAGTGCTATTATTATGCTTTGTTATAGCTGCTGATTCAATATTTAAGATAATTGTTTGAAGTTGTTTAATTAAACTTTGCAGTAGCACCTGTTATTCGTCCATTACAAGCATCGATAAATTCTTAGAGATATTTAAATGAAAACTAGCGTGTAATCTATGTAAATGTGATATTATAAAAACGTGTGAACAAAAGCCATATTAAGTTTTATTATGGAAACTAATAAAAAAAACTAATAAAAATGGTTGATTATTTATTATTTTTGATGTTGCAGACAAAAAGTATAATTTTATATATTGAGTAGCGGCCCACTCCGACTTCGTTCGTGCTGGACGGTCAAACCGTTCTTGAGTTATAACAAGATATACAGACAGACAGACAAAAATTTTCAAAACTGTCAAATTGATGTCAGTGTGTCATAAAACGAATATTTATCATGAAATTTGACAAATAAAATTAAATATAAAGACATTCACTACAGATGTATATAGTAGTATAGATACAAAGGAAAATGAGTACCTATTGCTCGTAGGCCATACATACAGTTTACATGAACGTAACACAATGTGCACAGGCGCGGTACGAGGACCAGTAGAGCGTTCTAGCGAAGGGCATGGTTTCGACGACACACGCTTAGCAAACAATACCATGAGACATCAGAACAGATGCCACCTCATCACATTACCCTTGTGTGACCACAAACCAAGTATATATTTTGATAATAATGAATACTTGACGTTTTCAGGCCATTCTTTATTTACTTTACAATAATCCACTCTTAATAACCGGTGTAGCTAAGAAATGTATATTGGCTTAATGGTTTACGCTGTGTGTTGATATATAATCAGTCGATATTTTTAAGCCTCGTTCTCACTATGGAGGATCGCTGTTGTTAGTAGTAGCTTAATAATTTATATAAAACACATTATGCTAGACATGGCCCAGCTATTTTGAATGGACGTTTCGTAACTTTATGGCGACGGCAAAATAATAATAATAATAATAATAATCGTTTATTTTCTAACATAATTTCTAACATTAGGTCTGAGATCGAACGGTTTTTTCAAATTTTTCAAAGAACTCCATTCCACGATTCGCGGCAAAATAAGCGAACCGGCGAGATGATAACGTGACTTTAGCTTCGGCAGTGATATACTTAAGTATATTAGTGTCGCACCAGCTAACCTAATTAATTACGGGTTTAAAATCTCAGAACCTTTATTTTAACCGAAGCTCTCCTCTATTATTTTGACGTTTTAATCTAAAAAAACATATTTCTCATGTAAACTATTATCAGTATCACGGTAAGATTAATAGGTGCATTTGCGAAATATTTTTACTATAATATACATAATGTCATCTGATTTTGTTGACAATGCCTCGGCATGTTTTAGAAACATTTATAATTATTGGTACTTATTTCTACATGACACTCTGGCGAAAATCGTCTATCACATTATCAACTTAACGCAATATCAGCAACATACATAGTTTATATTATTCGTATAACTTGTCATGAAGTCGCATAGTTTCAGTTACATATTAATGTTAATATAAACATTTGTACCTTCTTTAATGCGAATGTTTTAATTAAAATTATTAAGTCTTCACTACAATTGTACGCAGCGAGGCACTAGATCGTTGTCATTCCGTTGTACGTACTTCTTACTAGCAACTCCGAGCTCGCAGTTCGTCCTTCGCTTAACATAATAGTTGCTGTACATTACAATTGTTGTTTTATTGTTCTTAATACTTATAATTATTCTTTATTGCGTTATTAGTTACGTTGAGCAATGCTCAAATTTCAAACGATGGTTAACCCTGCTCAATATTGACATTGGTGTAGTATTTAAACGAGTTAAATATCTACAATGAAATCCTATTTAACTATATTGTCGATTTATGGACGTCCATAAATTTAAAATGACCACAGTAAGCGTTGGCATGTCTCGGATCAACTCATTCAAAATATATTTTTCTTTCCAGTGTCTTGTTTTCATCGTCTAAGGAATGTTTGGTATTTTATATACCTAATATTCTTGAGAGGATGCAAAACACAGGTACAGAAGGAACAAGTAAAGAAGAACATATATAAACGCATCAAGAGAGACGTTCAACATCAAAATAACTTAATTCATTATGCTAAATTAGCAGATTCGCTCCCCCCGTTCCGCGGCTGCCCAGTTGTTTATTATCAAGCGGTAAACAATTTTAAAGCTACTAATAAGTCACAGCAACAAACTAAAACAAAAACAATAGTACAAATTGAATCGGATTGGGATCAATGCGTCACGAAAAGAGCACTAAATGAACGCAGAGTGGCGTTCTTACTGCCTGAAACTTCAGATAAAAAAGAAACTATATATCAATCGTACGACCGACATAATGTCAGGTCACAAATAACATCAAATTACAATTATAAATTACAATTTGAAAGTGACGACGACACACATGTTTACTATAATAATTACCATAAACCGGACAGGTATAACACTTGGGATAGGCCGTTAACCTCCAAAAAAAAAGTGACCGATTTGTCATTTGTTCGCTACAACAAAACCACTAACCTTGTAGAAACTAATTTGATATATACGAATGATAAGGAGAGTCGGAAAACGACATACATATCTAAAGAAATAGTTGAAATGCTGCGGCATGCTGCACCAGTTTCGAGTGTGGATATACAAAGGCGTGTTTCGCCTCGGAGAGTGTTTAAATACTACAGTGCGTCGAGAGACTGCAATCTTGTTTCTTACGTTTAAACACGTGATTATATAAAAAGTGATAAGTTGCAAATAAACATAGTCGTAAGATATTATGTCAATTCTTTGATATTGACGTGTTTTATTGCACCATTTTTGTCAGACATAATGGCTTCTCAGGAGGAACACGAAAGGAAAATTATAATTGAGTTTTGTCACCTACTGGAGAAATCTAAACAGCTTTTTAATGGTTTGAGGTGAGTAACTGCGAAAATGCCGACTCAAGTAAAACATTTTTAGTGTCATAGTAAAATTCACGCTTACGTGTGTTCTCTGCCTTGCTCTCGTCGTTCCGTACAAAAGACGTCAACGCACCAACACTCGATGGAACGTTTAAAAAATTTAGCAAGCTGCCTGTTTTACTACTGTGTAAAAAACTTACATCTTAAATAGATTTCATATTAATGACAAGTAATTAAAGACCAGTTAATCTTCCACAGATATATTTCACTGATGTGGATGAAATTTTTCGTGTATTATAGTAATGAAAGGAACGCAAAGGCACATGTGTCCAATGTGGGATATTAGTGTTTTTTTTTTTCTTTAATAAATGTATTGTCACTTATTAATTTCATTTTTTTTTATATTGGAGCTTGATAAACGAGTTTAGTCAAATAAGAGTAATTGACAACGTGCAATATAGTATATGACTTTTAATACATCGTCAACAGTACCTGCAGTTAATCATATTAATAGAATGTATTGTAGAATTACATGTATCACCGCATCACACACCTGCGTGAAATTAAATCATTATTTACTTGGGCTATTCAGAGATAAAGTGAAGAATTAATTTCAACAAAAATATATGAAAGCTTCACTATAGCCGAGCGTCACTCGACCACATCATTATTTGAAATAATCATTTTAGCCTAAGCACAAATGAATGGAGTGGCGGCGAAGCCACTAGTTTGGTAACTATAAACATCGAATTTGCTTCTAGATAATATTCAAACTAGTAACAATTAATGATAAATCTAATAGCGAATCCTCTAAAACACCATCCATCCAATTATGTTAACACCCTGCATGATTTAAATACGATTTAAGGTTTAAAGTAGCAGGTTAGTTTATCAAGCACATTAATTATCAATTGCACAAATTTCATAAGGACATTATCATTCCTGTATATAGCGTTATTCATTGATGGTATGCTTATTGAATTTCAATAAATGGGAAAAATGTATAGTCCACGACACGAGAATCAAACCACTTGGAATCGATAGGGTTCATGTTAAAACTTAAAATTAATAATATTAATAAAACAGATAAAATTATGTATGCCCGTAGAATAACTGCATAAAGAGAGGTATTTGTAGATAACGAGCAAGCTCCTTTGACGATTGTTCTGTATAAAATCGTATTTCTTCGGAGAACATATTTAGTTACAAATTATTAAGTTAAATGAGATTGAAATAATGAGAGTGAGTAGAGTTATATATATATTAACTTAAATTAAAAAAAAATTGACATTAAATCGTCACTTGCGCCAATATGTGAATAAAACATTGTAAAACCAACAAACGAAATATCAACGAGGTGCATCACAATCATTACTAATATGATACATTGTATGTTACAATTCTCAATCTATTTTGCTGTAAATATGCACGACTAAGTTTTCACATATCATAGTTATTCATTGAAAATTCTATCTGATTTCAAAATATTGACTTCTCTATAGGGAATTACCACCATATGGTCACAAGCAATGGCATGTTCATTTTGGGAAGACATTCGACGTATACACAAAACTATGGAAATTTCAACAACAGCACCGTGAGCTTCTTGATACTAAGTACGGCCTGAAACGATGGCAGATTGGGGAGATTGCTTCTAAAATTGGACAGTTATATTACCACTTCTAGTATGTTGTTAACTTTAAAATCTTTAATCGTTATTTTGTAGAGGTTTTTTATATCATTGTAATATTTATTTTTATGCAACTAGTTGACAATCGCAAAAGTATTCACTTGATGGTAAATGGTCACCGTCACTCATGGACATCAGTAACACCGAAGGCGTCACCGAGGGGTTTCCTACCGAAAAAAAAGGCGGGTGACCCGCATTATTACTGGCTCTCCATTAGCTAGCTCCTGGATTTTATATAAATTGACTTTTTCAAAACATATAATAAGTTTTAGTGTTCTTTTTTTTATTTCAATTTGGTACAAATTCAAATTGCTGTATTCATATTCAAATACTTTCTTTTAGTTTACGCACAAGCGATACTGCTTATCTTAATGAAGCATATGCCTTCTACTATGCAATTCGTGGTCGCAGCTACTACACAAGAGCGTGCAGGGAAGATAGGAGTGAACTAATGGTTAAAAAACTGAGATACTATGCAAGATTCATGGTGGTGTGTATCCTACTGAAGAAAATGAAACTGGTTAAAGAACTCATTAAAGAGCTAAGCAAACAGATTGTTGAGTACGGGAATATCTATGATCCTGACGATGAGGTGGAATGGTCACTAGTGTTGGACGAGGCGAAAGCTTTCGTTCGTGCTGAGCCTGGTATTATTATTCTTAACTCTGATAACATTCCGGTTGTCCTTACACACAGGTAGATATCATGTGATTACATTATTAGATGATAGTAATTAAGTAACGTATACATTTTTATCTGTAAAGTTTAATTTTTTTTATGTAAATAGCCGACAAACGAGCAGACGGCTTCATGATGGTAAATGGTCACTGTCGCTCATGGATATTAGTAACACTGAGGCGCCGTTGTCGGCCGAGAAAGAAGAAGAAAGAAAGTATTTATTATAAACAAAGAAAACTTCATTAGTACCTAATAAATTGATAATTTATGTTAAAACCTATCCTTCAAAAAACGTTACATTGAATCGAATATGGTTAATAAATGCAAATGTGATTAAATGATAAAAACAAATTTATTTTCAGATTGAACCCACATTCTATTCCACCAATTGAAATCATCCCTCAAATGAACCTAAAACTGCAAGAAGTTCTGATCATCGGATCTAATTCTCATCAGGTCAAATTTTCTGAACTTACTATGGATATGTTTAGAATTCTTCAAGTTATCGAACGGGAACCCACTGGAGACATGCCTTATTTGTTCGAAGAGCAGCCAAGAAACCGGTATGCTGGAATTCCTGATGCGTCGATTATTAAAGGTTAATTAATTATTCGTATACTAATTTTATTTTAGGAATAAAAGCATAATTTATGTATGTTCTGAGCGTCGCAATGCTAAAGCTTATTTTTAATAATATAAAATATCTAGCACATTTCTGTATCAGCAATGCAATATTATTTACTAATATTACTTCAACTATTTCCTAATACACTTGGTGATTTCAATGATAATAAAAAAACAATATAACGAGTAATTTGTAGATTACTTTCTCATAGATGACGGACCGCCTCGCTGCGAAATAGGAAATCCTCACAAGTTTCTACTTTATAAACCATCACCAAATCAAGTGATGGTTTATCTTGCAAGCGCTTGCGATGAACTTACGCCAAACGGGGTGGTTCTATTATACCTGTCTGCCGAAGGTTATTCCCTTACGACCACTGCAGCGGCCTCTGCAGCGGTTGCTACAACTTCAACAGCGAGACCTGTCGAAGAAGGTGAGTACCATAAAGACCCGGCAAGTAGTGTTTGATTCCACAAACAAACTAAGTTTATTTAATTGTCAAATAATTATTAAAAGGTTACCAATATCGTTATGAAAGTCACTACAAAAAGGAAGACATTTTATTCAACAAAACTCGGCAGGTTTTTATTCTGCTTCACTCGAGTTACCACTGGAGAAAAATTTGACAATACCAAAGAGATTGCTGAGATTCCGTTTTTACGTGCTCTACGCATAGGAAGTGACCGCTCATGCTTGCACGATCTTGGTGACACGTCAAATAATTTTCAATATTTAATATTTGATGAGAAATCATATATCTAGTAGTTAATTTATATGTGAACGGAATAACGACCATACTCAAATACAAATAGCGCCATCTAGTAGTAAATTAAAGCAAAGCGGAAAGTGCACCGATATTCTCCTTACTCAAAATGCTTTTTTTGCTTTTGCTCAAAATTTTCAATTGAACGATACAGAAGTTGATGTGGTACGTCATCACCTATCATTGAGTAATAATATAGTGGATACTATGAAAATGTTTCAATAAAAAACACAATTTTGTATCACTTATTCTGGTCATTATTAAAAACAAAAATAAACACATGTAATACAGAAGACAGTCTTAAGTGAGTTATAATTTGTTTTGATCAATATGTGGTTGCTGCAATCCAATCAAATTGTTTATTTGCCAGAAAACATATTTTGCTAGCACGAAGTTTTGGGTGTATTATCTGTACAAAATACATTTAATAAATTTTCAAAAGTTATTTTTATTGGCATCAGGATTTGATACCGGCGGTCTGATCACTACATCGAAGTCGGACGTTTATCGCGATTACAGCAAGGAATCGAGGTTGTCGCAGAACAAAACCAAAGAGGGACAATGTCTTTACCCTGGAGACCTCCACCCTTTCACTAGAAAACCTCTTTTCATCATTGTCGACTCCGATAACTCATTTGCCTTCCAAAATATAACTAGAGCTTTTGGACAACCTCTTGTCATCCTAATGTCCCCGATACATCTATTACCAGCACTTCAAGGTCAGTACGGGATTAATTTTAATTTTAAATTTAAGACCTAGATGTAAAGTGCAAACGTAGTGGAAGCGTGCAAGGTTTTTTTGTACTACTTTACTTGTACTTATACTTAATAAAAAAATCTACATATACGGCACAAATAAGCCCGGACAAAATCGACACATGCAATACGATAAGGCCAAATAAATAAGGTAAATAAACGATAGAGCCAGCGTTCCCGCGAATAATGTATTCCCAAATAGCTTGGTGGCAGTGGTTGTCATCTGTGTCTTAGTTTCGTTTTATGTCAATTGAAATCGATAGCCGTCTGCATACTCGAAAGGAGATGTTAAGCAATCGCTTAAACTTACTATCTCAAGATCGAAGATACGATGTCGCTGCACTCCTGGTAAAACTAGTAATTTAAGTTTTTGATAGATTAAAAATGAAATAATTAATAAGTATTTCTTTAATGGTTTGTCCAGAGCGTCGGCATCAAGGGAACCTATTCTCTCTGTTTCTACAATCTCCAATTGCTGGGCTCGCTATGAGTTGCGAGTTGGACTCGATAAGCCTAAGCAGCTACGACCGCTGCCAGGGGATTCTGAGCTCTTTCATGATCGAAACCAACGCGATCCTTGCTCGAACAAGACTGGGTGGGTATTCATTATGTAACTTTGGCGCATGGAACTGTTTATATTTGAGCTCGTTTCACATGAACTTTTACTGTGCCTTTGAAAACATTAAACTAAATAAATAAAAAAGGGAAATAATTGTTGCGGTTCCTTTTACGAGTAATTATGCACCTTATATCTTGTGATAGTGAGGCGTGGTTGGTAGGAAGAAGTGGCATAAAAGAGCCAGTTTACTAAACGGAACAAAAAATATACTTTTAATGAATAAAATGATGATACATATGTTTTCTCAAATAATTTTTTATTTATTAAAACGGGTGTTTTCATAAGCAAAATCCTTAAACACAATAAAAAAGCCAATGCAATAATCATTTTAAAAAAATGTGTCATTTGGCTCTTTCATAACATTTCGATATTGTAAGAGCCACTAAAAGTTATGACTATAGGCCTATATAAATTAGGCAAGATAATAATGCGTTATTAAAAAAACAACAAACAATTCTAAGTATCTTTTTTTTAATTAATGATAATTTTTAAATTTTATCAGTAATTTTAAGTCGTTCTAAGAAATACTCTAAACTGAACATATTATTCATACTTATACATATAATCTTAGCATATTACACGTTTGTTTTTTATCAATAACAAACTCAAAAATAAAACTAAATAACAAATAATCTCTTCTGACAAAAACAACATCGTTAAATGTTTAAGAACTTTAAAACAAAATATTGCTTACATTAAGCTTTAAAATCTTATCTATCTATTTGGTTAAGATTCATACTTTTCACGAACTTTATAATGTATTTTCTTGAAATTAGAAACGCAGTATGAAATTTTCTTGATATTTTTTTTTGATTTTGTATTAAGGGTTTTTATGGACTGTTTTGTAGGCATTTTCTTAATAATAATTTTTGGATTCTTTGTATTACCCTTATTCTCTTCTAATTTTTCTGGAGTGTCAGTAACAATGCCAGACGATATTTTTCTATTATAGCGTGTTGTGTTTTCTCTTGGCCTCCCTTTAGAAAATGATCTTATCATTTCCAGTAATTTAAATGCAATTCCGAGGCAGCCTCGGAATTGCAACTGCAACCTGGTCAGTTACAACCTCATTTTCTTCACCAGATTCAAGTAAATTTGTAGTAGATGGAAGTGTTGATCTTAAGTTACTTTCGAAATTTTCTTTGTCCAAATTCAACTCAGTACCATCGTTTGACTGTGGAACTGGTCCATCAGTCGCATATAAAGGTGAAAATTCTTACGCGTTAAATATATTATAACTTAAGGGGTATAGTGCAGGTTTGACTGACAGATTTGTTTCTTTTACAAATTACACAATTAACAGCTGCTGTAGACAAAATTTTGGTGATACTGGAATATACAGAGTAAATAAAAACATAATATAAAAATAATAATATGAACCAACCCTGAGTAATATCAAGTACACGTAATACATAATAGTCAATGAACTAAACGAACTAAGCTGATAAAGACGATATCCTGTTACAAGTACACTAAGTACAGGTGCACTTATCTATTCATGATAAATTACAATATCGATTTAAGTTAATAACAATGGTAATTAAAAAATGTTAACATTTTACTTTCAGATTCCAATTTCTACCCTTTTTTGGGTGACGAATTCCTACGTACCTTGTTCTTTCGGTACATCTTCTGCGAAGTAACTCTAAGGATGCATCGAGGCTTCAGATCCCGCGTCAACTTTCCCAAGTGCGATCCTCCAGTACCGGAAGAAATATTTGACAAAGCATCTTTGGTCGACCTCATGTTGGAAATCGCTAACTGTTTAATGGTAAATAATTACTAGTGGCGCAAGTTAGGGGAGGCCTATGTCCAGCAGTGGACCTCCAAAGGCTGATGGATGGATGGATGATGATGGATGGAATTATTAGTTGTAGCTGTAGTAATTAAATGTGATGTAGTTGGCACGGATAAGCATTGGAGAGTAATTGGGACACAATGAGTTGATGATGTTTAGAGATGGGTATAATGCAGCAAATGTGGTACTCAATCTCCGAAAATATTTCAATTTATGAGTAACAAAAATTTATAAGACACCCTGAAAGATTTGCGAAATAAGAAAAATAGTTCATGCTTAATATTTTTATTATTCAATCATTTTACAGATCTCTCCACAAGATTTCTATATAGTGTTTCATGCTTTTATTTCAATGTTGTAAGTATTTTATCCAATCTACATATAATTTTATAGCCTGCTCAACTCGCAGTAATTACAGCCTAATTTCTTACTTTAAAGATTACAAAGAAGTGACACACACACACACACACATATATATATATATATATATATATATATATACACTGGGTGTCCCAGGGCGAAGTGACCGCCCGGTGTCTCTTGATTATTTGGACAAAACTATCAACAAATACCATTAAAGGCGCCATTGGTCTTATCAAATTAGCTTTTTTTATTTCTTTTATAGAGAAACCAGACTTGCTGCGCTATTTTCAAAATATTTTTTTTGTTTTTCCATTTATTTTCATTCTTTTTTTTTACCAGTTGTTATCATACTTTATATATTCGAGCTATAAAATCTACCCAAAATTAAATAGGATTTTTTTAAAGAAATTAACGAAAACTTTTTGAAAAAAATTATCCTTTTCTATTTAATTTCGCTAAAAGTTAGAAAAATAAGAAGAAGAGTAGACTTTTAAAACCAGTCTAGCGGAACATTTAAGTGTCTTACTATCAAAAATACCTCTTGTCCTTTGATAGAACAATTTTAAATGTAAGGAAACAATAAAAAAAGGTGTAAATTGAAATCATTTCTTTTAAAAAAACAGTAATTAATTCATAACGTTTTCGAAATGGTCAGGTCAGATTTCTCTTCAAAAAAAAAAAGCTAATAAAAAAACCAATTCGATAAGACCTGTACTTTAATGGTATTTGTTGATAGTTTTGTCCAAATAATCAAGAGACGCCGGGCGGTCACTTCGCCCTGGGACACCTTTATATATAGTTAGTTTACTTTTAAATTTTAGTCAGATTGTGTTGCGCTCAATGTCGCGATTGCTTTCCAATTGTAATTCGCATATTTTTTTCAGTAATTTCTTTCAAAGCTGAGATATTTCCTTTTATAATAATAGCCATGAAAAGGCCCCTTATTTCTTCATCTCTTAAACTTATGGACTTAGTTTAAATTCTTTATACGGGTGAGATACCTTAGAAGATCTTTTATCCATAACTGCTACTTGAACTTACGTCCGATGTTTAAGCAACATTTGAATTCTAAGAAAAATATGTGAGGAAAATATTTCCAACGATAACCCATTTTCCGTTGGAAGAAGTACAAAAATAATACAATAATATGATTTTGCTATTAACTAAATGCGGATAGGAGTTTTAAATTTAAAAATTCGAATTTTTATGTATAATTAGCGTATTTTTAAATTGATTTACAACTAGCCAGTATTTTGTACAAAAAAACTGATATTGACAGAACTTTTTGTGAGATTCGATAGATCCATTTGCTAAATATTTATGGACATTTCGTCTAAAGGTGACCCATTCAAACAGCAGACTATTAACAAATATGGAAAACGCGACGATGATGAAAATATATTTATTTCTCAAATTTACCTTTCTCTTTCAGGTGCGGCAGTTTTTCCACGACACTTATATGTCCGGTGGTAACACTAATCTCTAAAAATATAACAACTTGTCACACAAATATGAAATATATAAACAATGACAACAAATTAATTGATGACGAGGACACAAAAAAGAATGCATTTATTGACATTTGGAAAGAGACAAGTTAAAAGCTATTATATAATGATTATATCAAATGATGCTTAAAATTGGACCCCGAGAAGAAATGAACCAGTAAAAACGCTTATAGGCGTTTAGCATAAAACTGCATAAGATGATTGTGATTATATCAAAATATAGTAAGTAAAAATTGGACCCTAATTATTTAGGGTAGGGATAGAGCAGGCCCTCATAGGCGTGTGAAGTGAATATTTCAAATAACAAAACAGTGCTAATGGAATCATTATGAAAAATATATGAATTCTGAAGTATGAAAATAAAACATTTTGAGCCGCGACGTCTAAGAAGAAACCGGAGAAAATACGATTGCACTTGAATATGATGTTTAAAAATCAACTGAAAACAAAGCAGTATCAATTGAGAGTATCGAGAAACGAAACAGTGATAGATATAGAAATTATAGAAAATAAATTAAAAAAGAGTGTTCAAATGGTACATTTGCCTTTGTTGCATTTAAGAAGTTACATGATATAAAAATTTGATTATGTAAAAAATACATAAATGGTATTTATAATTTAATAATAAGTAATGAGAATAGGTTGTTTCGTCAGTAAAGATTTAATAATATGTTCGCAAGTGAAGCATGTTTTCAATAAATATTTTCGAATACGTCGCAACATACGAGTATATGGTGTTCAACTATGTTTCCATTTTTCATATTAATTAACTTCTGACTGTAAAGTTTCGACCCAATTACATACCGCCATCTCGCCGTGACCATGATCTATGTAATTGGATCGAAATGTCAGTACAAAACTCAAAAATCGTGAGTACCCGTTACGTTTAAATCGTTCTTAGAAAGTTCTTTACTGTATTTGTTATTTATATGTATTGCATTGTACTTAAGGGAACTTTTCTATTACTGAGCAGTAGTGTGTTCTTGTATGATAAAATAATGATATTAAAAATAGCTATTACAATGTTTAATTTAAATTGTTATGACGATCTTTTTTCTGCTTACTGTTTGACATTGAACATAACTTTTTCCCATTTTACTAGGATATTAACTGTCATATTTGCTCACGTTACAAACTAAGGTCAAAGCTAATATAAATAATATATAAAATATTTGATGTTCATTGTTACATCTTGTTTATAGATAAGTACGTATTGAATTACATGAATGTACGTTAGGTAAATGTAAATTTATCATTCAATAAAAAGTTGAAATAGTTTTTGAAATCAATTAATAAATTATTAGATAATTAAGCTGTCACGATCTCAAAGGATATTCAGTAAAACTGCAATCATATACCAAGTCACTGGCTGAAATATAGTTTAAAAAGTGTTATAAAAGACCTTGATGATTGATTATGATGATTTATTTTAAAAACTATATAATCTCACCCAATATACAAAATATCACAGTTACTAAAATTAAACTCTTTCAAGTCTCGTTCACTGTTTAAATGAAATAGAAGCTAGTATAAGTAACATAGGGTCAATGTGTATCTAGTAATTAACTTTGACACAATACCTGCGGGGCAGACAACTTAAACGCGATCTTCACTTTTGTATCCCATATAATTTATATAAAATTCAACACTCTGGGAACATTCTGCCAAAATATAATAATAAATTAATAAAAGAAACATTCCTGACTATTGGATTTTTAAACAATATGTGTGTGGGATTTAAAAATTTGAAATCATAAATATTTCATTATTTATAATTATTACAGTTTTGTTAAAAAAGATAACAGAATGTTTCCTAAGATCGGAAAGGAGATTATGAGGTGAATATCGCGTTTTGTAAAAGTATAATTAATCTTAATTAAGTGAACCCTTCGATAATTCTGTGATAGAAATGCCAAGTTATAATTATTAGTTCAAGTAAAGAAAATGCCTATTAGCTATATGTATATAGTAAAATAATAAAATTATTGTTCTTCTTTTAGAATAAAGAGAACCTCTGCCGTGTCTCTTTTAGCGAACTAGGCAAAGTGACAGCGATATTTATTGAACTTTTATTGATTCAAATCTTTTAAAAGTACCGAGTGATAACATTCGTTAGAAATACAAAAAAACATGCTTTCAACATTTAAAAGTAATATTGCTGAAATAAGGTTGAATTTGTATTTATTTGAAATATCTGGAAGCTTTTGGATGTGAAATTAAAAATAAATAAAACAGGTCAGAAATCAATACTATTAATTTGACTTACCTTCATAAAAATATTCTTCAAACACATAAGGCGGCGTAGGTAGGTTGACATGTTTTTAAAAACTTACGTCCAATTGAAAATGTTTAAAATACAGATTGAGAAACAAAAAATGTTTAAGTGTTAGACTGTGTCACACGAAAACTGCGTATGCAGATAATGCATAAAATAATTACATGAGGGAATTTTCGCGTGAAATTGTAGTTAGATCCACTTCAGGTCACGTCAATAGATGATAAAATAAAAAAAAATGCTACTAATGTGACATGAAACATGAACAAAAAAAATGCTACTAAACATGACTTATTTGTGTGCACACTATTTCTGAACTCATATACAGTTACACGTACTCGTATTCTTTGAAATTTGTCGTAGTGTGCTCCGTGTTTTTCGTACAAATATAAACGTGACTAATATCCAGAGCTCATATTTACAACAGCTCATACGTAATGCAAGCTCATCAATGAACTAACTTTCAGATAGAACCAGATTTAAATATTCAAGTTTTATGGCTATCTAACATTGTTTTCTCAATCCAACGAATTCATGCATTCGGTCGATTCGGTAATATTGTGTAGATTGATTCATCGTTATCGGAAGAATGTCTATATATATATATAATTTGTTCATGTTCTATTCTGTTGTATTTGTATAAGCATCGTATATCCTAATAGCGTAAGTCAACGCCATTAGGTAAGAGAGTATATTAAATTGTAATCAACACTATAAAGAAACTCGAAGCGTGTGTATAAGGCAAAGGCACTATGTTTTCTGGCAAAAAAAGAGCCGACAGCTTTCGTGGTGTCAAGAAATAGTTGCTAATAAAATCAACTAGCTTCATTTTATTCTATTCGTATTCTATCTGACGGACTGAAAAGCTTTGTTATAACATCAATGACAACCAACATGTACACTATTCGATTGTTGGCGAAATAGTTATCTTTGCGACAGTGATAGAGGGCAAAGTCCGACTTACGGCTAGGCAGTGTTGTTGGTCCTTCACTGTTAAATTCGAAGGCTTAGTCACACAGCACAGCACATTAAAGAGAGAGCTACGAGACATGAACTGTGACATTAGAATTCAAGTCAAACAGTTATATATTATTTGTTATAATCTACCGTATCAAGGTCGGGTCACTTATTAGTGATATTAAAATTATAATGATTATTATCTCAAAAAAATATATTTTTTTACGTTGTTGCTTTAAGTTAATATACTATTCTGAATAGGATTCATTTTGTATACTTATAAATAGCATTTCAGTTTCATGTTATTTACCACTGCTATTAAGTTAATAGGAATCTAATTCTGCTATAATACCTAAATTTGTATGAATGAACAGGAAAATACGTCAAAGGTATGATTACATACGTACGACCAATAATTTGGTCTCAATGAATGAACCTTTACTAACATTTATTAGACTATTTGTACTGTTGCAACATCAGCTCTAAAGCCCAATACCGTGAGATGATAGCTGGACTATACAGTTCGGTATTAGTTATTTACTGAAAATGCCCCTGCTATACAATTGGATATTTCTGTTTTGTTCATATTTTAGTTAATTTTAATAGAAATTGAGATCAAATTGCTAACGTTCTCATGTATTGAAAGTAAATAAATATCCACTTCGATGATTTGATAATCATTTTTTTTTTTAAGAAAATACCACTGGACAGTTTTCGTTAGATCAGTGTTGTCTAGCTTCCTGTATCCTTCCTATATCTCTATGATCTATTAAGAAAACTAATTTCACCCCAACATGATGTAGATCTGTCATTTGATTTAATATATTATATTTTTATATATATCCATTTTTACCATCGTGATTACCCGTAGGATGGGTCGTAAATTATAATTATTCTACTTTAAGGAAATTATAAATAAGTGTTAATCCAAGAAATTGATGCATTTTCTATATTCTTTAAGATATATTAATCTGCCCCGCAGGCAACTTAGAGATTTTGGCGATTTCTATTAATGTTAAATGTATTTCTATAATATTGTTCGAATGCAAATCGTTTCACATACTTATAAGCACAGATATTAAATATATTCTATGTCTACACATTCAAGTATTTTCTTTACGCCAACCTGTGATCTATTAAGTGGAGTAGTTTTTAATTAACCTAGTTATAAACCAGGTTTAATAAACGATATAAAACTTGTAAAATAGACTGGGTTAGGACCACCATTGCAATACTTTTAACATAAACTACTATTCGAAGGTAACAGGAAACTTATTGTATAATATCTATACGACATCTATAAGAATAGTACCAATTTTCATGAAACTTTATGGGTGTACAAGCCTTTGAGGAATCTCGTTAACAAACTCATTATCAACGGGTTGGTAAGTAATCAGCGATACCCATGATTGACTGTAACATCAAGGGTCAACCTAAAGCGTTGCCATAACGTTTGATTATAAGAGGTCGTGGCTACCCAGGCGGCTAAAAAACACGCCCATCGTATACAAATACCGTCAGGTATAACCTGACTTACCGGTAGGTCGATACTGTCATAAGTTAGTGCGCTTTTCTATCCAAGACTACAGCTTACCTGGTAAATTGTTACTTCTTAAAAAGGGTAAGTGTTCTTTTATGGGGCTTGGTGTTCGTTTTTACAATAAGGTCCAAAAGATGATTCCTGAGTTACTTATTGGAACGTTTAAACGATGCGTTAAAGTACAGTTTATATTATGGTATAGATGGCAAGGAAATAATAGTGTCGCAACCAATTCTGCGCAGGTTTAAACTTACTTTGTAATTTTGTCATGTGTTGTTTTAAAAGATTTGCTAAGTAGTTTCTTTCGCCGTCTCTTCACCTCATTGTTAAAGCACCTTTTAATAGAAGAAAAAAACATGCATAAGTGTATTTACAGAATACGTAAATGAATAAATAATTTTGATTTGATTTATCTTAAACACAACAGTGAATTTGGTGTAACAAAATAACTACGCTTTGCCATCCACGACTACAGAAGCATCTTATCTCACGTTATATACACGTTATATACGATTATTCAGAGCAGCCACGACTAGTGTTGGGATTCAAATGTGTCATATTAGTAGCAAAAGTTAAAACGCGCATTTGTGCTTTGAAGTTTGTGTTAAACAGTGTCATGGTTATTTTTGTTCGATGAAAGTTACTAACAAATGTTAAAGAATTTCTAACACTATGATCGAAGAATATCCCTCCACTAATTCGCACTAGACCAAGGGAGTCTAAACTATGTAGAGTAGAGAAACATGTGTCTTTGCTAATAATGTAGCCTATCCCATATATGTTATAGCTTCTTAACCAGGTTAATTACCGGCTTAATTTTCAAGGTAATCTCAAATAAACTAATATATCTAAACACAAAACAAATGTGAAATAAAGTGAACTCTGACATAATAATCAATAGATTTTTATTGACAGAATAAATATATTCAATTCGTGTAATTTTACGATATTTGTAGTACATATTTCATAACATTGAGTGTTACGTATTAATTAGTTGTTTTCACACTCGTCTGTTACAAATGAACCCGTCACGAGTACAAATAGTAGAGTATGACCGTGACGGCGGCGCTCTGTACGTTTTGAATGATGATCAGAGGACATCACTTTATAAACACGACACGCATTTATAAATAAGTACAGAGGTTCACAGTCATAGAATTACCACAATAAGTTGACTCCATAAAACAACTCCATTCAGCTCGGTAATCATACCAGGCAGTACTTTGTAATCACTATTACATTTAGTAAAAAGAACACCGACTTGATGTTTCACTGGTGACGCAAAATGCTCACCCAAAATAAATTCATGCTCAATCTTATATTTAGCACGCTTGCTCGGACTGCGACGCGTCAGTCAGTTGTACGCAGATTCTGTACCGATCGCAGATCGTTTTTCAATTCAATCTCCTTAAAAATTCTAGTCAGTTTGTCGATAAACAAGTATTAGTGGTGAAGCAAGGACACGCATAATGTTGTGTGAACACTTTAAGGTAATCCGTCCTACTACTCCAAAATAATCTGTAGACCAACTATAATAATACACAACTTATTCACACCTATTTTCACACTAGCCCACGCAAACACAGCGTGTTTTCAGTAGGAGAAGCTGGCATTGAGACGAAATGTTGTGTTCATAGTTTAGCGGTGCTATCTTTGCGGGGTCCGTGTGAAAACAGGAGAAAAATACACAAAGGAGACTATGGACGTTTTCCGGTCAAAGGTTTATAAACAAACATATTTATTAAATTAAGTTATTAACTAAACCTATGGAATCTGAATTGTCACCAGATATACAAAAAGATAACCCACCTTTACCATTAAGAACGTACCAATGGGAAGATTTACGAAGAGCTCGTGAAGCCGGAGGCTACCCGTGGACACACCTTCTGAAAGAGCCACTGGAAGGTGAAATCACCGCTGAAGATATAATCAGATCAACTACGCCGAGAAGAAGTATGTCACGAGAATTTTGTAAGTCACGTACTCACTCGCCAGTGGATGGTGATGTTCAACGAATACTTAATCTTGATTCATCCCCGGGTAGTAGCAGGAAACATGGTGAAGAAGGAGAAGATGAAGGTGTTCATATACCAAATTTTTCTAAAGAAGTTTCCTTGGACTCAGAAGATGATCCCATAAATAAAGCAGTTAACGAATATATATCTAATAGACCAGAAAGTCAAAGTAGCGGGCACTTAGTTACTCCTGTAGAAATACCAAAAAATGTTTCCCCAAAAAGTATTTTGAAGCGACGCGCACCCGAACAGGAATACATCGGTGTTACTGAAACACGGGAAAAAACCAAATGTTGCCATCCATTAGTAAATAAAATAAAATATTTAGCAGACAAAACTCTTCATAAGTTAGATAGAAGTGATAATGAAAAGTCCCCTTTATTAAAGAGAAAGAAAAATGAAGTTGTTCAAGAAATAAGACAATTAAGGAATTCTCCAGGCGCTGTTCGAAGGCAAAAATTTAGTGCTATTAAGCTTGGTGATTCGGATGAAGTAAGTAAAAATATGAGCATAGATATGCCACCGTTAAGAAAAACAAAAGAACATATATACGAAGACATAGAAGAGTCCAAAACTCAAGATTTTGAAAAATCTTTACAATTCGCTCCGGACTCTGAAAAATCATTAGCAAATAAAGATGATAACAAAAATATCAATAACAAAGAGAATGATAGTTTAACTGAAAAGAAATCTGTAACTTCTCAAGATCCAAGTTTGGTTACAGAAGACAATATTTCTTTGAAATCCAAGGATCACATAATGGAAAAACTACATAAAACGGATGATGTCAATAGAGAAGCTTTACTCTTAGATGATGAAATGGATCCTGAGGAATCAAATGTTGATGAAATTTTTCAAAACCAGGTCAATGATATCAGACCAAAAAATGATTCACCAAATATAACAATTACTGAAATTATGGATGATGATAATGATAATCACAACTTAGAACAATCTACTGCAATACCAATCGAATCATCGCCAAGTCCCAGTCCTCGTGAAATTGAGAGCAAACGGAAAGAAATTGAACTCCAAGACAAAGAATGGTCTAAACCGAACAGGTAAATATTTTATAGTTTAGATTTTAACTAAATATTTTTATTATTTTTTCATACGTAACTGTGACACAACGGTACTGTTTCACACATGCAAAGCGAACGTGCTAGCTGTCTCCGATAAATATAGCTCTGTCCGAATCGTCTTCCTGCATAGTGGGTAAGCTCTTTAAAATTGTCATCAGCGAACAGTGCTCGCGGCTGCTTTCACGCCGGTGATTAGTTCATTTACAGCCCGGCTTTCACTAACACGTTCCCTTTAATGACTCACTGTCTATGTCATAACTTGAGTCCAACTAAAGTGGTCAGATGAAAATTTGTTTTAAATATGCCTTAGATGTAAGGCTTTTTGGTAGATAGTAGTTATGAGTAAACTTCGTCGATGGACATCCGAAGGTGGGACTCCAATAGAGAAGCCTGTAAGACCAACCAGGGAAGGGAGTGTTCAGGTGTTTACACCGGAAGTTCGTTGTGCTTGCCAATTTTTTCAATGTGATTCATTACTGCCGGAGAGAGTCAATCCAGTGGGCACTAGACCAACATCGCGAACTAGCCATTATATTTCGAATGTGGGGTAAGTTGCACCTACATTCATGTCTAGATAGATTCGTTGATATTTTATGACTAAAATTACGATCTGTAAAATACACCTGTAACCTCTTAAACGTGTTGCCCGGCGACTGCTGCGGCTAAAACGAGCACCGACCGTTGGCCTAATTGTGACTCGAGTTATGTGTTTGTGCGGGCCGTTCAAATATAAAATTAAACTTATGCGACGCATCTCAACTTTTGCGATTTACAATTATCATAAAAAGCTTATTAGTTTCTATGTTTTAGCAAAGCGAATTCTTGTGTCAAGACAAAACAAAATATGTGAATTGAAAACTATGTTGAAGTATTTTGCTAAGCTACATTATAATATTATTACATTATACGTTATATTTCCAATTATAATTCTATTTCAGTGATCACGAATATGAAATCATTGAGAAGCCTCCTCCAAATATAATTTATACATCTCCGAGTATAGATGAAAAACCGACAATGGTAAAAACTGATGATGAGTTCTCAAGCACAACATCTTTGGAGCGTAAATATTTACAGCATACTTCCGATGAAGAAGAACCGATAGAAGATAAAGAAAACCTTGCAGGCAACAAAATGGAAGATATTTCGACTGCAGCTTTACTCCAAAAAGATATGGAAGAAAGATTTTTTGTAAACACACCATCTACTGTATCGAGGACTGATTGCGATCTTAGTACAAGCCAAGTAGATTCATCTGCTTTAGAGGTTTTACCGTTGAAAAGAGGTAGTCGCAATAAAAATGGTGAAACTACAGAAAGTAAAATTCAACAACGAATTAAGGAAGGAACCGGGAAATTAAAATCTCAAGCTGGAAAATTAAAAACAAAAATACAAAATATGAAAGCAAAACAGTTTAGTATGCCTGAAAGACCTAAATTTAATATGCCTCAAAGACCTAAGTTTTTAACTGACTTTACTGACCGACCTAAGTTTTCACTCCCCGATAGACCGAAGTTTACACTACCCGATAGAAGGAAGTTCAGTTTACCCGATCGACCCAAGCTTAAGAAAAACATAAATGTATCTGAAAAATTAAGCGCAGGTGACCGTAAAAAGTTTTCTTTTCCTGAAAGGCCAAAGTTTGCCGTCCCAGATTTATCGAAATTCAAAATTCCTGAACGACCTAAATTCCATTTCCCCAGTTTAACTAAAAAAAAGGAACAAAACGTAGAAAATGATGTAATAGAGTCTTCAACGAATCTTCATAATACGGCAACAGTGGATTTTGAAGCGAAAACCTATCCTCGATTTTTCAGCAAAAAAAAGAAGTCTGAAATCCCACAAACTTCTTCATCTCCCACGTTAAATCGAGAAGATACCCCTCCTCCTACATTTACATTCAGCCGCGTAAAAAAGACTACTGTCGATTATATACCAGATAGTCCCGAGGAACCGCGTGAGTATGGGAATTTTGAAGGTGATACAAACTACGAAAGTGGATCAGAAGAAAGAAAACATTTTGAAACGACTTACGATTTCGATAAGTTAAGCCCTGAGTACATAGATGATGAAAATAGAAGAATGCATCTTAGTGGTACTGGAATCGCAGCCTCCATTCCTGACATTTCACCGGCTAAACATGAAAACACACACATTAACGAAATTAATAACGACGAATTTTTTGTTCGACCGAAAGGAATTTCTCGTGAAAATATTCAAGTTAGAGAATACTTAAGTGACGAAATACGACAAGCTTTTAAGATTCCTAAAAATGTTCTGAATTTAGTTGGAAACGATGCAGATATTGAAAATCACAAGCATATGTATGATAATAAAATGAATGCCGAGGCAGACCTAGAACGTATGCATGACGAGAATGAAACTATGGAATACTCCACTGAGGACATAAATGAAAGAGACGATGGATATTATACATTCCCACCAGTACGCCCCTCACGGGCTAAAAGAAAGAAGAAGGAAACTGAATCTATAAAGTATATTGACGATAGTGTAAATGCTAGTATGCAATTTAGTGAACTTGACCTGGGACTCACAGATGACCACATTGATAATCAGCTGGGGCAGTCTAAGGAAACAGAAGTGCAACCCGCTGGTATAATTAATAAATCAGATTTTCCATCACCAACAGATTTACATTCTATCCATGAATATGCCAATGATGATGTAATAGAATATCCTGATGCCATACCTATCCAATCTCAAACGCTTCCAATGCCACCCAAACGGATGAAAAAGTCTACTAAAAAGAATGCAACACATTCATCATTGAGTGACTTCAATAATATTTCATCTATAGAAAAATGGAAACCACCACGGGAACAAACCGATGATGTAAGTACAAATTGCACATTTTAAAAATATACGGGTACGTGTAAAGAATACAATTTTCTCCAATATTTAACAACTCAGCCTACAGGCTGTATCAGATATTAAATATTTACAATACATAACTTGATATTTTGGTTTTTATACGTAAAATTGTCAAAGTCAAATTAGAAATTCAAAATCATTTACACATTTAGTGCAGGTTATGGGTAAAACCGTAAACTATTTTTTTATAATTGGATGTACCAATTATAGTATGTATTAGCTTGACATACGTCACACGTAGTTCTGCTACTTTGTTGGCCACAGGAGCATAATTATTATAATATACTCGTAGATAAATATTAATAATTTCACTTTATTAATGATTATATCATTAGTTAATATTTACTGCAACAACACCTATCAAACTATGCCAGCTGAAAATTGTCATTTCAGTTATACATAAAAAGTCATATTAATATGTTACATTTATTATAATCAATTAGTTATAATTATAAAAGATGATAAACACTACATACTAACATTATTTTCAATAAAAATTTCATAACTACGCTAATATTATGACATAACTGACATATGTTTTATAATATATATACAAACATTTACGAAAACTTTACAGTTAAAGCGATCCAAACATTTTATTCGTGAGATATGAATGGAATGATGATGGCATTGGCCAGTGTACAGACTAGACATGACCGTATAGTACAACGAAGAAGCCATACATTATTTAAATACACACAGATAAATACGTTTAAATTTAAGGTGGTTGCTCCAGTCATAACAATTCACTGATTTTCCTGTTTCTTTCGCTAGTGGCAACAAATAATTATCAACAATTATATATTATCATCGACGACCCCACAGCCCAGTTGATATTGACCCTGCCTGCCGAGCGAGGGGTCCCTGGTTCGATTCCCAGCTAGGGCAAACATTTATGTGACAGATAAATGTTTGTTCTCGGGTCATGGGTGTCTGTGATGTCATATATGTGTATGTCCACGCCACCCGCAACACAGGGAATCCTAGTGCGGGGGTGTGAATGTGTAAATGTGTATATTCGGAAATATTTTTAAGAAGTGAATAATAAGATTAACCGTTAACTATTACGTTGCAACATAATAACTATATGCCCTAATAACTAGTGCCCTCCTCATTCATGATCCTTAGCTTATAGAACGCTAGATTCGTAGTATATATTCAATAATGTTTCAGAAATTATTGTAATACTTTCATAATTGTGTATTTATATTATTAACTAAGCTAAAATAATTATCACAGTAATTTTAAATATTTTTTTTTTTATTTCATCATCATACCTACCCATCATGGAAAAAGTATGAAAGATTTTTTGAGTTTCCTTAATTAAAATATTTATTTAAAAATATAGTAAAACTCATAAACTATAACTAAAACTACACATTACAAGATCTAATACCGTTCTCGTATTATTAAACATTTTTAGGGATATATAAATTTTTATTTCCAGTAATTCTAACATATAACACTACTTCATATAAAACTAGGAATCGATCACAAGTTTTTAAACTCAATTAAAAATAAAATATTTCGATTTAGAACGATGTCCTTGAAACTCAAGTCCGTCAGTAATATATTACAAAATTTAGTTAAAAGTTACTTGTTAAGTTTAAACTTGTTTGAAGAACCATAAACATAAATATAACGAATATGTACTGATCCTCTAAGTGGGTCATACCAAGTCATAGGTTCGATATTATTACATTAATATGACTTATTGATAAGTGTTAAATATTTGGAAAGCACTAGAAGTGAATGAAAAATTAATCCATGACAATCATACAAAAATGAGATATTAAGTATATATATATATATATATAGATATAATAAATCAAATATGAGATATTAGCAATTCTGAAAAATATGATAATAACAATAATAATATAAAACGTAAAAATGTGGTTTACGTGTAAAATAGACCCTAAAATATCACCCAACTGTATTAACAACATTAAATCAAGACATAAACTAGAAAATAATATTTTAAATTATCTAGTATTACACAACAATACACAAGCCATTTGCGCGATTTTTGGGTTGTCGTAAAATTTAAATATCAGTTTAAAAAATAATAAACTTAATACAACTACATAACCACTTTCCCGATCGATTTTAAAATCTTCCGGAATGCGAATGTAACGTAACATTTGGATTATGCTAAGAATCTTTAGAATCAATATATTATAATAACTCCCTACCGTCCGACCACCGGTCGTCGATTCGGCTCGGTAGCTAATTTTGAATAGAAAAACAAATTTAAGAATTGAAGTACGACGTAATTATCATAATGAGTTCACAATCTCAATACATGTAAACAAGAATCTCCAAAATCTGTGAAGATAAACGTAAAATCAATATCATTAAATATAATTATTTTAAAAGTTTCAACCGATCTTAATTGCCGAATGGTAAATTGACATGGAGATGCGTTTGGACGATCGCCAAGATTTGGTTATATTTTTGGACGAAACTTGGATATATTTTTGGAACTGCGACTCCATGCGATTGTTAACCCAGTTAGAATATAAACGATCCGTCGCTCGTTAATATTAGGCTTATTTGTTCTATTACCATCAAGGTCGCATTATCTTTCTGTGTGAAAATAGTTCATTCTTATAAACAGTTCCACCTTGCTTAGTCCATGTAACATACTGTGTTACGATTTCTGTAATTGCTTAAGTTTCTTAATTCATCCTTAGCCTCATCATCATTCACATCATGAGACAACATCGTTTCACAACTAAAAATTTGCCTTTCTTTTTTGTGTTTTTTGTGTTTCAAATATACATAATTAACTTGAATCAGTAGCTTAAAATTTTTTGTTCATTTTCAATATGTGTCATGTTTATGTTATCATTAATTTATTTGATCCTTCTGTCGGAATTATTGTTTTTAAATTATGATTAAAAATCTCAAACCATTTCTTATCAAAGAAGTAAAACATATACATACCTACCGATTGCTAGAATGGTAACAATAAAAGGAACAATACGAATACGTACGATTAAGTTTTCCTTTGAGTCTAAACGAAAGTTTTTCTTAATTTACTACTTGATATTGTGATCTTATTGTGTATAGTGTCTTCATACTGTTAATATAGTTATTACATAACAAATAAAATATTAATTCTATTTTAAAACAGAATTTAAAACAAATTTACACGCAACTACAACTGCAAAACATATTAGCTAGTGGCATCTAGTAACGGTTTGATAAATTATTTAACACAAACATGTAGTTCATATTCAATCGGGTAGTTCGCTGCTTTTACAGATGGCGTTATTACTAAAGCTGAGCTCTTATGTTGATAATCACTGACGATTCAAATTTTATTTAAATTATACGTAGTTATATATGGCTACAAAAATGTATATTTATAGCAATATGGAACGAAATTAATGAATTATTTATTTTTATTTATTTACAGCATATAATGTAATATCATGTAAATATTCCATTGTTAGTTAGGCTGAAGCCAAGAAGAAAATTTCAGGGTAGTATCATATAATTTTTAGACACAACATAGAAAAATCAGTGTTTGTAATATCGAACTAAAAATGTATGGAAGATATGTGCGTATGAATATTGTTGTATGTGTGATGCGTGAAGATGTATGTAGATGGTGAGACCAATAATAAAAATGTAAGTGAGCGCACCTTGCAGTATGCAAATGTCCACATAACTATTTAAGCATGGCTTTGTCAAATTACTACTAACATGATCGTGATATGTATAAATAGATTACATTTTGCAAATTACAATGAACTATGCATTTAAGTTTTTTTTTTAACTTTAATGTAGATAATTTCATTTACTTAACAATTGCTATCAGAGTAATCATGCTAAAATATTCATAATTAAAATATATAATGTTATACTTTCATTCCATTACTTCAGGAAAGTTGATTCTCCACCAGCAACTTATAAGTTTGGCTTTCAACGTACTTTCGAAATATTAAAAAGATCGACATTGTTATCTATTATAAGTTCTAGTCAGTCTGCTAACTGTACGGTTAGCCGAGTATTTCGTACGATGTAAAGGCACATTAGAAAGAGAAAGAAAGAAAAACTTTTATTTCACATAAAACAGCGAATAACAAAAAATAATGCTTATAAATAAGAAAGAAATTAAAACAACAACAATAAAGACATAAATGCTGTCTTATGCGAAAAACGAATGCACTCAGCTATGCTGCGGCGGTGCTTAATCCACAATGCTGATTTTCAGCGCATCCGTCTGTGACGCATAGTTCGGGTGGTGGCAAAATTGAACTAGACTGTTAATAATTAATTAGAACTACTTAAAACTATGACAGAATAACAAAAGGTACCAAAATCACATTGAAAATGTTGGTAAAGTAGTAAGCAAAGAGGGTGCTAGGGCCACAAAAAAAAGATATATACATTTGATGGGAGAGCCTTAAGTATACTTATTATCAAATGTTATATAAATGATGTGAGTGTATGTGTTTATGCGTGTTTTTGTATGTAGTGTGTGTCTGTGTGTGGGTATATATGTTGTAGGTATGTCTTATTCTTCGTTTGTTGTTTTGAATGTTAGTGTAGTTTGCTTTTGTAGGTTTAATTGACGTAATTTGAATTTTTGTTTGAACGATCTTACACTATTCAGACTGCGCAAAGGAGGTGGAATATTGTTCCAACACTTGCTCGAATTATACCTAAAGCTTCCTCGAAAAGCCGCAACACAATGCTTCAGAGATTGTTGATTAAGAATATATGAGCCTGCTCTATTATTACGTGTAATGTAGTCATTTTCCACGAATTCCAATTTATAATGAAGAAATGACGAACGTTTATGCTTAAAAATGTCAAACAATAAAGACGCGAGATGGAGCTGTCTACGTTACTTCATCTTCAGCAAGTTTGCATCGTTTATATAAAGCGTAACGTGCGTTCGCGGCAGTATATTAAAACAGTACCTTGCGCATGCATTTTGTACTCTCGGTATTAGATTTCGAGAGCGCACCAAAAGCCAATGACAACCAATGACAGTATCAGCGAATTTAAGCTTGGATAGAACCACCGCTTCGCAAAGTCTTAAACGCAAGCCACAACTGATATAGTCTCTGATTCTATAAAGTACCTTTAGTCGATAGAATCAGTTTCTAACTGTACTTATATCGTGAACTCCGAAGCGTAGGGACTCGTCCATGAATACGCCTAAATTACGTGCTTCTAATACTCTTTCTACCGGTTTCTGGTTAAGCAGGGTTATTTGCTGCTATTCTACTAATTTGCGTTTTGGTGCCAACAATTAACAATTTAGATTTTTGGGGATTTAATACTAGGGAATTCTTTTCTGACCACTCCAAGATACGTTCAAGATCCGAATTTATTTTATCAATGGCCATACCTGTCTCAGAAGGTTTGAAAGATATGTACAGCTGCAAATCATCGGCATATATATAACATTTATAATATTTAATTTCCTTGACCAAGTCTGCGCTATACAAAAAAAAAGTAACGGCCCTAGTTTGGAACCCTATGGAACTCCCCTAATTATTGGTTCCTTTTCAGATTGAAATTAAAAATTGTGTTTGTGTAGTTTTTGTATAACGAGGTTGCGGAGTCATAAATTGATTGTAACAACTATCATTCAATAAGTCCATGTCCTGTAAAATTGCATGGTTTTTTAATGACATCAATCCATTATTTGACATGAAATGTAGTAGTTATTGTATGATGGTTTATTATGAATATCATGTGCTTCATAAACTTATTCTCTGTTGAGTCGATCACATATTTGTATTTTACACAATGCAAGTTACAAATAAAACTACAATATTCCAGTACACTTCGACCATACGCAAAATATAAAATTTATCAAAATATTGTCAGGGTGTTCGGTGAATGTAAGTTTTTTTATCTAGAATTGCTCCCATATAGCATATTGATACTTAACTATTTTTAAATTGTTTAATTTATACAAATACAAATTTTCTTTATTTGTACACCAAAAAAAATTACATAGAGTGATTTAAAAGTTACATCAGGTATACAAAGGGCGACCTTATCGCTAGGGTAGTGGTCTCTTCCAGACAGCCTTTCCCTTTATAATGTTCTTAATTACATTTTTATTTCGAGTGAAGCTTACATGTGTACATTATGCGACATTAACATATTAATACCTATACGATTATGTCTATAGTGTTCGGTTAATCTATCATCTTGCAGCCTGTGACTGACTGCCGGCTAGAATGTAATAAAAAAATACATGTATCAATATAGTAAAGGTAACCTAATTAAAAAAAATGAACCGATATAAGATCCTTACGAAATACCTGAAGGAATATTTATGAAGTGTGTTATTCAAATAATAAAGTCTTTAATATAGAGATTTATCGAAAATTAATGCATCAAGATGCTAATAAACAATTCAGCAATACTAACATGTCCACGACATACGAGTATATAATGAAAACCACATATTGCATATTGTCGAAATATCATCAGAGATTTATTTCTAATACTATCACTTGACATGCTTCGTATAGTCGGAAGCACAAGATATCATTATTTCGTATTATATCTTTTTAACGTCTGCATCGAGCCATTAAGAAGTCCTGTGTCACTGAAGTTTACGTTAATCTTGAACTAACATATATTTATTGAAAGTATTGCTACTTTGTATCAATGTTACACACATTCTGAGAGGAAAGAAGTTTGCGTTTATAACAACACGATCTCGTTGAGAGAAAAATAATAAAGACAATTAGGCCTACCGCTGTTTCGATCATTGGCTCGACCAAATATAATTCCATTTCTGTACTCAAGGATATTTAAAATATCAAGGTTAAATTAATCAATCTATAAAAAAAGCAATATTTAAGTCTGTTTTTATTTTAGTAAACAAACTTCACATATTTTAAGATCGCATAATAATTGTACACAATAATAAACAAACTTATAAAAACCAAAAGTCTTTCGCGATACAAATAAACTAATATGTGTCTGTATTATTTCAGATAATCGTTTATCGAACTGAACATGAATATGTTGTTCCTCTAGAGGAAATTGCTGTAATTGAACACAGTCCGTTACCTCCGAGGCGCACTCGTTCGAGAAGCTCACGTGGCACTTCCTTATATGATGACGATCGAACATCTCAAGGAGCTGAATCTTTAACCCTTGACACTAATATACCCCATACTGATGATATCGATGTAAAGAGAGAGTTGAGGGAAGAGAGCCCAGGTTATGCTACCGTAGACAAAGGTCCTTACGCACCTAGCAAAGCTGTGAGAAGATCGAAGAGTAAGACTCCACCTGCCAGGCGCCGTAAAAGTAACAGCTCAGAACGTAAATATTGTACAGTGGGTGCTACTAAAGAGGCGATGCCTGATCGCCCACCTAGAAAAAAGTCTTCTACAAGTCTTGTTACTCTAGATAGTATCACAAAACGATCATTCAGTGGAGATATAACGCAATATGTAGAAATTGATGAACCACAAATAGAGGATGTACATAAGGACCTTAAATCAGGTGAAGTTGTAAGCAAAATGAAGGATCGACCTTTGCCACCGCCGCCAAGGCCACCTAGAGGATCAAGAAAAAACCAAAGGTCAACCGAAGAAAGCCAAGAATCAATTGAAACGGACCGAAAATATTCTTCCGAAACAGTTCCTGGTTACATGGAAAATGTTCAAGATCGAAATGTAGTGGAGATCGAGGTTTCAACACAAACTGATCCACTTCCTGATGACGTTGACTTTGAGCTTGGAATGGACGATAATTTAGATATATCAATGTCGAGCTCCTTACGTGATATTATCGACGAAGATTCTATTATAAGAAAAGCGCGTGCTAGGTCCGCAGATAGTTCTAGAGTATCTAGACCTACTTCTAGATCTGAAAGATCATTCAAGTTTTCTGATCCCAAGATATCGGAATTGTCTAAGCCAAGCATTGGACGAACTTCTCCAACAGTTATACTTGTAGAAAAACGCGTATCGAGTCCTACAAGAATTAACGAACAAGAAGAAATGTTAACTGAAGCTTCTTTGACTGTACAACCCATTAATATGGATGAAACACAAATCCCAAATGTACCACCATTACCAAGAACGAGAAGAAGTATTAGTGCTGTTGACAGTCCAAAAACTACATCAGTTTTGAGAAACAGTACCATGGGTGAAGAGCAAGCACTAGAAAGAACATCAGAAGTATTTAGAGAAGTTCAATTAGATAATTTAATTACTCAACGTCTGCAAGTAAAAGATTTGGATGTTGGTAGGCTTAATGTATCTGAACTTCAAGCAAGCAAAATTCTGGTTTCTGATATAGAAGGTATGACATTGCAAGTAACTGAGTTAGACTCCAAATCAGGGCACATATCGGTCAGCGGAATTGAATTCTCACAATCAGTCATTGATGAAATCGTCAAGAAGTTTTCTGAGATATCTACGACTAGTCAATCACCCGCACCAGCAGCACAGGTAACTGCTACAGCGTCTACAATTACTGAAAGTTTCGAAAGCAGAGAAGAAGAAACTCAAACAGAAGCTCCACCGGTACCGCCATCGCCATCCGAAGTAGTTGAAATTAAAGTAGACCAGAAATCAGCCACCGAAACAGAAAAAATATTGCAAGCACCACCAGTGTCCCCGCGATCTCTAAGCATTGATGAAGGTTTACAACCACCCCAAAGGCCTCCACTTCCAGATCTAACACCGTTCCTATACTCCTATCTTCATGATATTGCGTTATCCCCGACTCCATATCAAGGTCGTACATTTCGGGAGAGATTGATTAGTGAGGAATCTCAACATCAAACACCGCCACCACCGACGCGAAGGGCGAAAAGAAAGCCGGCTACTCCTCACGGCGAGTCCAGCTCGGATGAAGGGAAACCTCGACCTTCACCTCGACGAATGCCACCGCCTGTGAGAGTACATGAACCTACAATAAGCGAAGCTGGTGCCCAGTTCTTACGCGTGTGCCATAACTCTATTAGTAGAACAATAAGAAATATATTCAACTCTTTCATGTCGTATATAAGCGGTACGGAAAGTAAAAAAGATGTTCAAATGGCTTTGGTTATATTTCTTGTATTGATTGCCGGGCTCATCATGTTCGGACTCAGTGATAGTCGTACGATACACCACCATCATTGGGAGTTTTTTAATCCACCAGACAACAATTCATAGTGGTTTTCTATTAATCTTCTTGTTTTAGATATAAGTTCTATGTTTGTTACCGTTGAACCTTACAACTAATTGAAAGCATTTCGCGTGACCAGACTTTTCACTACAGATCATTAATGAAAAAGAGCACATTATATTAAGTATTTAATTGTTATGTTTTCACTTATAAACATTTACGACACGTACGTGTTGAGTGTTAGAAATATTATCGGGCTGGCTTATTTCAATCAATATTTGTATCTGTACCCGTGTTTTGATAAAATTGTTTGTGTTTTATACATTTCCATGAAAATATACTTGCACATACAGTAGCGGAAAATATAAGGTAATTAGATTTTAGTAATTTAAATAACCTTATATTGTTTTTCAACTGATCAAAAAAAAAACATTAATAACCCGAAGCCATCATTAAGAAATATTTTAATATAAATTAGAAATGCTTCGAGATAATTAAATTGATATACAGCAAAATGAAGCCTTTATTATATTCGTACGTTATTGTAAATTATTCAGACGATGCAATAGTGAAGTATTAAAATCATTATACTCGTACCTATTTATTAATTAACAAAAGGACCTATTAAAACCATAGAAAGTGAAGCTGGTGTTAATGCATTTTGTAAATTTCTTTGTTGTGTAGATTTTAATTAAAATAAAAGTTGTTAAATAAAAGCATTTCTTTTTATTACAATGCAGTTACATTTAGTTACAATCCAGATATGGAAATTGTCAGTGGTTAATACGAGTATCGTCAGCTCTTATATCATCGAAGACATTCAATATACAACTACTGTTATTTAACAATAACAAGCCCAAATTCCGGCTGCCGTGGTCTCCGAAGCCCCCTACCCTACAGCGCGTGGCGTTGCCTAACCAGGTAGGTTAGGAGCAGAGCTTTTCAATTGCCAGCGGACAGTGACGAAAACTAAACTAAATAAAAGTATCCTTGTAAGTAAAGTATTTATTATAAAGAAGAAAAAATACTATTAAAACCGATATATTTCAAAATAAATAACCAGATCGTCTAACAATCAGTGCTGGTAACGGAATTCGAACTCATAACATCCTGTCTGTCTAGCCAGGTATCTTAAATATTAGACCATACAAGGCTATTGTTTAAAGTAGATAGTACTGTATATATTCGCACTAAGCCATACACATAATACAAGCAACATAGATATTTTATAATTACTTCAAACTAGCAACCTAGACAAACTTCGAACGGATGCAATTTACAAATGACGAAAGTGCATTTAGCAAAAAGAAGTTATTCGAGAACGGATTTATCCAGCCGAATCTTTCATTGAACAGAACTGTCAAACTGTGTTTTTTTCTACTTGTGTTTGCTACTTAGCTAGAAGTTACTCAGTAATACCAAAAAGATAAAAATGGAAAGGATTACTAAAAAACCAACCGTGAAACGCTGTCGTAAAACAAAAACTAATAATTCATTAACCTATTAATTATGAACGCCTAGCGACTTACCTACATATTATCACAAAATACGGGCACGTCGTGCAGCAGCAACAATGGAGTTTCCAGTTGACGCAGAACAGTAGTAGGTAACGTAAACCTATGTTTCGAAGATATGAATTGTTATATTATATTATAAATATTACTTTTATTTATTATTATTTCATTTTATTAAAACCGATTTAAAGAAAAAAAAATATTCTCCCACCGACACATATATATTATATTTACATATATCTATTATGTTTTATTATTTATAGTTTTAAAATTGCAATTATTAGATACCAAATAATAGCTATTTGAGTAATAGCTATCTTTAAAGCAGTCGTGCTTAAGTCCTTTTTGTTTCTCTCAACTTTGTTTATCCATCAAATTGTTGTGATGCGTATCTCAATATATTAATCTACATTCTATGTTTATATTAAAGACAATGTATGATTAAGATGAGGGAGCACTAAATGGATCGTGAACGTGAACACTTCTTTGTTTAACCCAAGATCCATCCTCAGAACTGAGATATCGTAAGATCATAATGTATAAGTACCAGCTTGCTTCATACGATTAATCTTTTCAAAAAGGAAGAAACAGTTAACCAAGTGACTAACAAACGTACTTTCTAATTTACTTCAGGAAGTCTAGACACATTAAACAAAAATGCTGGACCTTGCTACCACACTGTGCAGAATTGTAGATCTTTCAGTCCGATTCCATGAAGCACTAAGACGGCTCGCTTGCATTCCCAGACACGGGAGCTCGTTTGTGAGTTCCCGAATCTCAACTATTTTGCACATATTTTGCACAAATCTTTTAAGGAAATCACTCTTCACACTAGAAACCTATGTATGTACTAACAGTACAATTTAACTAATAAGGCTCCGTAATCTTTAAACGAGCTATGCTTACTAGCATTAACGGTGTGACTTTTAGGATAATATAATCAACAATTATAGAAAAGTCATGATAATTTTATGTACACATATGGCCGTTCATCTCGGATATGATATTTGTTTTAATCGATGTGTGCCCATAATGTGTCACGTCATAGACAGGTTGTTGATTACGGAAAAAAGGCCTTGGTGGGAAATTCCTAAGATCCCAAACTTGAGAGAGATCAGTAAGAAACTTCAACGAATCTTATTTGGTTTTTAAATTTTTGCAATAATAATGATAACAGGTCCCAACTTATTTTAGTTTAATCTAACAGGTTGTTTCAGAAATCATATAAATCTAATTTAATTCGAAAATACAAAACAAGCTGACTTTAATAAACTTTCTATATTTTCACAGACTTAAAAATTGTCTTTGCTAACACTAGCTGTATTCATATCATTGACATAGAAATGACGGCATTCGAAGGGTCCTGGTTTTGATTTTCAGTGAGATAAAATGTTTAGTTATGAGTTTATACTTCTGTTCTTAATTAAGGTGTTAGTGTTCCTATCTTTGTGTGTTGTCCATGGAACTTACGATACAAGGTATTCTAGTAGGGCTGCAGTGTGAATACATTTGCCTGTTCCCGCCAAAATTATTATAAGTTGCAATCGCACCTCGCAATTTATTCTTTATTTTCTATTAAAGCGCGGCAAATCGGTGCTCCGCATTTTCAACTCCTATCCTCCCTCTCTTTCTGGCAAGCGCACTGTTATATTAGCGGATTCACTCGAACACCGCCGAGTTTGAAATGAGAAAGAAATGAAAAAAGGAGTCTTCCCGCCGGTCTCGAATGTAATACGCGTCTATTAACAAATAATAATATAACTTCCAAAATATTTATAAACCGCACCGCCCAACGTATTCGAGTTAAATTAATTATATCACCACATTACCGCTCCCGCTATATAACTATCGCAAATAAAAGTATTATCACTATGAAGTGTAATAGTGAATCTCAACGGTGTACCAACTAATGAGAAGTTAAGAAGAAAGGAAGATTGCAGACGAGGAGCAGCCGCCTAGCCGTCGAAACAGCTGATACGAGCCCCGTACCGACCCCGCGGACCAGGTCAGTGTGCTTGACAACAATTCTAACAACCATTTACCTCTTGTTCCACACACAATGTACAGTCCATAATCTATTTTCCATCATAATCTGATTTTCAGTAAACTATACTGTTTACTACTTAAATAAAACGCCCGCATGAACCGGATACAGTCTTCGAAGAATGCTCCTCATTTTCACCAGTCACGTATAAGTACAGTTTATTTTTAACTAGCTATGCCCGCGACTTCGTCCGTGTGGAATTTAACAAAAAAGTTATTTAGTAGAAATAAAAATAGCCTAAATTACTCCTTATTACATCAGCTACCTGCCAGTAAAAGTCCCGTCAAAATCGGTCCAGCCGTGTCAGAGATTAGCCGGAACAAACAGACAGAGAGACAGACAGACAAAAATTGTAAAAAATGTTATTTTGGTTTATATACCGTATATACATTCATATGCATGTAGTAAAAAGCGGTTATTTTAATATTACAAACAGACACCATAGTATAGAGTAGTATAGAGTATAGATGACACGTAAAGTTAATAAATTAGACTAATATAATATAATACAATACAATACAATACAATACAATACAATACAATACAATACAATACAATACAATACAATACAATACAATACAATACAATACAATACAATACAATACAATACAATATTATATAATATAATATAATATTATATAATATAATATAATATTATATAATATAATATAATATAATATAATATAATATAATATAATATAATATAATATAATATTATATTATATTATATAATATAATATAACATAAGACTTTAATTTATCTATACTGATAATAAAATTCTAACTGATCGACTTCTGTACATGAACGGTATATGAGAAAAAACATTATTACTATCCGATATCCGATAGTTTCGGTCACTGTTACGGAGCTCCATAACATCCCTGATATATAATTCTCAATTTGTCGCATTGTCATTATGAAACTTTTTTTTTTACTTCACACCAAATATTTTCCACCGTATTAAGATCAGAACTGTTGGCTGGCCAGTTTTAAACAGACACGCATTGTACCTGGATAAAGTATCTTACTGAACTTACTATTTGGTTGGAGTCATTAGCATGCTAGAATGTCCAAATAACTGGAAGTCCTTCTCCGGCATATGATAACATGGTGTGTTCCAAGATGTTTTTATATTGAAATTGATCCATTCCCTTCTATGAGCTTTATCGACCTAACTTCACGTCCAGAAAAACACCTCCAAATTTTAATGTTTCCTCATCTATGTTTTAAGGCTTTATTAGTGAACCTAGGATCAAACACTTTTTCACCAAAATATTCATTTCTTATGGTTCTAGATGACTTGAATGGGATCTTGTACCGCTAACCACACTATATTCCTATCGTCTCGAGGTGATGTTTTTCGCGTTTTAGGCTGCCGTGGAACATTCGAGGTTGTTTTATAGGCTTACTAATGCTGTAGTACGTTTAAAATCATTATTTTAAAGCAATTAAGGTGATAATCAATTTTTCGCTCTTAGTTTAATTATTACTTGCCTCGTAGCTTAATCACAATTTTTACTTTTAGACATTGTTTTTAGTTAATTGTCATACTGATTTAGGGTTTTGGAACGAAAAAGGCGCTCAAATGGTAAAATTGAGGCAATATCGCGAGTTCCATTTTTAAATTTAAATAAAAGAACAATTATTAGGCGTTCTTAAGCATATGACCAGCCAGCAAGTATGATATTAGAGGCAGTTGTTAAGTCTAGTTGGAGCATTTTTTCCCTAGTTGATATTGAAATAAAATTATTTGTATAAATTAATACATAAATAATTTGAAAACATTTTACAATAAAGTGAAAACAGAAAGTAATGCTTACAATAAGTTAAATAGTTTGTTTTAACAATCTTTGTTATCTAAGCGTTCTTAAGTATATGTCCATAACTGTATATACGAAAGGGATAACAACAAGGTATCCAACGAGCATTTCTAGTTCGTATTTATATATATATATACATATATATAAATAAAAAGATATTTATATAAAAAAATTATATAAATATGTCGGCAACGCCAGTGGTTTTAGCAGTATTGTCGATCTCTTCGACCGCAGAATGTAAACTGTGGCTCCATCCGGCGTCACTCCACTAGATAGGCTCTGTTGTGGCACGATGTTAGCCGAGTACCGACGTCATCGCGGCGTTGCTGCCATCACTCGGATGTCGTGCTGTGCTTCGTTTCACGTCAATACTAATGAACATCTCCGACAAATATATTATTTGCTTTCTTGATGCTTGATGAAATTAGGTATCAGATCAATCGTATCGCGTTAACCGATTAACGATGCCGAAGACGTGCACCTCGTGCAGTCTCCGAACATTGACTATTGTAGTGTGTGTAACTTATGTATCATGCAATTGATGCAATACCTATGTACTTATGTGTATCTGATGCAACCTTAATAAATATATTCAGTTTAATTCCAAACTCCGTTCGTTTCACTCATGTCCCCTATACCTGCCATCAGTACACTATTTTCTCAAAGTCACGTCATCACCGCCCAGTGGGCTCCTTTTAACATTACGCCAGCTGAACGACATAAAGGTAACGAGCCACGGTTAAGGCAATGCTCTGGTTAAGACGGAGCTTAAACAATAGGGACTGATTGCGATTGATTCACAGCTGTTCCACAACCGAGGAAAGGTGGCGGAAAAGAAAATTTTGTAAACGTTACAAAAGTGATTATGAGTAGATAAGGTGACGTTAGGCTTTGAGCGACAAATAGGAACAAGGTTATCAAAGATGGGATTTATAATTTTCTAATGCCATTAAAACCAAAAGCTGGTGATTAAATGGAGTGGATGTTCTTTGTAACATCGCAATATATAAATTACTTGTAATCAATTCGCAGATCACGATAGTATTGCTGAAAAATCAAGAGCGGGAAAATAAGGAAGGTGATATAACGTAATTAGCTTTAAATTACAAAGTTAAATGCTTTGTTACTGTCAAAGCTACAAATATAAAAATATATCTTAAATAAATTGAAAATAGTCGCATACTCCTGTTACTATACCTGGAGGAAATTTTATAGCATCATGCAATACTTCATGAAGTCAAAACACAAATTGTTGAGTTATTTTTCTATAAATTGGAGTGAGCGCGGACGAACGTAACACGAACAGAATGCATGTGTGCGTATTCTTTAAGTTAAATAAATTAGCAATTAATCAGTTGCAAATAAACCATTGAAAGTGACACACCGTTTCTCTCAAAGAACTCTCTGCAGGTAACCAACCCAAACTCAACCAAACCTAAACTCCAAGAACACAAATACATACTATACGTACCAGGATAACTAGCGATCGGGCCCGCCAGCACTGCCTTCGGATTGAAGAATTCAAATGTTTCTAGTGGATATTACAAAAAATAAATATATTTGTGACTTAGATTTGTTTAATTAATTAAAAAAAATGAGATATATATTAATACAGTTGGGACATAATGGACGGATGTCATCATGCCTCTAACTGTTTTTTAAATATATATACATAACCAGCTGACACTCAATGAACAGTTTAGTTACAGAGTAGTTCATTCATTACAGTTATAGAGCTGATCTTAATTCGGACTATTGCACCTTTTAAATGGTCAAAGAATTTTTGAAATAGTTCCCAAACTCGCAAATTTCGCATTATCTTTTAAATATAATAGTATAGATTTTCCTTGGGCTATGTAGTAGACACACAAAACAATTCTTCCATCTTATCGTCTATCTAATGTCTATGTAAGTGTAATCGACGCCTCAAATAGAATTATTTCCCTCTCTAAAAAAACGCATACCATTTGTATCCATTTGTTAATAGATCAATGAAATCCTGGATGAGAGCCAAGACTACATGTCTAACCGAACTCGATCTGCCGAAAGGTCGACCTAAAATATAAAAAGGCACGAAGCGTATTAAAATATCTGCTACAATAATAACAAACATCCAACGGTATCCCAGCTGAACTCTTTGGTGAGTAGGGCAAGACCATACTAGCTAAGGACGTGCTAGGACTCACACATCTATCAGAGAGTGAATCCCACTTTTCTTTATCTAATCAAATCATAAAATTACTTTTGAATTGGCTAATAACTTAAAATAATTAAATGAGTATAAAAGATTCGATCCAAGGTCTCCGTAATGGGAAATCTATGTAATGGGATTCGGAAGCACGTATCATACGAGGCCTTTATTCTTCTTTTGTTTTGAGGGTGAAGTCTTCTGAAAATATCACACATTTCCAGGAACAAGGTTCGATTGGATGTTAAAGTCACCCCGTCAACAGCCTGTAATAAGCGGGTCCCCAACTTCTATCTTGATGGACCACGCGTTGGTGATGCTTATAGTATTACGGACGCCCATGGGTGGCCGTAACCAGTTACTACTAGGTTGCCCGTCTGCTTGGCTGTCGATTATTTTCATAAAAAAATCACACGAAGCTGTCGAAAAGGTCTCCAGATATTATGTGAAATCACCACTACTTCTCCAGCGCTATGTCCAAAAAGGTCACCCCTGGGGCTTTAAAATACAACTTTAGTTTTCTTGTAATACACGGCAAAATAAAGTAACGTTGACCTAACGTTTATATGAGATTACAATAGTGACTATGACATGTTAAGTGCCCTTAATCTGGCGCTTGCGAGCGTGTTGCACCTTCTTTCTATTTATTGTGATACTGACTGACTTGTGATCGACCGCTCCGTTTTTGTCTCCTAGCGACACCAATCTTATTCTAATCCTATGTTGGTTACACAATAAACATTGCGCCATCAATAATAAATATTATTAAATGTTTTAGATTTCGAAGTCCATTGTCACCACTCAGTAGAACTAATGTGAATACCTCTCGAGTATGCAAGTCTTTCGTCTATCAGCTTGTGATAGCAAAATTAACTAAGACAAATGTGATGTTTATAGCTTCAGTTCTTAATTAAACAATGGCGTAGGTATTTGTGATTATAAATATTGTAGCCATATGTAGTTTTACGAGATGCTTGTTAAAAACTAAGAAATATTGAGGTTAATGTTTCCTGCTTATTAGTCATTCAAATTAATTATAATACTTCACGTATTTTATTTTTTTATAAATGGAAAAAATTAAACAATTAAGCGTTCTTAGTACTTTATTCTTCTTCTTCTTACCTACTTACTTCTTGATTTATAATGCGTATACCTCAAACAATCGATATTCTTCGTATTGTAGATTTCAAGCGTGACATGCATGTGGCAATATCGTACAAACATAAACGTGCACAAAAAATAACTTAGGGATCTTATGAAACAAATCTTAAAAAAAACATTTCTTTTTTTCCATGTTAGCAGCCATCAACATCTTGGTTTTGCATACGCATAAGTGCCTGATACAAAAATATAGCAATGTTTTAATTGTGTAAATTTTTGTGCCGCTTGTTTTCTCTAATTCAGTTAACATTTATGATATTAAAACAAACTAAATAATTGAAATAATCTAAGTATTAAAGAGTAATAAAAAATCATTATAAGTTGGTCTTGTACAACAAGATAATGTTGTTATTACTCCAAAACCATCACCACATTTTGATCAAAATATACAATGGATACGTCCTTATCTACTCTGTGCTTTAAAGACGTAATTTTATTTATTGTAAATTATTGTTGAATTTACTGCAGTACTTACAAATTAATTATTTCTTATAAATATTATGTAATGTTTTATGAAATTGCACTGTCATACTGATTTTGGGCCTCTTGCCTCTTCATACAAATTTCAACAAAAGGTAATGTCAGATACATTTGACATTGACAAAATCGCATTATGCTCATAGTCAACTGTTATTTGCTGTTTCTTCATGATTACTGCTATAGAGCATGTAGACTCTTGTACGTAAAGTATTATTGACATCAACATAATGATCAGTCTCAGTAGGAAAAGGGGTCTCACTGCTAAAATTATCGTGTCTAGCTATTAGAAAGGCAATATGCAATGTTTTTCAGACTTATTACATTAATATTGAACATATTAATATTTAACAAGCTTCCTGTTATTATATATAATTGATTCAAACTGAAGTGGTAAACTCTAGTGGTAAATAAATTATTATTTTTATTGTACCAATATGAAACTGGTAACATTATTTATTATTATAAAGTAAATGTTTCCAGTACCGAAAAAGTACGTGCCAGTTGTAAACCTACTTAACATGTTTTTTTAAACACATTAATTTTTCTTAAGAAATTCTGAAATAAAAGAGATTACTGCAACGAACAATAAAACCTTATTATCTAATATGATTTCAATTCTGTCACCTGGGGTTGCAAACCATGTTGCATGATTGTTCTTTAACGAAAATGTAGCAAAAATATAAAATTGATGCAATGTTAAGATTTCTAGTATACGATTATATTATTTTTATATTGCAAATGTTGAATCATTTTTGTTAAAGTAAAAAAATATTTAGTACATAAATATTCTCTTGGATTTAATATAATAACACAATAGATTTGTGAATAAACTTCTGTACACATTAATAAAGAGTAGGAAAACACAAGTCTAGTTATTTAAGTATTATGTAATCAAAATTTGTCGTTTTATTGTTGGAATGTATCATTTGTAATTTACCAGAGGAGTTACAAAGCAATTTTATTAATATTTTTTATGCATCATCAGTTTTCTGAAGATCCATCAAGAAAATTCCGAATATAAAATGTGTGTTGAATTTGAATATATAGTATTTTAATATAATTCCCTTCTATCGGTTTCAATTAATCTTCTAATTTTATTATTTCTATACTTTCTAAGTAAATTTTTATTATTTTTGATTATGTCAAGTAATGTTTAAGAGTATTCAAATAATATAATAAATATTGTTATAAAATATTGCAAAGTTCTGCTAGCGACTTAATAAAAACATTAGGTGCTCCCAATACAAATAGGTAAGTATATAGGAAATGAGAAATTGCAAACAATATTGTAATCTATATTTTTATAAGTAAGCCTTAGTAGGACGATTACCTGACTTCTTGTTACGCTGACCTGAAATTTTGACATTCTCAGTCCTATGTGTCGATTTTAATCATTTTGTGGCATTGTTATTTGAGTATGTCATAGAAAATATTGCACAATCATACTTATTACATTTTTGTGTACGATCCACAAAGCAAGATGTGTTACATTCTTTTGTTACTGTAGATTGCTTTGCTTGCTTTGTCGACCGTCGTCGGTCGGAGAACAGTGGGTGTTTATGCGCTCATTTTTTCTTGTATGCATTGCAGTGCAGTCGGTCGTGAACTGTCGCTTCGAGTGTAGTGTCGTTAACGTAACGTCGACTTTCGTAAAACTAACTTTAACATATTATTTCAAATTTATAATGAGATATAACTAACTCATTTAAGCATCGTGTAGTGATTAAATACTATTTAAACGATGAAAATGTTAAAAGTTTAGTCTAACCAACGGTGTTGTTGATGGTATGAAATTGTAGTTCTTTTTCACCCCCTTTGCAATAAGCCACAGCATTTTCCAATGTTTCGTAAAAGAAACAGGAAAATGCAATGTGGCTTTTGCACCTTGCTCTCGAACTTGTTAAGGAGTTTTATGTGTATTGGTAGCAGACGCGGCTCCACAGAATCATACTACCGGGAACTTGGAGACCAAGATACTCTGGTGAGTACGTTGACTTAAATGTTTTTAGTCCCATCGTGGTGGTCCAATACCTTGTTGGTTCCATAAATACAAATGTAATATCGCTTATTTGCGACTATAGTTTTGGATCAACTGATCTTTTTAAATCTAATTAGACACTTACGTTACAGACGTACAAATTAGTGGTCAACCGCTTTGTTAATCCAGTGAAGATAAATTATATTATTGTTAAAAGACCCCATGTAAGACCATTCGTCGTATTCTTCTATACATCAGTTAGTTTTATTTATTTATTTATTGAGTAATATGCATGCTGGGTATCTTAAGTTATATAGGTACTAATTTCGTTAGCAGTGAAAGTAGAATTTCTCTTATGTTAGTCACTGCTGGTTTTCATGTGTTGTATGCATCTTAGCATTGAATCTAATGTTGTATTGAAATATTACCATTATTCATGCATAGTTTCTGTAGTTTCTAAAATTATCATACATTTCAATCTGTGATATATTAAACTAAGTTTGATAATTTCATAATTAATAATTACTGACCAGTTAATGATTTGTGATGAGATTAGGTAATCTTACAAAATAGCTAATTAACATGTAAAATATGCATGCAGTTATGTTGTTATGTAACTATATGGTCACATAATTAATAACACATAATTTATAAGGAACAAAGAAAATATGAATTAACAACTTAAACTTTTTACCTAAGTACCTATGTATTGAACCCAATGAAATTTAATTGTTTTAAGTTTTTAAATAGTAAAATTAAATTTAACTGTGACACACACACATATATATCCATTGTATTGGAATTATTTAAAAAGTATATTCTTTTATATATTGTTAACTTTAGAAACTATATTTTAATTTTTGTACACAAATGAAATGATAAGTCTTGTACATATATTATTTTCTTCACAAAGACTGCAAACTTAAATATGTTGTATTCATTATAAAAAATTGTCTGAGCATGTTACTTATAATAGCCGGCCATGGTACAGAATTCTGTTTCAGTAGTTATTGTCATCAATCACTATATTATTTACTATGTGTCAGTTAAAGTAGTGTTTGTGAACAGACGGAACAATTTTAATTTTGGTGTCTCCGTGTTGCTGCTTTATTTAATAATATATTATATTTTATTTAATAATAAATACATAAATTGTTCCATATATTATTTAATTTGTGATAATTAATTAATTGTTTAATTTCTAATATAGTTTAATGTAATTGCGTGACCTAGTTAAAGAATATCAAATGTAAGTAACAATGTTGGATGTATTACTAATTTAAAAAGTAATCTTTTCCTAATTTACTACACTCAACAAAAGTTTTGTCTATCATTCAATTATTAAAGTTCAGATTCGGATTCTGATTCAGAAAGAAATTAAAAAAATACTAAGTGAGCTTAACTCCAACAACTAAAAAAAGTAGGTTTGGAAAATACAATTGTCATCTAACTAATTAGTGGTTCATATATTGTATTAAATCAATTGAAAATGGATAAAAAAGTCAATTTACACTTATACTCATAACTTATGGTAATGAAACTGAAAAAAGATTTTAATTCTTTATACACTTACAGAGTACAGACAATAGTAATCTTATGTTTTGAAACTGAAATACATACATTTTTAGATTTTTAAACCAGCATCTATCAATCATATTCTGAAGGACTGTATGTAAATGTGAGTAATTCCATAAATCTCTACAACCTAGGAACCAATCTTTAACGCTATTTCAACGTAACTGATTTACGGTAATGTTTTATAAGGGGGATTTGACCAAACGTCAACATAATGCTTATTGTAAGCCACAATGCTATTTCAGACTATTTGTATTTATAACTATTAATTTGGCTAGTACAATTAAGTATTTGTTGTTTGAATTTATGTTTTATATCAGATTTTATCTTACAATCAAATAAATTTAATAGAAAATACATACAGTTAACATATTTATATAAAAGGTTTTTTTAATTTCCTATAGATCTGTGATAACCAAATAATATTTGATAAAATATGTAGGAATGGGCAATGCAGCAAATCACATGCACATCATAAAAAATTATGATATCTTGTATGTTAGGTTGATCAGACATGTCTATAGATATGTATTATAAAGTATATATAATTGTTATATAAACATGCAAAATAGTTTACATTGATAAGAAGTTCTCTTTTGAATTTGTCTTTTTTTCCAAATTTATATTTGAATATCAAAGAAATCATAGCCAGCCATTTTTGCACCCATCAGAAGTCCAATATAGTTATCAATATAGTGATTGAGGCCTTTTATAATACCAACTCTGGGTGGTCATAAAATAACACAATTTTATTGTGAAAGTAGTCTGTCCCGATGATGAGCCTGATGGTTATGATATTGTTATGAAGCATAATAATTTTATTAGACAATTTTATTACTCTGTGACTGATAGGTATTGTAAATGTATTCTTTTAGACTTAATGCACAATTATGTTATTTATTAACATTAATGGTACTGTTATTATTGTTTGTTGTGAAATAAAGATATGGATTAATGGATTAACCAGACATTTTATACCTTACTTAACCAATTATGTTATTGTAAAGTGGCCTGTAAGGTAAATTATATTATTTTTAAAGGACAAACTATAAACTATATTTGTAGTACCAATTTTTATTTCTAACAAATTTTTTCTGATATCATATATATATACATCCCAGAAAAGTTACTAATAATCATTACTCACAAATTTTAAACATAAATTTGTTTTGGTTATTTTTTAATTAACCACAACAATGCTATCTATTGGATTCTGTTATAATTATGAGTTGTCATATTATAAAAGAAAAATATATATTCTATGATTATCAGAGAAGAACTAATAGTTAATAAAACTAGTATCTGAAGAAGTAACATGAGATAAAATGAAATCATATCTAGAGACTCATGTGCAATAGAAGTAGAAAGTAACAACAATACCAGAAAAAACAAAAAAAATGTTACCATTGAAAAATTATATGATACCTCTAAACAAAGGAGAAATCAGAGATGGAATTGGAAAAAATAAACTAGGAGACATACATTTCAGAGACAGAAAACTATCTAAATTAGAGTGAATACTTGGATAATATTGATGTACATATTATAGAAAAAAGACATGTTTTATCAAATAAGAAATTTCAGTTGAATTATTTGTATGTAGATCTTCTAGAAAACGTGATTGACCCTATCTATAAAATCAGACGTGATTTTCAAAAACACGTGTCAAAATTATAAAAGAGGCAGCATTTCAATAGTACAAAGAGAGCTTGTTACTAGACAAGACAAGAGAGAAGGTGTAAAACGAACCTTGTGTTTGCTGAAATATTTTAAAAAATCAGACTAATTACGTAAATGCCAATACTCAGAATCAGAAAAAGGAAATAATGAAGTTTATTGATATAGTCTGCGAAATTGACAAACAAACATAAAATACGTGTTATATATACAATACCAAAAAGACTGCAGAGTACATTAAACTTTATCAACTACAAAAATAATATTAATTTCAATATAAATTGTTTTGTTAAGTTTAAATTCTAATTATTTAGTTAGTTAAAGGATGTAGTTAACAAAACGCATTTCTTTTATGTATTAATATACAATAATTCATACAATTAAAACCTAATTCCAGTCACGCATTTTATCTATGCCATGCAGCAACCAGTCACTGCCATGTAATAAATTATCATCTCCGTATCCACTATAATTTAGGGGGCTTATAATTTCCTCATTTATGTAATTAAGGACCATTAGCATAATTTTCATGTTAAATTAATAAGTTTTTAATTCGCAGACAACACAATCCCATTCCTAAAACAACGTGAACGCTATTTGTAAACGTAAGGCATAGGTTTTTTGAAGCTAAGCTAGGGCGCATTAAGTTTTTTTGGTAGAATCTTATAAAAAAATATTCCAACAATGAAGAAGTGGTAGCGGTAGTTCATTTCCGTATGACAGTGGTGGCAATGATGTGGACGTGGTGATACTGTTTCAATAAATTGGTTGTTGATCAATTCTAAAGTATACAATAAAATTCACACGCAGTACCCATAAATAAATAACTGTAATACGTCATACATATATACCGGTATCAACAAATATAGGACCGCTTATTAATAAACAATCTTACAAAAAAGATAAAAAAGTGCAAACGACCGGCACACATTAGTGGTATTAACTTTAGCCGTATGGGGGCGGCTTAGAATACTCCCCCCAATACCATGCTGGCAGAGCAGGGTGTCGTAAGAGGCGACAGAAGCCAGCCTGCTTGGTGGTAGGGTTTCGCGTATGGATTGTATTATCAGTATTATTATTAAGTCATTAATATTATTACTGGTATTATCATCTTTCCGTGAAGCCTGCCTGGCTAGCTACCACCCTCCTGCTTGAGTCAGCCGCCAAATGACTCGTCGTGTTCCGGTTGGGAGCTTGAGAGCCAGTACCTTCTGTCTAACCTTCTTCTCATTTCCTGGCCGACAACGCATCAGTGATACCTTTGGTCTTGCTGATGCCCATGGGCGACGGTGATCATTTACCATCAGGTGGCTCGTCTGTTCCTTTGTCGACTATTACCATAAAAAAAACTACTTATTTTTTCTATTAATATAAATTATCAACGTCAAGCTTGAAAACTATCGACTGATGAAATCTACGCTCCGACCAGTACCTGTCCAAATCCTAGACTCCGAGAGCTTTCAACTCGAGTTTCATAACCGCTTCCAAGCCCTTGAGAACAGCGTAGATGTGGATGATCTTCACAACATGGTGGTAGACACTATCTGCACGGTGGGGTCTGAATATTTTAGAACCTTTCGTCCAAAATTAAAGAAACTCACCGATCAGACCATCGAACTAATGGAACAGAGACGTGAGATGAGGCTTCAAAACTCAGCGGAAGCAGGTCACTATCGGCAGCTAAATAGGCGGAACTCAGACATACAAAAGAACGACTTACTTCTATTTAATACAGAACTTACTAAAGAGGCCATTGAACCGACGATGACAAAGCTGAGGACTGATGGAAAAACTGAGGACGGTAGCATCGTTTCAACGAACACTGAAATCTTGAGGGAGATTGAGAGTTTCTCCGGAAAGTTGTATTCCACGCAAATGCCTGTTGAAAGCGAGGCAAAGATCCCAGAGCCAAAGTTACCCGACATTACAAGGAAGATATCTCGGATGTCAGCCTGTACGAGATTAGTATTGTTCTCAAACAACAGAAAATCAACAAGGCGGCGGCTGATGACGGAATCACAACAGAGCTTTTGATAGCGGGTGGCAAGCCAATACTTAAAGTCCTCCAAAGGCTGTTTAACTCCGTAATCACTTAGGGCAAAACACCGAAGGCATGGAGCAGAAGCGAGGTGGTTCTTTTCTTCAAAAAGGGTGTTAACACCCTCCTGAAGACATATATATATACTCATATCGCTTCTGAGGAATCTCTACAAGTTATTCTCGAGAGTAATAACGAATCGTCTCGCTTGTAGGCTTGACGACTTCCAACCTCCTAAACAAGCCGGTTTCCGGAAAGGCTACAGTACCATAGACCACATCCAAACGCTACGTCAGGTTTACGCCACTTTGCTTGGCGTGCGCGGTTTATGAGAAGGCCTTCGATACGTTCGAGACATGGGCTGTGCTGCGGTCTCTCCAAAGGTGCCAAGTGGACTACAGGTATATTGAGGTGCTAAGGTACCTATACAAAAACGCCGCTATGTCATTTCGACTCCAGAACCAGAACTCCAATCCTATCCAACGGCAGCGAGATGTGAGACAGGGAGATGTTATTTCTCTGAAACTATTCACCGTTGCGTTAGAAGATATTATTAAGCTTCTGGACTGAAAAGGACTCGGCATCAATATAAACGGCGAGTACCTAACACACCTTCGGTTCGCCGATGACGTAGTCTTCATGGCTGAGTCCTTGGAAAACCTGAACACAATGCTCGAAAATCTCAGTAATGCTTCTCAAAGAGTGGGTCTTAAGATGAATATGGACAAGACAAAAATCATGTCGAATGGCCATATTGTTCCCATTCCTATTAAAGTGGTAACATTCAACTCCAAGTTGTCGACCATTACGTTTACCTAGGATAGACAGGTAAGTCCAACTTCGAGAAAGAGATCTTTCGCCGTATCCAACTCGGATGGGCAGCGTTCAGAAAATTACTGAAAATCTTGGCGTCCAAGTGTATATTGCCAGTGATGGCATACGGAAGCGTAACATGGCCACTAACTATGGGTCTCATAAGAAGGCTCAAGGTGACCCAGAGAGAAATGGAGAGAGCTCGGTATTTCCTTACGTGATCTAATGAGAAACAATGAGATCCGTAGACGCACTAAAGTTACCGACATTGCTCGAAGGATTGCCCAGCTGAAGTGGGAGTGGGCGGGACACATAGTTAGGAGAACCGATGGCCGTTGGGGCGGAAAGGTTCTCGAATGGCGACCACGCACTGGACGACGCTCAGTGGGTAGATCCTCAACGAAATGAACCGACGATCTGGTGAAGGTCGCGGATTGCCACTGGCTGAGGGCAGCGCAGGACTGATCGTCGTGGCGATCCTTCGGGGAGGCCTATGCCCAGAAGTGGGCGTTGTCCGGCTTAGATGATGATGATGATGATAATTTATAATCATAAAAAGTAAATATTTTATATCAAAGAAGTTATATAACTTAATGGAATTTAATGTATCTTTCGTTATCTATACACATAATCAAATTCTAACTGATCGCTTTCTGTACATTAAGGATATATGAGGAAAACTACTGATATTTATTACGCCATTGGACTATATACCGTACAAACCGCACAATGCAAAAAAAAATTAGAAATTAATAAAAAAGCCCTGTAAAAAAAACTTACCAAGGTTACGTATTATCAACTTATCCAGGATTGTTTCCAGTTTCCTGTAGGAATTTGAGAACTTACAATTTTTGTAAAGATTTCTCTAAATTGTGGCTGAGGCTATACGAGTACATCATTTGAATTTGAATTTTAGCATTAGTAGTTTGCGTGAAAAATATGTACCCTAAACATGTATGTATATATTGCGTTCCTCATAAATATCCTTTCCTTTGATGACCCTTTCACATGATGTACTTGGTATTTTTTGTATTTTTAATTTACTCATTACCAATTATCAAAATTATAATTTGATAAGTTTAGGTATACACCCTTTGTTAGGTAACCAAACTCCCTATGTATACTAAATTTTAACCTATTCCATTCCATACAATATGGAAAATAGACAAATGGATAGCAGCTACAAAGAGAAATAAGAGAGAAATAGATGAGATATAAGAGACAAAACGACTGCAAAATAATTTGACCAAGAAAAGAAACTGCAGAATAAATCTAAACGAGATGTTATAATTTAGTATTAAATGTAATAGATATTAAGTAGTATTAAGTAGTAGTACTATAAATTTAGACGACGTAGGGATGTAAGTTTGATAGTAAAATATGTTTTTTTTAATAAATATTGGCCACACTGATCCATAAAATTTGAAAATTTGATCTTAACAAAAAAGTAGTGGGCCGATATATATCGCACCCTTAGAATGAAAGTGACTTAACTCAAAATTCCTGAAATTCCAGATTTTACTATAAATTTACTTAAAAAAGCCTACTCTAAAACCTCATGGTGAAAAAGAGCCCGAATTATGAGTGAGAAAGGGAAAAAGGGAAAACCTCATACATTAGTCTCTTTAAATTTACTCAAGACCATACATTTTTGAAAACTTTCTTCGTCATTTCCCATAAATTGCAATTTTTGAGTTAAGTCCCTTGCGATATATATTTAATAGATCCAACAAAATTCGACTATTTTAATATACTGAAGACTACATTTCTCGGGTATACCTAGATATAAAATATTAAACTCATTTTCGGTCTGTTTAATTCGGTCCAAATTATCCAATCCAATTATCAAAATGAGTAATTGCCAATCATCCAATATTTTATTTTATCTATTTGCGACACGATTATAAAAATATACAATTTTTCTTTACATAATGAATTCTTACTTGGTATGTGATTTTACGCTAAATTTAGATGAATACGATTTTCAGAAATCTTAAAATATGTGTAAATGAAATGAAATAATAAATGGAATAATCAAATTGTCAGTGTAAATTAAAATTTCAAAATTCTACTACCCAGTTCTGGATAACTCTTGTCAATATTTGGTAGTAAAAAAAGGGGCACTAAACATGCAGTCAAAACAGGCTGACATTCGAATTATAGAGGCAAAGAACACTGAAATAATGTTTTTTTTTAAATCAGAGGAGGAAGCTTTCCAAATATAAGTAATGCGGGTCAAATTATGTGATTAAAGTTGAGTTGGAATTGAATCGGTTCTGCTTCTCTTCATATCTTCAATATTATTATAGATTTTCAATATTAATACTGATAAGAAGAAGTTATCTGTAGGTGTTTATTTTTTTTTTCAAATTTTCTTTAATATCGTAAGCCCATGAATTACTTTGTTGCTACACGTTTATAGCTTTGCGCTTCAAAGTACAAGATTAATGAATACTAAAGGCACCCGCGTGACCTACGCTGCCTTCCACGCCGCCTTCCATGCCACTTCGACCCTCCACATTGGAACCCCTGTATGATCCCCACATTCGTCAGTCGGGGACGTTCCGCGCGATAGTGCGGGTGTGTCGACAGTTACGTGCGATACCCAACTGTTGCGAGTTATAACGACGCGAAATTTTGAACACAAGTAAATATTTCTTACTGTTGTGCTTACGAAAAAACTTCATCCTTCCATTACATAATGGACAATTATTTATTTTTCTTTATATTATTATTCATAAGGCAATTTCTTTATTATCTGAGAATTTTTTTTGATATTTTAAATCAGATGAATTATCAGCACAGAAACATTTTAAAATAGTGAGTTTATTGAAATTTTTATAAAATTTACTCACGTTTAAAGACGCTTAAGGACGGTAATTATTAGGTTACTTCAGTCGTTTAGACGTTTTATTAGAAATAAATTTATTATTAGAAATTTTCCACCCATATAAGGTCCAAATTTTTAAATAAAATCTGTGAAATAGAAATTGGTTAGTTATTTTCTTTGTGAATTGATTCAAAAGAACGACAAACACTCACAATGCAACAGGAACTCAAAATCGAGATAAAATGCGAGATATCTTTTTATAAAAAAAATTGCGCAGTTTTGTATACTATGTGGAATATTTGAAGTTTACTTACACGGTTATAAAATTAATTCACTTCCAAAGAAATTATTTAAAGAAATAAAACTATTTTAAATGTGTGTAACATTTACTGCGTAATATTTTTTGTTAAATAATTTTAATTCGAGTTTCAAATATAATTGCATTTAAATCGATAGTAATACTAATAATAATAATCAATATTAATACTATAAAGAGAGAGTGGGAATTTTGTGTATTTGTGTGTGCGAAGGGTAATCTCCGGAACCATGGCACCTATTTTTTTTACGTATTTGAAAGGTATAGTATTCTTGGTGGACATAGGCTATATATAATATAATAATTGTTCAACCCGACCGGAGTTGACGCGGGCCGCTAGTTTAATATAAACAGAATTGCATTCATAAAATACTACCAAGGTAATTATCCGGCCGTATAGGGCCGGTAATAGGTCGAATTAAATTACGCTTAAATGTTTTTGTGTTTGATACAATATTAATGTATATTCATTGTCAATTAATTATAAATATATTCGTAATTTTATTCCTTTCATGCCATTCGGCAAACGGCTCACAAGTCTTATCTGAAGTATGATCTGAGATTTCCTATGATCTCTATTAAACAATTAATTTACGATCTATTACAGAGATATGACCTTCGTTAGCTCTTATAACTACAAGAACTATAAACACCATAGTGCTAAGGAATAGAAGTAGCTACTGATTTTTCTCTACATAACATTGTTTTTCATAATTTTGGGCTAGGCACAATAGTTTTATTCAATAAGTACAATTTTCAAATCATTAGCATATTTATCTGGTTCAAAGAAATAAATGTTGAAGTAGGTCGCTATAATGTACATTGTTTTATCTTTGTAAGATTTTTATATCATATGTTTCATGAAATAAATTTTGAAGTAAACATAATGTACTATTGTTACATTTTTCCCAAGATTTTATATATTTTCCAGACTGAAAACGGCGGTGCTTGTAGGAAGGAAAGTGCTTTGTGGATTTTTAGGTATCCGTTACATGAAAATAGAAGACTGTTGTAGCTTCTGAAAATACATTGATTGGCTCATTCGGTTAATTGAAAATCAAATTTTTGAAATATTTCGCCGTTTAATATTTATTTACCTTGCGGCATGTGAGTTTTCTAAGGATATCCAATCTAAACAGGGAATATACTGAATTGTGAGAGATTTCCAACCGCTGAAATATTTCATCAACGACCTGAAGCTTTTGAAAGGTTACGGGATCTCTTACAAATGCGCTGATACCTCTTTCGCGCGCTGTTACTTGAGAAATCTTTGGATACGAAATAACGTGTCACAAAGAAGAAAATATATTTTTATTTTCACCTGATACATTTCTATTTTTGCATGTTCGGAAAGTTATCGGTTTAACAAGTTTCCCGAATACTAAATTAACTATAACATTTAATTAACATGTCGCGAAATTAATGCTTTGATGCGAAAATTCTACATTGCAACGCATTATTTAATTATGTATGATACTCAGTTAATATTTTGCTTACGCTGCACCGTGACCTGCCCTAACGTTGTACTTTGTGCGGCGGTAGGCTCGAACCGACTGCATACATTTGCAACTTAGGTTTATTTTTTACAGATCGGCATGACAGAGGCATTTGTAATTTTTGATTAACCCATCATTTGGGTCGAATTCAAGACTGGATTGTTAACATAAAGTCTGTTTGCACGTTATTGAGTGTCGGTATATGTCATTTTCATATTCTTTCGGGTTTTGGAGTCGTCTACAAATTTTGCTTTCCATTATCGATTTTTATTGTGTTAATTTTCAATTACGGCCTTTCCCAGGTTACCAATCCTGAATCTGATGAGAAATACTATTAAAAAGGAGAAATAATATAAAAACAGTTTATTTTTACCAGCTATGTATGTGATATATTATACTTTGAATCTTCTGCACGTACTCGTAGTACTGGATACGCTATGAATAAAAATTTAATAACAGTTTTAAAATCAGGCTGATTTTTCTATCGACTATAATCCGGGTCATTTGTCTTAGCAACCAAATGAGATAAATATGGGATTATATTATACCGTGTTCGTACCGAAACTGGGACATAGGAGACTCAATACGTCCTTGATTCCGACCCAATCTCTCCGGTCGTGCGGTCTGATGACCGACCGGCAAGGCAATGGCGTTCGTTCTGTTTGTGTGTCTGGTAACACCATACCATCCAGTTTAATCTGCCTTTAATCGTGCCCACAACGCAAGATGTTCTTTATCTATCTGATTAGCACCCCCCGTATACAAGTCGACCGATATAAGTTTGTAACGTGTTTCAGATGCAGTTTCGACGAAGATTCAGCATACAAAAGGGTTTAACGATATCTTGTTAAATAACTGACTAAGATTAGTACTTAAATATCATCTGTTGGTTCGCACTTGTTATCAATTTGAAATAAAAAGAGTGTTCTTAATTTAAAATGTTACAACTAATCAATATATTATTAGCATCAAGTCTGCGGAGACTTACTCGTAATATAAATCTTTACGAATAATCCAACCCTTTGATGGGACCCAGTTATACAAGATTTGCGATCAAAGGTCTCTTTGCAAGCATTTTCTTCTTTCCTTTGTTTCTCCGTGTCTGTGGTATTCGATTATAGGGTATTTAGACCAATCTAATAAGAAAACAATTTCAGTACAGCTTAAGTTGCGTAAGATATCTCCTTTCCTGGTCGCTGCAATAAATATTGTCCATTATAGAGCTGACTCTCATCGGTCAACAAACATTGACCTGCCTCAACAATACCTACAGTGTCGGACGTCGCATAGCTTACACCGATTCAACGGTGTTAGTGTTTGCTACTTAATATGAGTACACTTGTTGCAAGGTTAATAATGTTGGATAGATGGCCTTTTGTCACGTCAAACGAACAGATTTTGTAGCCACATTCGAAATCTTCCCATAACGACTATTAGTCATAGGTTTTGTTGTAACAGATTTAATTATTGTAGATTTGCAATGTTTTGTTATGTTTAAATTTGATCTTATCAACTCATTAACTGATAGGTCCAGAACTTTAAATTATTGTATGAACATAACATTTCATTTTTTTGCTTCACTGTTCCAAAATGAAAATCAAAAGTTAGTAGTTTCAACATTAGAAGTATCTAAGCTGTAATAAGCAACGTGTTTGGCTTAATGTTTAGGCGTTCGACTACAGACAACACAGATATTGGCTACAAATAAGAATTTAGAAGAAAAAAGAAGAAGAGCTATCGAGTGTTAGTCACAGCCGCTTTTGATCTTTCTTTCTTCTCAGTTTCTGGCTCTTTTGTCTAACCTGTTGTCCATGGACGACGGTAACAACTTACCTACAGGTGGCTCGTCCGCTCGTTTATCAGCTATTTAAATAAAAAAGGATGACATGGGCTATGGCGGCCTTAATGGCACAAAGTAAATGAAATAGTTTCATAAATAAAAAAGCTTAATTTCAGTTCAGCGGGATTAGTTTATCATACTTACATAATTACGTATCAATGGCGACGTATTTATAATTAACCGTTGAAGTCTGTAGCGTATATAGTTGTGTCACTTAATCTACCTTTTCAATATATTTCAAAGCAGTGCATGCATAACTTAATATTAACTTATGTTAGTTTCCCCACTTAGTAGACACAAAAGTATGAAGAATACGGCCTTTGCGAACTTGAAACTTTGTAACAAAGACAAACATGTGCTTCCTTTAAAGTTAATTGTTTCTAAATTTTTACAATTTTCTAAAAATTTCAAATTTTGCCATCATATCTCTATTGCATAGGAAATAATTGAATTGGAATAAAATTCTACCACTAAAATAATTATGATTAACTCCTCTCCATTGTAACATAGAAAGCACACAGAACAGTTCATACACAATAAAGAATAAAGAATGACTATGAGTTTTGTTAAAAGGCTCTCAATCTTATATACGATGAGATTTTTTTTATCAGAAACGGAATGTCATTATTTTCGTTTACTATTGCTGTATCAGTAGCATTCTTTTCTTATTTATTTTAACCAGATACTTGTGTCACCCTCTAATAAATCCTGATTTATCGGCGTATTCATACTTTCAATATAATTATATGCTAAAAAAGTTTCCGAACAAAATTAAATTACTATACACAGATACTGACAGTTTAGTTTATGAGATTCATGGGTAATCGGGTATAGCAAATCGTTTCGATAAATCGGGCTTACTGTTTTCATAAAAGTTGTGTTAAAATGAAAAAGATGACACTAAATATTTAATATGTCATCCACACGCCAAGTCTAAAAATAACTAAAACTATTGATAATTTTGGAAATTAGATATTGTACTAGATTTTCCTCGATGAAATAAATGTTGTGTTAAGTAACATACACTTAAATGTCTGTGATGGCTACCTTTTGTAAAAATATCAATAACGCGAACATCTAATTCTCTCATCAAAATCTTCAAAAATTATAAGTAAGTTAACACTTTAAATTATACAAAGGTTGTATTTCATCATACCCTAAGTCATTTGATTAAAATGTGTATCACATATTTCTTTTGCACCTTTTGCATATTTCATATTCACATATTTTTTTTGTCGGACCGGCGACTAAAGCAGTAAACGGATGTGTTAAATAAATCATTGTAACTTTCCATATGTTTGGTACAAGGTCTAGCGAAAGACAAACTTTTTTGGAATGAAAAAATATATTTCAAATTTTAAAAACACAATTCAAATATTTAGAATTTACAAAATAGCATGAAGAGTTAAAAACAAAAAACTCAACCACAATTTATAACATTGTAATTATTGAATGGGCAAGTTACCGAGCACGGCCAAATGAGATATCTATGTGGTGCTGATGCTGAAGCTATCTTTGTTCCTACGCAAGTTAGCAAAAAATGGATGAGCGCATTCGATCGGGCATGGCCGAAAACATACAATTTGACACCAAACTTTTTTTTTAGTTTTCGGAAGCTCGTCGACTTAGCAATTTGCATACATAGAGATCCGCCAGGTTCTAACTCTTGAGTTAGAACCGACGAACCATCACTACTGATGATCTACTACTAATCTGTTTGTTTATTGAAACACAAAAACAGGCATTGTACTATGATTTTGAATTTTATACTGAGATTTACCACGGATTTTGTGCTTGTCAAGGATAAACAATGTTAGAGCCCCTCTGTTTGCATAAAAGCATGCTGATTGAATGAGGAGAATTCCGTGGCTCGCACTGTGTCGGTAAAGAGTTGAAGCCAATCATTTAACTCATAAGGTGTTGCGATTGGTTGAGAAACAACAGTCAGCACCGAGATGATAACATAGAAATAAATAATAGTTATACAGGATAAATCTCGTTACATGTCGCGTTTGAATTATCGCTTAGAAACATAAACATTAGCATGTAGTTTAACCTGACATGACTATCGGATACTTTGTTTGCGTGCAACCCATGTCTTGTTTTTTAAACACGCCAACTGTACACTTTCGAGATTTTCTCACGCTATCGTCGCGTCTTCTTCATCTTAAGCTTGTGATATATCGTTCGAATATTAGGCTTGTCAAAATAGGGCCTACCTGACACGGTTACATTTAATTGATAAGCAATTAAAATGATTTTGTTTAGGTTTTTAATTCTTCGACTCGTTCAATGTCGAGATTGTTTGCATGTTTCTAAATGCATGACATATTGTATATTGCTTCTGTAGATAACACAAAAACTGTAGAGGGATAAATACTGAAATAGTGAACAAAAGAAGCAATTTAGTTTCGAATATTTCTAACGCTTACAAAATTCAAAATGTTTTCTTTGCATTGTTAGTCCGATGGGACTGTTCAGTGAAGCTTGCAGGCACGTCTGGTTGTACATCTATTTTTGCAAAAGAAATATTATTTGCGGCACTGCATGTTTAGATGTTTTATTATCCATATTGCTTAGTCCGCTTGTTCTGCTTATTTACATATGACTATTTGCACGCCAGCAATATTCATAGGAACTTATTATTGAAATATTGGGAATTGCCCTAGACCACTTATTGGACTTTAAACACAAAATATTTTTTTTCCACATTTTTGGTAATCTGCTACATATAATAAAATGATAACTGATCGCTTTTCATACATGAAGGACATACGAGAAAAGCTATTTTAGGGGCCTTCATTAACGCTATAGAACCCAAAACAATAGTTATTAGAATTTTTGTCTGTTTGTAGATGTGCTTGTGCGCGCTAATCTCAGAAACGGCTTAACCGACTTCATTATGGTTTCCACTAATGTATTGCAGTATCATTTAATATTTAATTTCATTTCAATCCGTCCATAAATAAAAAAGTGAAAAAGAGAAAAACCCAGTCCTAAAAAAAGCTGGGGCTATTTGTAATCGTAAGGCGTAGTTTTTCTATAGCGAGGCGAGGGCTGTATGCTAATTTAACATCAAGATCGATCAGAACAAAGCCGGTAAATTGATGACTTGACATGATAATGAATTACGCCGATCGTTTTATAGCTTACACTAATTATAATGTTAAATATGTAATATTACAAATCACTTTCTATTTTATTAAATGTAATAGAGATTATCAAACATTCGGTAACGTGAAGTATTTACTCAATCTGGTCTTCTGGCGCGAGCAACTTGTGCTCAGCGTATGTAGACAGTACACTTATTCAATTGCAAAATAACTTTCATCTGAGTTCCCGCTTGCATTCAGAGAGCAAGTGTAATTACGATTACAAAAGGCGTTCATTCTGGTTTAGTTGTATATGTATTTATTCCGCATATGCGCTATTTGTTTGGTTTTCATAAATATCTACTGTTGTTTGAAACCTTAATGAGTGCTGTATTTTTTATTTATTAAGTAACCACAGGGAATTTAAACCCATAAGCTTATCCATCGTTTGGACGGTTACTGTTGGAACTTTCTTTACTTTTGTTACTCCCACCGTTATGATTTTGAGTTTTTTAAAATAAGCTGCTTGCCGCTGATTTTCTTGTCTTCAACTTGAAGAGTCTGTACTGCATAAGGTGCGGTTGGGTTTATTATAGTTGAATCCTGCGCGTAATATCAAACATGCGACTTTAAGATACCTCCATGATGTTTTCAAATATATAATTTGCTTGCTAACAAGCATTTACCCATCGCGGTTGACTAGTCTGGTATTTACACCTCGCATTATGAGAAAAGGTTCGAGCCTGGCAGTCCAATGATGTGTGATGATGTGACCATCATTATTACATAATTTTCAATACAACATTTTGGTTTTATCCTTGTATTCCAATTGTGTAGCAGTAGTACTGAATGTAGTATTGAAGTATTTGCATTAAAACTAGTTTGTACGTGACAGTTGCAGCCCATACAAGTAGGTACATTCTATTCGATTTGATGTCGGTGCTAGATATAGTTAAACTCGGGAATAAATCAGAAGACCGAAGTTGACTGTCATCAAGCTTTTCTGATGACATCCTTTTCGGTTTATCCATAAATATACCGATTCTACATTATTTATTAGTTTAACTTTAACTTTTCTGTACCTTTATTATACAATAACCGTCAAGTAAATATTTTAGTTGAGAAGTAATAGATTAAATATCTGTTATTTATACAGTGACTTAGGTATGTCACGAAAAACTCTAATTTCAATTTATTTAATTCGGAAGCAGCTTCCACAGCTGCGTGTTTTTTAAAAACATCGTTAAAATGTTACTGACATAATATTTGTCCCAGTTTTTAGAGAGTCCTTAACCCAACTCCAGGTATTCGATACATCTGTAAAGGCAGGTAAATTTTAATGATAAAATTAATGTAAACCGCGGTAAGTACAGGTCGTTAACGAGTTTAACATATCATGAATATACCCGTACTTGCATAAATGTAATGATTTAGGTAACCTAGCATATTAATGCGCGAGATAAATTTGTGGTTGAAAAGATGTGTAGGTCTTACCGATTTCATTAAATATACAGTTAACATTTTTATATATTAACGTATGTTTGGTGTTCTAAGGCAGTTGTTAGGGCCGTTAACTGTTTGTTCTCGGTTGGACGGTTCAAATTCAAAATCATTTCATCATTTAGGTATTCAGTAAATACATTGATGAACGTAATTTTTTTGCTTCTACCACCGTTTCGAAAAGGTGCTTTAACAATGAGGAGAAGAAACTGCTAAGAAACTCCTCAGCACATCTTTTAAACAATATATGGTAATTACAAAAGCTTAAACCTGTGCGGAACTGGTTTCGACACATATTTTTCCCGGCATTCTTGTTGTTGTGGTTGTGGTTGTTTTCTATTATAAAATGGATATACAGTGAAACCAAAATTAATTTAAATGGACGTCGGTAGCGCTGGAGCATATTCGTTTCTACACCGTTAAACTGATCGAAAATTGCTGGTGTATATACGTGAAAATATAAGTGTGCACAAATGTGCAAGGATGATTATTATTTTTCCTTTATTTGTAAGCGAATGAAGGTACATTCTTCTTTTGTATATCCAGATTATTGATTTGTCTATGGGTCTGTTGGTGGAGACGAAGTTGTACATCTAGTTGTTGACCGCTCATAAATATGGTTATGAAAAGATGTGTTTGTCCATACAATATTTCAGACTTTGTAATGACTTGTTCCATACTTATTTCACGAAATTGATATCACTATCGAAATCAAACGGTACATAATCACATAATCACTTATGTGTTATAATAAAATTTATCTACACATACGCTCACGCGCGTACACCGATCTGAGTGCGACAATGGTGAGCGGTGATATACGGCGTTACGGGAGGGAAAATATAACCTTGAAAATATCGCTCACTGTGTGTAGAATATGAATACTCAGACATACAACATATATATTGTGAAAGGGCCTCATTGGTATATATATTCTTTATTCAGGATATAAAATATAAATAATATTTGTAATATTATATCCTCAGATGCAAATTAGTGTATAGTATAAGAATCAGTCCTAAGGTACGCATTTTTAGTCATACGTTCAACAACCATACAACGTCATCAGGGTTATGCTATTGACAGGTACTAGACTATACATATATATCTATACTACTATATAAATGTGTAGCGTCTGTCTATCTGTACATTTCAATTTTTTTTGTCAAATTTAATGATGAATATTCGTTTTATGACTCACTGACATCAATTTGACCATTTTGAAGTTTTTTTACTGTCTCTGTGCTCCGTTGTAACTCAAGAAAGGTTTGGTATGCAGTGAGAACATATGATTGCGCAAATGATAGGCTATATAAAACAACAGTAAACCTAACAATGTCTAATCAAGGCAAAAATACATCGTTCGCTGTATCACTTTTCCAGTTTTAGGGCCTACTGAAAGAAATTTCAAAATTAAGTTGTCATAGTTATTTTTCCTGTAATTTTATTGTGTGTAGAAAATAAATAACATAAAAGATTAAATGCAATTGACAAAAAAATTTTATCATTTCAATTTTAACACATTCAATGTGCGCACATTTAAAGTTTACTAGTTGTTTCTAATACACCTTTCAGTAAGACCTTATATGTATAGTAAGGGAACGGATGAAGTTATTTTGTGGGCCTATTTGTTATTTTCGTATGATAATTTGATCATACGGTACCTGTTTGTTTTTCCGTTATGAGTAGCAGGGTATGATCGAGTGTGTTATTGAAATTTTCAATGAAGAATATAGCGTAGAGGCGAAAGGGATAGGGATAAGACACGAGCACGGTGAATTGTAAAAAGTGCCGTCTAGATAATTGCTATTTAATTGTACTAATTGTCGAAAAACCTTAGAATCGGTATCCCGATAACTTCGAAAGTGTACTAAACGCGATACAGTCGCGGTTCTTATGAGGGCAGTGTACAAGTGTACTTACAATGTATTAACGAAACCATAAAGTGGCATGCCACCATTACATTTCACGTTTCATTTTCGCTTTCCATTTGCGTCTTTTGACTGTCCCTCTGATGTCATAGTCTCGGCGTGACCACGCTTTGCCCGCGTTCCCGTCCTTCTCTTTTTATATACCAGTTTTTCTTACGAGCGCTGCGTAATGTGAAACTCGCTCGTGTGTAATAACTGTTACACAATATTACAATGTTACTAGTGTAAGATTTTATAAACACTGTCTTATCCTAGTGTAGAGTGCGCAACCCGAAACGTAAACTCTGTTTAACGTCTTCTAACTTAACAAGTCGCACGTTTCGATAAGAAAGCGATTTTTTATTGTGCACAATATATGCGGAATAAAAAAAAATAAGTAAATGTGAATCGAAATCATATAACACATTATACTACGGTAGTAGTATTGTAAAAGAAATTGTTTGTCAGGTTAACTTCATCACCATGTCATCCCAAGTGGATGTTAAGCGTTCGCCGGACAAGCGGAGTACACCAAGACGTGGTCTACGACAGCTGTTCAGCGACGCATTAAGCGCAATAAGGCGCTTTATGTATTCCTTTTTGAGATGTGTAAGTATCACATTGTATTAATATCGAATCATCTATCATTAAATATTACATCATACAAGTAGCAGGATCTCCATATTTATGGAATGAGCTGATAACTTCGTAGCGTTTCAAACCATATTATTTATATTTTATTCTTATGGATAAAACATCCCACGTACCAAATTCTTACGAAACGAAAATAGCATTCCTTCTATTTCATACATGGATAATCTTTGGGGAAGGCCTTAATACGTAGAGCTCAATGCCTTTTAGGGATATAATAGCTATTCTATAAATTATGTTGGAAACCGATGGTCGCCTGGTGCGAACCACTACCCCTGTTATGGAACAGTTCCATCCAAGCAACTTGGTACTTCGATTTGGAGGATGTTGGCATTGGTTGCAACTGGTTGAATATATGACAAAATATATTCGGGAAGTATTGGGTCTTGATTTCCGTTACAAGGTTTTGGATAAGTTTGGATAGAGGCAGATTGTAAATAAAGCACGTTTTGACTGGTTTATGCTAACCGAGCCAATACATTAGCCACGTCATTTTCATCTTAGACCGTTTTTATTATTTAATTTGTTTTTTATGACATTATAATATCACATAATACCTCGAAACAAAGTCAAACTTTGTAAATATATTATATTTATGTTCCAAGTCGTAAATCATCTAATATCCGTAACCGAAATTATCCGAAATAATCTGATAACCCGAAATAATTTCATATCTATATCCATAACCGAAACCGGTAAAATATTATTCATATATCCGTATCCATATCCGGAATTTCGTATCCACAACATCCCTATTGTATACCGAAATTTCGACTCAATTACTTGGATTACGTCCATATCAAGACAGCGGTGGCAGAGTTCTTGACAAAATGCCACAAATGATAAATAACCTTGTAAACTTTATATCTCGTTCGTTTTAAGTTTTTAATGACATCTTCACGCATTGTAAACAGAGTAGTGTACTCGTAGAGCATGCATAAGAAAGGACCCTACAGTTTAAAGTTTATATACACATTGTTTTTTAAATTATATATGTATATATTGATTTTTAATTTATTAAAATGTAAAATTTTCCTTAAATAACACTCATTCACTCCCTGATTTTTACAATTGATTAGTAAGTGTATTCCGTTAAAAAACCGATATTTTTCCCAGAAAAAAACTGAGCGTTCGACGAATAATCTTTTAAAGACGGTTTTCACGCTAATTTCCCATTTCCAAACACTTGTTGTCTTTTTTCACTTTATTTTTTCTCTTATAAGTATTTATTTCTCTTATAAATATTTATTTCTCGTCAATAAAAACATATCTTGAACAGTCAATAGACGAGAAATATGAGATAAAATATGGCAATCAGGCTTTGTAGCCACAGGTTGGTATAACAATAAGGACGGAGTATGTCATTTACATGTAGTTCGAATTAATCTAAGGCGGACTATAAACATCCGAAATTTTTCCGACCGGATAAAAACCAGCTCCTGTTATTTATTTATGACATAAAGTTATGTTTAATAATATGTATATAAAATATATTATAAATATAAATCAGTTGGTGCATTTCTGCCTCTTCTTTTCTCGTAGAAAGCTATACAAAGTTGCCTGTTTACCATTTAGCGATGAAGCAAACAATTGTTAAAATTTTGCCTTGTAAATTTTCACTGTCATCATTATATTATTATCAAATAATCGCAGTATTTCTATTAAATATCATGTTTGGGACATCATTTTGGTGGTATCTCCGTAAGCTATGGTAAATGAAAAGAATGCGTATTGTGAGGACTACGGCTGTTCTATCGACTGCTTGTATGGATGCCTAAATGGTAAACTTTTAACGCTTTCTGCGCTCTTTCCAACTCAAGCAAATATGTTTAAGCCGCTGATCCCCACGAATATATACAATAAGCAGCAACAGATTCCGCGAAAATTTTGTGTGTTTGAATGAGCAAGCTATGGTTAGCAATATATTATAATCTAGTCATTAAATTTGTTCTCTCTTTTACTTACAGAAGATCGACGATAGATCATCTGCTTGTTCTGAGGAGTCTGAGATCAGTAAGTGATAATTTTATTATTCATTTATTTTATCCATCATTATCATCATTGAGAACGACAATTGTTCCACTGATGAGCTAGGGTCTTTTCTCATGTTCAGGGGTTTAAGGCGCCATGCTAGCCAAGTGGCAATTGGCAGATTTCACACACTTTTGAGGATAATTTTATTTAAACCTTTAGAGAGTTCTCAAGTATAGAAGTAACCTCAGAAAGTGATAATTAATGTATAAAATCATATTACGTACTAAATATGAAAAAATATTATTGTTATATTACTCTATTACACTCAATATGTAATAAACGAGATATGCTTGACATAAATTCTGTAAAAACCATGGGTACAAAAAGTGACAACAGAGGTGAAAAGGCCGTCATATTTTTAGCTGTGTGTGTCTCTAGTAACCTATCCGGAGAATTTAAACTACAGAGTAATAAAGAACGTCTCGTTTACATTATTTCCTAATCTCAACCATAAACATAATATACTAACATAATAGACGAACACTCATTTCATCAAAGCGTCACCAAAACCTAAATGTACATGTGTGAAAACGACACTCGTGTGAGTGACTTTTAGTGATGTCAAATTCAAAACCATGCATGGTCGACATGAATGTCGACTATTTCATCACAGGTTTTTTGCTATATTTAATTCGTTCTTTTGATTATTTATTAAATGTTAAATTAAATAATACCATGCTAATTCTAGTAACTTGTCTTTATTTAGCTTCGTTTAAACTTAACCTTATTGGACTGAATTTTTTAAATGGACATATCTTTCTTATTTGCAAACTTATTGAAATAAAGCAAAACGTGATAAAGAAAAGAAGAAACGGTACTAAGGAAAACAATAATAATAATACTTATTGGTTTTAATTAATTCTTTGATTTAAATCGATATAAGTTATTGCCCGGAAACGTTAATGATTAACCAACAAATTTTGTAGGTATAGATTATTCATTAACAAGATGTCAGTGATTTCGAAGAACGAAATAGTTGCCCTTAAAATGTCTACAGTAAACTTTATACCTACCTATCTGCATCAACATTCGAATCCATTTTTCATTTTGAACTGCATTTACAGGAAACCTTGAAGTAGTAAAATTAGTCAATAAATATGATATCACATGCGGCGGATATCATCATATCATATTAATAACAGGTATAAAATTCGCCAAATTTTATCAATCTAAGGAGCTAATACAATAAAATGACAAAAGCCTCACCTTTTTTACCTTTATAACAGTCCAATCTACTTTCTGTCCAATGTGTTTACAAGCTGTAACGGAAACTAATAAAGGCAAAATATGAACAAATCTAGGAAAACCAAAAAATATTTATTTACACCTATTTAAAAATTATCCACTTATCGATAGATTTTGTGCAACTCCTATACGAAACGGTATTATTTTCACGTACATAATATCTTTTTATCTTACACATAATTATAAAAAATAAGTTATTATTCATAAAATGCAGTATTTACTGCGTGATATTAATCTTCATTTATATAATTTTAAGATCGACTTCTATGACAGTAAGCATTATGAAAGTAGTATTGAACTATCGCATCGTGTTTACTGTTTTAGATTGAAAAGAAATTTATAAAATAACAAAAAGCAACTTTTTGACAGGAGACTCACGGAAAGTAAATAGTTTGAAGACAGTCCTACGGCCAATTCTCTTGCAACTCTTTCTCACAAGTAGATTTTTCCGTAAAGCTTGAAATCTCACTCGCACACTGTGTTCCTCTTTTACGCTAGTATATTAACTTTATGATCTCAGCAGAATTCCATTCTGAATGTTTTTCCTACACTTTCCTTTCTCCTGTACTGTGATATATTAGTTGCAACAAGGCATTGTACATGTAATTCAATGCGGTGATTCTGTAATGTATTAAATAAATTTCAAAGTTGATTCTGCGGCAAGATCATTATAATGATAGGTACATTTAATTATTATTTAATATGATTAAATTGTCCGTAACGCCGAAGATTTATGAAAAGAAAGACATTCAAAAATTATTACTTAAAAGGAAATCATCATACGTTACAGTTTACATTATTTTATTTGTATAGATTTTATCATTTACTTACCGTTAATTTATTGTCGAAGGTCGGGTCAAATACATCAAAATAGTAGTTCTTCTTCGCGCTTGTTTATTAAAACTTTTAGCGTTTGTGTCAAGCTGAATATTTTATGTCTAAAAGGTTTCGCACTAAAAGTTATAAATAAGATTTCAGGCGTGAAAATTAGTGGTGATAAAGCTTCATAGAGCCTCTCAGAGTATTATAATAAGAACAGCGAATTATGTCGAATGGTTATAGAATTATGAGACCTTATTTACATGTTTTATAATATAATAATGATAAAAGAACTCATTATATACGATTACGATTAACTAACTTCAAAATTCACTGATTTTGTTACACATTGAAATGTTGCGTTTGTTATATTGCATCAAATCAAGTCACTTAAAAAGTTGAATTTCCTGCTTAATCGGAAAATACATATTTTAATTAAAGTAAAACTGAACAAAACGGCCACATTCGTAGCTAAACTACATGATGCTGAAATCACTTCATAGTAATAATATTTACATATTGGTGCCCAAAATTTTATCAATGACGGAGAAATATATCTAGTTCATCCGAACATGCCTGTAGTAAATGTAAATGTATCTAGGTATAAAACATATTGCAGAAGTTTGAATGAAGCTGGCATTTTTCGCATGTATTTACGGGTAGGCAAACATTGTGAAAAGTAAATAGTTAAGCAGATGTGTAAATACTGGCCATCATAAACACATCATATATCGAAAGCAACTTAGAACGTGGTTGGAAGTTGGACGGGTGACCGCTAGTGGCGAAATATTTGAGCGTTTGAGCGTGTCGTAGGACAGTACGGTAAGCCGTGTCCCGAATTTTTTTTTAAATTGAATACCCAATAAACGAACATGAAGCGGCTCTCACCTAATTGCTGGTGGTCACAGTCGTCCGTCGATATTCTTAAAATTAAAGTCAACATCTACGCGCTGATGCCCGAAAAGGGGACCTCACTTTCGAACTACTTCTCTGACATTACAACAGAAATCCTTTAAAAACGTTTCACGGTAGATTGTAGGAAAGTGGGATAAATAACCCTACCACCTTCCATATACGGTTGCATTCACATAGCCTAGCGATCTGCAATTGGATATAGCCCCGTTGCCTCATTCGTTGTTCAGCATCGTACTAACACGAGCATCCGATAACGATGTTATCTTGGATCCGGGATGAATGATTTTATTTTTATGTAAATAGCCGACAAACTTGCAGACGAGCCACCTGATGGTAAGTGGTCACCGTCGCCCTTGGACATCAACAAGACCAATGGCGTCACTGATGCGTTGTCAGCCAGGAAATGAGAAGAAGGTATGAAAGAAAGTACTGGTTCTCAAACCCCCAGCCGGAACATGAAGAGTCGTTTAGAGGTTGACTCAAGCAGAAGGGTGGTAGCTGGCGATCAGGCTACACGGAAAGGCAATAATACTAATAATAATATCAATGACTCAATAATAATACCGATAATATAATCCTTACTCGAAGCCCTACCACCAAGCAGGTTGGCTTTTGTCGCCTCTTATGATGCTCTGTTCTGACAGCATGGGGTTAGGGGAGTATTCAGGCCGCCCCAATACGGCAAATGTTAAATGTTACTCTTTAAACCATGTGAATTTTTTTTATGTTCGGGTTCACCTTTCACCATATCGCAATACTGTATCATGTAATACGTTAATACGCCCTAAATATTAATTATCCGGAGATAAAACAGCTAGTTTTAAAACAAGCGGATAATAAGCGGAGATCACAACGAAGCTGTTGTTGGCTGTATAGGTGTATTCGTAACCCATGCAAATTATATGGAAATGAAACAATTTTGAACTCGTGTATTGGATACATTATTAAATTTTTTTTGTTGTTCTGTCTTCATATTATGCAGTTACAAAATACATTAATATGCCAGATATAAATCGAAACCAATTCGCGATATTATGATCTTCTTTTTATTCTTTCAAAAATTTTTATTATGTTCAGCTCATCCTGTGAAGCGTACAATTGCCACACCTCGGACAGAAGTTGAACAGAAGAGGTTGCTCAGGAACTTTCGATTACTTTCGACAGAAGTTGAGATGATAATTTCTGACGAAAATTAAGTTTATATGTTTTAAAGTGGTACTTTAACGATATGTAATGCTATGTATTTATTTATTGTCACTAAAATTATTCCCATTATTGATTCTTCTTTCCTGAGCATGGTTTATCACGCTCTTGGTAATTTCTCTATACGGGATATATTAAATTCGACTACTTGTTGATATGTTATCAGAACATTCAGTACATCCAATGTTATCTTTTAGAATGCTAATGAAGAGTGTTGATCGAAAGTGTAAAAAACTTCGAGCCTTTGTAAAACTTGCTAAATAATGGATATAATAATATTATACTACCCAAATATTATTGATTTACGAGATAACTATGGGTTTAATATTATTTGAGTTTGTTTAGCAAGATCCAATGCATAACGCGTGTCATTAATTAAATATGTTTACCGATGCAAAATATTTGCATTGAAAATGTTTGTCTGCCCTCCTTTTGTCTGATCTTTAAAGCAGTTGAAATTTAATACGATTTTCAACTTTTATTACGTAACGGGTACTCACGATACGTTTTATTGATTGCCAATACATACATAATAAAATGTGTAATTTCCGCGATGACATTAGTTTCAGATTTTCAATGTATCAATGGATATACGAGTAACATGTCACAAGTTGAATATAAAGGATAAATAAAATACGAATTACAGATTATAATAATAAATCGTAAACCGGTGTTAAATATTATTCGATAGTTTTGGTGAGTTATTTTTGTGAATTAATTAGTTTTTCAAACGTCCCACATCAGATTTTAGGAACTTCGTTTTTATTATATATATTATTATTTTATTATATATATTTTTATTTTATTATATATATTTTTATTTTATTATATATATTTTTATGTATATTACTAACTTTATACGATTGTTAAGCAAAGACTGTGTATGGTTTGGACGTTCTTATCATAAAGTTTGTTTATTATGCATTATTGTTATAAACTAGCTGACCCGACAGACTTCTTTCTTTTTTTTTAACATAAAATAAATTAACGCTTGACAAAATCTCACCTAATGGTAAGTGGTGATGAAGTGTAAGACAGTGAACGCACTAACTTTTGACTTAACTTATAAGATACTGAAGACTCCCACATCGTATGTAATGTATATATATGTATATGTATATATATATATATATACATATGTATATATATACATATATGTATATTCTGACTTCGTTCTACTCGTATTGGACTGCTACAGTTCCATAAGTTTTTTCAAATTAAGTGAGAAGCAAGCCCGATCACCTACTTATTGAAATGATATGACAGAGAATGCATCATTAACAGTTCATTAATGTTGAAATTATGTTAGGCCACGGCATTCCCTGATAGTTATTGGAAATAAAAACACTCATCGTTGTTGAGATGGACTGAATTCGACCTATTTATTGCATCCCTGGAATATACATTTGGTCTAAGTCTGGTTTTGACGATTGATTCCAAGTATAGTATTAGTATTTTTTTTTTATAGCTTGAAGAGCTGACGTAAAAGCGGACGGGCCACCTGATGGTAAGCGTTCACCGTCGCCTATTGATTGATATTTATGGTTCGTTGCTGCAGCACACGAACCGCTGTACCAGGGCTGGTTTGTCCCACCGATGGATGCGACAGAATTAAGGATAAAACATTCCATTACCCTGTCGCATCACATCGGCTACTAAATCAACACACACGTTTGGATCCCCCGAAGAAAAACACAGCTGCCTCCAGGGGTACGAACTCAAAAATCCGTCCCAGTCTGCTGACCTATAGTGCCAGACTTGACGCTTACTTGGTGGCCAGGAGTTCTCCAGGCGCGTTAAGGGTACAACTGTACAACTGTCTTTACCAAGCAGTGGTCGGATGATCCGAGAGGGGCCCCGACCACTACTTGGTAGTTACTTGGATGAGAGGTCAGCAGCAGGTCTAACAAAGAAGCGGTATGGGTATTGATATCAGGGACTCTGGTAAAGCTAGCAACAACCTGAGTGAGCCCGTATGCCAAGGAGAAGTCGTAAGCAGCTCTGCCGGCGAAGTCGGTGGTCCTGGACCCCAGTCAGTCCGTGTGGTGGGCGTTAAAGTCACCCAAAATCACCAGCTCCGCCGAGGGGAGCTACTCCAGCACCCTATCGGCCGATCTCTGGACATGCTTAAGTAGTCGAGGTGTCTCTGCGTCTCCGCTTTAGGACCTATACAGACACAGGTAAACACGGGCGTGACCTCCAATGTCTATGCGTGTCCACAACACCGATAGGTCTTCAAGGCAGGTCATACGGCGACAACAGATATTTATATACCAACAGATATAGATTTACGAACATACATACCCCGGCACGCCGAATGAATGCGTGCTCTAGCCTATAGCTGGGGTAGTTTAAATAGGACGTGTCATCCGGTGATGATATCTGCGTCTCCGTTAAAAAGAGCAGGGCCGGCTTTGCTGTCTCAAGATGGTGGTGGACAGCATTTAGATTGGTGTGAATTCCCCTGATGTTGCACATGTCAACACTTAATGTGGTAGGAGTGTCAGGGGTTGCCGCTGGTTTATACCCATTCTTTTTGGTGAACTTGCTCATAGTAAAAAGTGTAAATTAGATAGGATAGGAAGGACATGCAGTGATCTATCAGCGACCCCTGGGACAAAGTTTGGCTTCATGGTGACCATGCAAACAAGGGGGGAATATGAGTTGCTGGCGCGGCGGACGGAAGGGCCCCTGATCCCTCCTGTGCATGGACTCCGGGTACCACTCCGGTCTCTTACTCCGGAACGAAGTTCACGCAACGGGATTATGCGCCGGCTGGTGGGACAGCCTCCCAGACCAGAGTTTAAACGTGTTGTCTGGGTTCGGGTCCCGGTACTGTTCGGCGGGCGGCCTGCGGCAGGTCAGCCGTTTCACCAGGTCTCCCTGGCCGCCGCGCCAACACATCACGTCCCCTTGAGCAGCTCAGCCAAAGGATACATCGGACCCAGGGATATATCAAAAAATCACCGCATAGGGATGAGGATGGGTGGGAGAGGGGGGAAACTGGTTTTCGAGTCTCCAGCCGGAACACGACGAATCGTTTGGCGGCTGACTCATACTCGATTACAGTTTTAATTAGCATTTATGAGCATACTAGTGTTCGGGCAAAATAATCATTCTGACACTCATATAAAATTATTACTTTTTCTTCTTATGAAGCTTTTATCATCAGGTGCAGTTCAGACAAAATATGAATGAAGTTTTAAATTTTTTTTTATGTTAATAGCTGACAAAAGAACAGACGAGCCACCTGATGGTAAGTGGTCACCGTAGCCCTTGAACATTAACAAGACCAAAGGTATCGCTGATGCCTTGTATTTGGGTCTAATTGATTCCCTTTGCATCCGATAAAAGTATGTATTATACCATTTTAAAATTTATTTAGAACGTGTTTATTTTATTAATAATTTTCCACTTCGACTTGCACATGTTTTTCTTTACCAAGTGCGCTTGAACTTTAACAAAAAGAAATAAAATACCATATTTCATGATATACATTTAATTTTTACAAAAAGTTACAACAGCTGATCATATGATTTACTGCTGGTATACAGAAACGCACATTGAAAAAAAAAATCAACATAAAAAAACATAAGTTGGATATTACCTGGGAAATATTTTTTTTTTATTTCAATATTTTGGATTATCATTATTATTTGATTTATCTACTATGGGATGTTTCAGGATTATCCATTATTTCTGGAACACTCGGTATGTAGGTATATGTTTATTTTTTCCTCTTCTACGGCTTTTGAGGAAATGTTGTGATAAATTAAGAGTTTTATAATGTACTTGATCTTTTCATTGTGCATGCAGTGACAGTGTAAATAGTCGCTGATGTTTTTAGTATTATTCAGAAAAAACTTCCAAATCAAGAAGAGCAAAAGAATCGTGGGATTGGTCGAATGGAACTTGGCGTAATATTATTTTGGATAATAGATAATAAAAAGTCGATGCATCGCTAATCCTGTTTCTGCTGGGAAATAATTTTTTGTTTAACGAAGCGTTCAAACGTAATTATCTGAATAATTTTGCAAACATTAGTGTTTATTTGCGTTATTTAATTAATTATGTATATTTGTTGAGTTCGGTTAAAACTACTGTCGTAGCAAATGATGTAGCTAGACAAACTTGACAGCAAAGTGTTCCGTGAATGACATGACACTTTGGCGTCATATATGTGTCTGCCATAGATAAAACAGATACAATGCCAGTATGTATCATATCGTAAGAGCAAATAGTAGCAACTTAGCGCTAGACAGATAAATCATTTATTTTATAAATTTTCGTTAATAATTGTCAGAAATTTCATATTTTGCGGCTGCAAGAAAGAAGACGCATAGCGGTCCTGGCATTCCCCCTTAATATCGCGAGAGGTGTAATAGACAATCATGAGATGTTGCAGCGTATAGGTCTGCGCGTTCCTTACTCATCATCACGGCGTCCCTGTACTTTACATTTACCTGGAGCCAAAACTCATTACAGCATAACAGTTATATATTGCGAGCGAGTAAGTGTTTCAACGACATTGCGATGCACTTCAATCTCGATTTATTTAACACATCGCCTAATCAGCTAAAAGGATGCCTAAACTCTAGCTTTTTTAAATCCTTTACTAATTTGTTATTGTTCCTCTCAATTATGTATGGTTTACAATGTGCATTGTCCGTACATATATGTTTCTCTAAAAATGTAAAATAAAATAAAGATTCTAATGTTTCCACTTATTTTGCGTTAATCTGAGGTAAGATGCGATGAGGTTCTTGATGATAAAGCGTACACATAAAAATTAACGAGAAACGCCTCATTTTCTTAATATATACCTCGACTCGATGTGGCTTACATGAGCCATACACTAAGTCCATACAAATAGTAGCATACAAAATTGGACCTTTTATTTGATATTTTTCACGATGCACTTTACAATTATTATTTTTTAATTTACACTACTAAGTTGACCTAAAAAATTGTATTCCTTTGCCTACGGTGTACGCTCCTCTTTGGGGCACCTAAGTCAAATTACGTAACAGCAAATTCTGAGCAAATTAGTGTAATTGACGTACAGATAGACACGTGAGTGATTATTTAAAGATTTTGTTATAAATCTTAAGTATGGAACATTGAAAATTGGAGAGATAAGCTAGGTTTATTGCAAAAGACAAAATAAAACGTTATTGTTTTATTCTTATCATTTTTATATGTAAATACAATCACCATTAGGCCGGACCTGTGGTCAGTAAAGCATACGCATTATACCTTACATCACCGTCCTGCTCTGCGTTGTGCAAGATGGTTTTTCGAGAAGAGCGAAGTATTTTGGAGTCTAACTTAGCTTTATCCTGTGGGAGACACATATATTTCAAGTCACTAGAGAAGTCAACTGCTGCAATCCCAACACTTGCTTACAGTGAGTATGATATTTAGGAACTTTAGTACCCGAACCTATGGGAATTTTTTGAAACGCACATACAAGATACTATTGCTGGAATGGTAACCCACTTCAAGCTGAATATCGATCATACTTGTTCGTATATTAAATTTGTCGAATACAGTCGTGTCGTTAAAGCCTTATCGTATAGATTAAGTATGCAGTCCCGTGACACTAAAGCTTAAGAAATCCATGGTATAGGAGCCACTAAATCCTTGGGCTACAAGTCCGTTTGATAACACTAACCTGCGAAACGCTTCCTCATTTTGTTATGGTATAGTACATCCTCCAAGTTATAGTAATCTTTGTAGACGCAATTTCGTATAGCGATCGCTTCACTGTAATAGAGATTGACTAAATAGTTAAATTTTATTGCTAAATTTTATAACTGTTTCTTAAAAAAAATCAAGTTTATGAAAATCAATTGTACCTAAGATATTTTTTGTTACATAAAATAAGTTAATTCTTGACCATCTTACTTGATGGCAATCCCATTGACTTATAAAAGCCTATTCACTCTCCTCTTGAAGACTCCCATATCATATGTAGTCGAGAACACTGACGCAGGCAAGCTGTTCCGGTCCTTGGCAGTGCACATGACGAAAGACGACGCGAACTGCGTCGTCCACACAGGCGGTATGTTCACGACATAAGATGGATACTTGCCGTACGTCGATCGGGTTGTTCGATGGACAAACGGCTATGGGTTGATTATATTGATTTGATTAGAGACCTTAACTCGCATTTCTTTGAGATTTTTCGAGAGGTTTTATTATAACTCCAAAATTGAATTTCATGAAATTTATTTATCATTTCTTGTTTTTTTATTGGGTTAAAAAGAGTGCGGGAGAAGGATGAAAATACTCATTTTGTCTAAAGAGAATAAATCAAGATAAACGAAGCTGTCTTTATTGTAGATAAGTGGAGTAATTTGGGTGGAATAAAAAGATTATAATCTCGTTTGAAATGACCATGGAATTGGGAAATCGCGGAGGAAATTGTGGAAGATTATATACGGATCTAAGCGCTCATAATCCCTTTTCGTCGTGATTGAGTGTGAGAGGCATGATCGCTAGTAGATAAAAAATATTAGGCCTTCCTACTAATACTTGGGAGAGTACATTAGGTGATAGCAGTTTTAACTTTCTACATTCGGATTTGTGTATCGACTAATCCTTCCTGTAGACGAGTAGTGCCGACCTCCTCACTGTGACATACGTGGTCAATTACCAAGGGGTACACTTCCGTGAAACGGTAAACATTATTATTTTAAAAACTGTATTCAAATTATACGGTACAAGGCTATAACAGATATTAGATTCACCCGCTTTATCTACGTCAGCGTACCTTAATATAATCAATTTGTCCTTCGATCCGAAGTTTTACAACTATGTTAGTTTAGAGAATGTTCACTTGAAACTAGCACGTTGGTGTTTGTAAACAATGCGGTGTATTCCAAGGCTAGGCGCAACTTAACGTCATGACAAGAATTTACGTGGTCGTATAGCCAGCAACCAAAGGAAACTGTCTAAGTCAGAATGCCAATCAAATACGAATACATACGAATATAAAATTTTCGAAATATTTCGCAAGTAGACGCGTCGCATGAAACCTTTCACGATTTGCATTGACGATGTAAAACAACTGGACAGTTACAAAATGTAATGATTGTTTGTTTGCGTCTTACGCGGCCCATAAATTTTATCGCCCGATTACACGATACGGCCCGTGTTACGAGGAATATTCGCCTATTGACTACTGTCGAACAAATAATGAAGATTAGAAACGGGTACCGATTACCCATCCAGTGAAAACATCAACTTCGTGCTATGCAAAGGCTTCGAACGTACTTACTCCGTAAGTACCTACTACGTATAACGACATATTTCTATTCATAATTGAAGTTTGTAATTTCTAAATTCCTTACATCGTTCGCAAACGTCAAATTTGTTTTCATTATGTTTTACTCGATTAAATCTATATTTTTAAAACTAACGGAGTCCAATTTGTACATTTAATATTTTTGCAACTTTTAATAGTGAAAAAGTGTTTGTTTGTCCACCTGTCATTGTGTAACACGAAAACTACTGAAGAAATAAAATTGAAATTTGGCTATATAGGAATATATCTGGGAATCCCGTTTACTTTGATACTGTATATCTATTACATACAGAGTCAACAAGACAAATTGTGGGGCCACGAGTTAACGCCTATTCTGACATGTTAAAGTTTTTCCAAGCCTCACGAATCTGGGGACCGCAGCGAACGTCAACAAACTTTATAGTTTGTTTCGGACGAGAAGTGAGGCATTTGTTGCTTTATTTATCAAGAATAAATCTAAAACAAATTTCTTTTCCCGCTAAGCCGCGTTCAAGCAACAATATCACGTTTCGCCAAGCAAACACAGTGCAAATGGACAGTTAATATACTTACCGTTCATACGATCAGTGTGTTATTGTTTACTCTGGTCTTGTTACTGTGGCGGCATAATTGGTTATAAGATGATTAATTTTCTTTTGTGTGACATTGAAGAGATATGAATAGTTGGTGTGCGGTACGTTAGTAGTATCAGCTGGTTATGTTGCATTAAAATTGTCTTTAATTTAAACAAAACATTATACGTTCGTACATATCAAAGATTATATTTGCTAGCTAATATTACTGTAGTTGATAGAAATACCACCGTGTATTCATGTCTTCACACATCTGCTACGACTGTAGTAATCTTTCACTATATGTGAATAATGTAAGTTCTTGTTACACATTGTTAATATTTTTAATAGTAACATTAATTTCATTATTATAATTGATGGTCGCTTTGTAATTATAAACAGTTATAACATCTGCGAATAAGGAGCATTTTTATTTTGTCAAGTATGGTATGTCGTTAATGTAAAAAATAAATAACAGGGATCCTAAAACACTATCTTGAGGGACATCTATTATTTTATATTTAAGATGAGATTTGAAGCTCAATTGTTCTTGCTTTGCATGTATGCTTTTAATATATAACATCATAAACACGAACATGTTTTCGTCTATTGGCAAAGTAACTGTGAAGTTATTCAAGGGGTCGACCGCAGACACCATATTTACATTTTCATAAGAATAATTTATGTGAAACAAAATACTCTACTAATGTGAAAGAATATGAGTGTAGTTTTCATTTTCCTGACAGTATTTCCAAATATGTCATTTACCAAATTAATAGCTGTTTGTTGATTTATCCAGTTTTGTAGATTTACCATTTGCAGAAAAATTGGTTAGGAAGTAAAAAAAATGTTTTCAATAAAATTCGTATGGTAACATACTCTTATGCATGGCTTTTTCAAGTATTTTTGAAAGTATTGAAATTATGGCAATTGTGCAGTAGTTGATTATGTGTGGCGTATCGTATTTTTATACATAGGATTTATAACAGATATTTTTAATTTTGTGGGAATAACACGACAAATACAATACAATTTATAAGATGACTTATAAGTAGCGTGACGATAAAGGCAAGTGTTATAATTCTTGTGGTAATTTCGTCATAATCAACAGTACGTGTGTTTCTAAAACTCATTATGGTCTTTTTATTTGTTGCAAATGTTAAAAGTGCATGTAAATAT
>PDGT01000018.1:4711090-4730758 GCA_003671415.1 Megathymus violae
TGTAGGGTTTTATTATATTCACTGCTATCAAACCGCCGTCGCGTTAGAGAAACTACGCCTTTCGCTTAGAAATTGCATCTGCCTTATTTTAGGACTGGGTTTTCTCGTGCTGTTAATATATATATATATATCAATCCTATGTATATATATATATATATATATTTATATATCAATTTATAATTTGTTTATTTATGGATGGATTAAAATGAAACCAAATAAATATTAAGTGACGTTTACTAGATACAATACATTAGTCAAACTAACGAAATCGGTCATAAGCCTGAGGTTAGCGCGCACAAATGCACAGACAAACAGACAAAAATTTTACCAACTATTGTTTTGGGTTGTAATGCGTTAATAAAGGTCCGTAATAATAGTTTATCTCATATATCCTTCATGTACAGAAAGCAATCAATTAGAATTTTATTACATTCACGAACTCGAGATACGCGATTAAAAAAACAAACTATATGAGAAATAAATTATAGATGAATAATAATAATAACAGCATAAAAATATAAGACAGTAAAACCTCAATTCATTGTGAAATAATTTAAGATAATACTTTCCTGCATTTGTTTAAGATTTATCGGTGTGTAATTTAGGTCATTTGATAAGATCTACGTTCATTATCAAGACAAATCAACCTTCCTCACTGAATCCTATCTTTGATGTACATGGGCATTGTGTTCTATGTGAAAGTGATAGTATTATGGTTGGCTTTTATGTAACTATGGTTTTGAAAACGCTAATTATTAATGTATGTAATAGATTGTTATCAAGGTAGTGCACTTTGTTCCCAAGGATAATATGATTTTAATCCACCGAGTGGGATTGCAGATTTTAAAATTAGTAAGAAAATTTTGTAGTAGATTAATTAAGCAGGGAATATAATAATACTTACTATTTATAATTTTTGACATTTTAATATTTTGGCCGGCAAGCGATACTAATGGTGTGAGAGTAAAAGCAGTGTGCTGGTAAATATGTTAGTTGTACACTATTTCTTATCATTTAGGTGAATAAATATAAATTGAAAACAACTTAAAAATTTACTAGACAGAACAGATATTTCCAATACCAACAGCAGATCTTGCTATAAATCGATTGGTGACCTACAATAGGTAGGTAGACTATTCCTGCGCAGGACGGCGCTGCTTCGAACAGATGAAAGAATAACGAAAAATCACTGCTGTAAGATATAATTTTGTGTAAAGTGTTTTATATTTTTAATACTAATAGCAAAAAGCTTGAGATGATGATACTATTATATAAAACTGTAAAGTCTCTCAGTCAAAAATTGCACTTTTTTGTAAAATTACATAATAAATATTCGTTTTATTACTCACTGACATCAATATCACGATTTTGAAATATTTATCCGTTTGTATGTATGTCCCGTTATAACTCAAGAACGACTTGACCGATCTTAATGAAAATTGGAACGCATTGAGAACACGTGATTGTGCAGGTGAACGGCTATTTAAATATCAGTAAACCTAATCATATGTAATAAAGGAAAAAAGTATGAAAAATTTAATAATCATGTATAATTAATTGAGCAACATGAACGAAGTCGGAGTGGCTGCTAGTACTAATATAGATTACTGAACCTTTTATTGCTATACCTGATACAATTTTAATTTTTAATAGGATTATAATAGACCATGCTTATACCTACGCCGCGACAAGTCATTCAAGATTAGATAATTTGTGATTTGTAATTGCCTGGTATCCAAACACACCATGGTCGAAGTATCAGATAGCGATTATCTATTCAAATATACAGTACGTAATTCAGCGTGCTTTGGCGATTCGCATTATTGCAATCGTAAAGCACTTGTTTATACTAATATAACATTCTGGGAGGATGTAGGATAAGAACTAGTTTCGTACTTATTAACAACGTAGTGTCAACATTACTTAGGTCTCAGACGGTGATACAAAACTTTTCGTACTTAATATACTGATATCAATTATATCAATCAGCTGACGTTATGTTCCTTATTTGAAATAATAAACCTTAAATTATTAGCTCGGTGGTTCTATGACTGATTCTTCTTATCTATGACGAAGTAGTGTACCGAAAGAAGAAAGAATAGGTAATGACCGATTATTGTAATAAAATTAATTATAAATAATGTACGTCAAATTGACTCTTTTGGTTTAATTTCTTCTTATTACTTCTTTTGGTTTAATTTTATCGTTATTACTTCTTAGAATTATATTCAAAGACCACTTCTAATATTCTAACTATGTATAGACTCTGTTGGGATAGAACCGGAGTTTCCCCAACCCATTTACACTAAGGGGCGCGTGGGAACATCGCACGTGCGTTAAATCGAGTGATTACGAAACTGACCTTAGAAACATTCTTGCATATTGAAATTCTTCGAATAATGTAAATAGGGAAACTCTGGCCCAATCGGCAGTAGGGTTCTGAAAACGACCAAACCGACGGTATCACGGAGGAATGCGGTTACTTACTCGTGAATCCGACAAGAGGTGAAGAGGAGGACCATCCGTGGTGTTTTTAGTCCGTAGGAAGTCAGCATGACCTCTCTTTCGCCCTCTCGGTGGACAGATATGCATCGCAGATTTCCTCAAGTTATAAAAAACGGTCTAGCAGATAATGCTGTTTGCTAGAAGTTAACGTAGGGTGCTAGTAGTTGATTCAGGATGATAGTAGTTGATGCAAGGTGTTAGTAGTTTGTGGAGCGTGAAAACAATAAATACAGGATAACAGCAGTTAATGGAAGTTGAATATATCAAAGATAAGACATTCATTGACACTAGATTGAGAAAACACTGTAATTACGTAGGTAGGATAAGTCCCTATCTCAGAGCGAGATAATTTGCGGTGTTAATCTTTTTGTATTATCTACGAGCTAACCCACCCATCTTTACATAGGTAGAACATTAGTTGGAGTCATCAAATATAACCCTAAAATGTAGATATTTACTTCTTACACCCTTTGTATAATTTCACCTTAAACAATCAAACCTCTTAAGTAGAAGTTTTAGTAAATATTGTTTAGAACAGAATTTTTGTTCTACTAATTTACTTATTATTATCATGATATCTGTATATCCGTGATTTTTCAAATGGATATTGATTCCATCCCATACTATTGCAACAGTAGTTTTCATGTATTTATATAAATTAATAATAATTCATATAAATTAATAAATTTTGGCCGTATTGGGGCGGCCTAGAATACTCCCCCCAATCCCATGCTGGCAGAACAGGGTGTCGTAAGAGCCTGCTTGGTGGTAGGGCTTCTCGTAACGTTTATAATATTATCAGTATCATTATTAGGTCATTGATATTATTACTGGTATTATTATTTTTCAGTGAAGCCTGCCGGGCTAGCTACCACCCTCCTGCTTGAGTCAGCCGCCAACGTTTGTTTGTTTGTCGGTTCTAAACATTAAAAAATATCTGCCTATGATCCATTATTTAGCCTCGTCTTATTTAGTAAATTAATGTAGCCGACTGATAATTACAATTAGTAAAGGACATCCAATAATGTAAAGAACTATCGAATGCATATAATTATCTAAGATAAATGCGCATGTTACTTACATTCAATTCGCAGTAGTATGGCGGAAGGCGTCAAATAATTTAGTTGAGGACTGCCATTATAGAAAAAAATCTGGTGTTATAAGTAGCGACCCCGTCGGACTTCATTTGAGTTGGATTACAGATTATACATATATAAAAAATTATATTTTTTGCCTTGATTAGACTTCCATTAAGACCGGTCAAATCGTTCTTGAGTTACTTGATACATACAGACAGACTGGCAGATAGACAAAAAAAATTAAATTGGTGAAAATGATGTTAGCGAGTCATCTAAAGGAATTTTATTTCATTTTATTCTTCAGTCTAACAAATAACGCGATCCAAATCGCAATCGGTAAAATCCAAACACAACAAAGCATCCTCAGCCTATGACATATTACACGAGCCATCGTTTCACGGCCGTTGCTGCCACGCACTGTTTTAAATTCTGATAATGCGATGGGCCGTTCTTGTAACTTTGTTAGTTATATTTCCAAATCGGAAGATTAATAAGTTACTTAAGTTAAAATGTCAACTGAAACTGCCCACTTTTACTTACAAATAAAGAAGCCAAACAACGTTAAATATCGATTATCCATTTGTACCGTTTTCCAAATTTATGACAAAACTCTTGACAGTTTGTTTCTTATTTTATGAATCTAATATAAACCAAAAGTAGTCCTTCATTATTTGGTAAAGTTGATTCATCGAGTTGAATGAAAAATTTGGAAGTTTTTAAGTAACTATCTTCTTCTAACTTCTTTAACTTCTTTGAACTATATTATCAGTCAAAGGAATTTTTTGATGATATCTGATGGCGTCTTCTGATGAAGAACAGTTTCGATTATCTGTTTGACTGCCGGCATAATTAATCGTCACCAATTAAAAATGGAATATTATATGAAGGTCGTAGTTCATCATCTTCTTCCTTAGAATACTATGCAAAAAATTTTGTTATATTTAGTCGGTTCTTTTCAATATTTCTTTTCAAGTCCTTGAAAATAGGATATATCTTTGTCCTTTTTATCAGAATGTTTTTTCCTTTTTTTTTTCTTGGAGCCTAGAAGGTTCCATGGCTTAATTTGAAAATAATTTTTGGCAAATTAAATACATCGGTATTGATTGGTTTGTTGGAGATTTCGTAAACCCATATTTCCAATACTCAATGTTGTACTGCCGACATTTCTTCTTAGTTTCAGACATTATGGAATTCTAAATTTCAACACACTAACTTTTCAACCGATATATAGAAAGTTATAATACTAATGGCTATAATGACTTCTTTACTTTAACGGTCACGCGCAATTATGGATAACTGGCAAAACACACAAAAACAATAGTTATCCCTGCCTTTTAAAGATTTGATTTGGAACATTCAAAAACTTGTATGCTTCTGTCTGCGGTGCCCCGGTGCACTTGCCATGCAAGTTGTTAAAGATCGTTGTTAAAAGTTGTTTTTGTCGAATCATGTTTGAATGCGTAAATCACGTCTTTGCTTACTAACTTGCATAGACTTGTTACCGACAGTCCTAAACCGATACAACTAGTTTATACTAAATGCTTATTTGAATAGTTGAATGTTTATTTACATCATAATAATAAACATCTTGGTCAGCTAGATAAAATGTTTTTTCATGAAAATAGACGTATCTTAAAAATGTTACATTAAATTTCTAATTAGGTAGGTACGCCGTGCCCGCCCTCTTGACCGTTCTAACGACCCCCATCCTCCTTCCACGAAAACCTCCAGCGCCCACGAGGGGGTGGTACCGCTCCCATTGAGAACCTATGATCTCGCGTTTCAGTAGTCGTCATTAATTTTTGTGGGTCAGTTTTATCTGTGCAAATGAATTCTGAAAACATTTTTTATAATTATGAGATAAAAGGTAAATTTGAACCAATTTTTTATAGAAATTAAACCGTATTTGTTTAATGAATAAATCTAGACGTAAAGACCTAACACAAAAAGATTAGATGATATTAGTAACAACTCGTGTTTGTTTATTAAATAAGATAAGTGTAGAAGTACCTACTGACTATAAATCAATATATTTATGCCGTTTGTGTGTTCGCAGGTTCCAAACGGTCTTGATGCAATTTTAATTATTAATGTTATTTTTAAATTCTATACTAATATTGGTAGTATTAATATTATACAATATAATATTATATTTTTGTAGTCACAATGTCGTCGCTTGCGGCTTTAAAATGTCTTATTTCCTGCCGCTGTCGTTGAATAAATCGAATGCAATAAATTTTATTGAAATCTTCAATATCTTCATTTCTTTATTCTGCTTCATTTTCCGTAGCCACATTGAACGGATCCTTACTTGGCAACCAATTTCCTATGAATATAATAAAGAAAGTAAAATTCTTATTATAATTTTTTTTTATCGTTGATTTGGCTTTTCATAAATGACAGTTGGAAGTTTTGCAAGTTTTTTTTTATTATGCTTATGTAGTTTTTATATGCAATACTAAAAGGTAACCAATAGACATAATTTCATAAAGTTACACGTAACTGCAGTTTTTAGCTGACATCAAAAAACCGTAAAAGCCATCTATTGTTTGTAAACCTATTTTGATGATTCTTTGTTTTAGTGTATAGTGTATTGCTCGGAGTTACTTCAAATATAGGGAGGATTTATTGATGAATTCTGAAGAAAAAGAATGGAAATTCTCAACGAATAGCAATATTTCCACCTTGTTTACTTTTTTGCTAACTGAAATGTAGTAGATACCAAGCGTGAAACACAACCATACTTAGTGATCTATACATACTTAATGAGTTAAAATTAATAACGGAATACAATACTAACGTGCGGTGTGGCGGGATTGTATATGGCGTATCTGCCAACAATCTATTTGACACAGATGTTAAACAATTAATTTTATTTTCATCCTTTTGTACATTTGGATAACAAGTTGATCATTTAACTGACAAAAATCATAGATATGGAATTATACACAGTTACGTATGTTAATTTTCCTAACGTGAAAACTATAATTATTATCTATACTACTGTATAAATCTGTAGGATAGGCTCTATTTAATTTTACTGACATATTTTGTCATAAATATTTGTTTTATAACTCGCTAATAAAATTCTATAATTTTATAAATTTTTGTTTATCTCTCTCTATGTCTTTCTGTAACTCAAAAACGTCTTGACTAATCTTGATGAAAATGAGTATATAGTGTATTATTGTATGCATAACCTATCGTTATATAGGTTCACTGGTGTACAAGCACACGCAGCGTCTGTCTCCGTCCGTAGTCCAAGTGAGACTACCCAAAGGAGGAGGTAGGTGCCCCGTTCTTTACTTGAGGGAAGGGTTAGATGCTCCGTTCCCCCACCGCGTCATAGTTTCCAGCGCCTGAGACGCATGAGACGACAGAACCCATACTTATTGACATACACTACATCTAGGAAAAACATTTTGCCGTATTAGGGCGGGTTAGAATACTCGGGCCAATGCCATGCTGACAGAACGGGGCGTTGTAAGAGTCGACAGAAACCAGCCTGCTAGGTGGTAGGGATTCGCTTAGGGATTATATTATTAATATTATTTTTTAGTCATTAATATTTTCACTGGTATTATTATTATCTCTCCGTGAAGCCTGTCTGGCTAGTTACCACCCTCCTGTTTATGTCAGTCGCCAAACGCTCGTCGTGTTCCGGCTGGGGGCTTGAGAGCCGGTACTTTCTTTCTTTCTTTTTTTTTATTTCTTAGCCGGCAACGCCATGGTCACATTATTTCATGGTCACCATCTGGTGGGTGGTCTGCTTGTTTGTCAGTTGTTTACATTAAAAAAAAATTGATTGCGTAAATAATAAGCTATATATGATATCAGTAAACCTTACCGCTATCGTAAAAAAAATTAAATCATTATTTTAATTTTTAATCGGCAGCTTCTTTCCATTTATGTTTGTTTGTCCCATAACAGTACTATGGTTTTTTTTATAATTTATAGGTCATGTAAACCTGTAAGTTAATTCTTTTCTTTTTTTATAATATTTAAATTTATTTAGTTTTGTCTATTAATCGGTTGTCATTTGTTTGTTGCATACAAAGATAAAATGTATGTAGTTATGTTATTCATTATTATTCTTCAGTGTTGTGTTAATTAAATTACAGATCAAAATAAATTTTGCAATTGTGAATTATGTTAAAAAAATACTTGGAACTATTTAAATATCTGCGCAAACGAAATCGCAGGTGTTTGCAAGTAGATATATAATGTCGTATGTATCTGCTCCTTGTTTATGGTCATCATTCGATTAGATGCAATAGTTTATTAAAATTATACTTTGTTGTTTGATGATGCGTAAGAACGCGTGGGCAAGTCACAACAACACGCGTAGTATGCTTGCAACGGTAAAAATTTATTTCGCAGTTTTGTGTAATTTTTTACGAAATGTCAGATGCGATATCAGATCTCTTGGTAAAACCAAAGTCCAACTACCTATTTTCAATCAATTTCCAGACATGTCAGCCGTCTAGTGAATATATGAAGATAATACCTGTATCCATAATTTCATGACATAATGACCTAATGACATACGAAATAAGTATTGTCTGGTTATGGGTTTGTATCCCCCTAACCAAAGAGAAACTATTTATCTTTTGCACGGCTATATCATCGTTACATTTTCCACATGCTTTAACAAGACATATTTTATAATCTATATCAAACTAATACTTATGACCTTTGATTGACAGTAACATCAATTACTGTTGTAGCGTTAAATGGTTAATTTACTCATAAGATATCGATTCAACGATTGCTGCTTGGCTGTCGTCGTAAGTATGGATATTAATAACTGATCCGCGGCATCAATCGGTACTAATATATTGTAAATGTTATAATTGTCCTTGATGCGTATAAATTTGTGTGGAATCATTATGTTATAATAATATTATATGTTATATAAGATACTGATGAATCGGACGAGATATTTATGGAATTGTTGGAATCTGTTAAATTGGCTGTAACTATACTTGTCTATATATACTGACGTTCATATGGCAAATAAATATATGTGCGTAAATGTTGGTCGCTAGTGATACCTATCTCATTGGTGTAGACCAATGCGACCCAATACGAAATCCTATTGATAGAATATAAGTATGTGAGCGTTTATTTATTTATGCCAGTCTTCGTACAATGCTCGAAACTTGACCGTAATGCATTTTTTTACTGAACGTTGTTGAGGTGCTTTTGTCAAATACATACCTCCATAATCATTGCATACAGTTTCTTTTTCTTTTTACATTTTAACTGCGAGACTGCGGTGCCGTCGTGAGGAGAAACACTTGACATTTGGAGAAAAGGAAAAAAGGGGGTACAAATATTTTTCGTCGCGTAATTAATATATAGATAATTATATATAGGTTTTAAAAAATGTATCCGAGTCTTTTAATATGTACTTAACGAGCACCTGTGATACTAGAACACGACCGCCCATTCACTGTTGAAGAAGTTTTAAGTGTAAAATATACAAAAGATAATCAATTGTTTACAGACAACATCTTTCATATACCTGTTGTAGGCGTCGGGGATTGGGTATGATTTACAGATTGAAGCGACTTGATCTGAACGATTTTCAACTCGTGTAACCTGTAAAAGCAGTGTGGTAAGGTATATTTGTTACGATATAGGATACATTTGTTACGATGATGTTAAGCTTTTAGCCGTATTGGGGCGGCTTAGAATACTACCCCCAATCCCATGCTGGCAGAACAGGGTGTCGAAAGAAGCAACAGCAGCCAGCCTGCTTGGTGGTAGGGCTTCGCGTATGGATTATATTATTAGTATTATTATTAAGTCATTAATATTATTACTGGTATTATTATGTTTCCGTGAAGCTTGCCTGGCTAGCTACCACCCTCCTGCTTGGGTCAGCCGCGAAACGACTTATCGTGTTCCGGCTGGGAGCTTGAGAGCCAGTAACTTCTTTCCAACCTTCTTCTCATTTCCTGGCCGACAACGCATCAGTGATACCTTTGGTCTTGCTGATGTTCATGGGCGACAGTGACCACTTACCGTCAGGTGGCTCGTCTGCTCGTTTGTCGGCTATTAAAATAAAAAAAAAAATCTTTCTGTAGTTTTCCAATTATCTTTTGTAAGTCTGAACCAATTTTCTTGAGGCTACGTTAAATTGACATGCGATGTGCTGAAAAGGAAATGATAGAATTTGATATTTGTCGCTTTCTCATCAAAGTGTTCCGTAGTATAGACGTAATGTAGATAATATTTGGTATTAAGAGTTCGATGAATTTTTTTGTAGTTGTAGTAATACTATCGTATAAATAGTAAGTTAAGTATGTATAAGTTATATTACTTTCTTGGTACAATCGGTAGTATGTTATACAGAAAATGTGATGTAAAATGTAGCTGAAATGTATCTTGCACAACGTTTATTACCTTACATACTTAGCTGTTTCAATGACTGAGGACAATAAACAAAGATCATGTTTTGTATCTGTACGTTAAATACGTTCAGGTTCTAGAAACACTTTATCATTACAATCCATACCGTCCCAATGTTGGGCTCTCAGGTCTCCTCTCACAATGTGAGGGGTTAAGGTTGGCTAACCTGGTCCAAAACATGAGCCCTGGTATTGTCACTAAGATCGTTAGTTCATATTTACTACAATAGCAGATAAATTACTTCGCTGTTGCAAATAGTGTTAGGATACTTTTTTGTTACTAAAGCGTTTTTTTAGTTTCTTAAAGTTGCTTACTACATATCTATTGGTGGTAAAGTAGGAAGATAAGAGTAAGGTGGGAAACAGCCAAGATGAATAAATTATTAAAACGCGACCGACCTTACAGTTCTTATCGTTGCGCTAAAAAAATAATTGCGATTCGTCTTGTTTGGTATTGTTATCAGCGTTTCCAATTTCTACAGTTGCACCATTCGAACACCACGGTCGAATTCAGGAGTCGACAAAAAAAGATAGACATTATTAAACTAGTATAATTTATGTGATTTTGCATATTACATTATTAGTATTTTATGTGATCTTAATTTTTGTACGTAGTCTGAGATACAAAAGATAAGACAACGATACTATCGTATCAATAATATTAATATTTGTGTGAGTATATTGCACCGAATATTGAGGAGAATACTGAGATTATAAATAGAAAAAAAAATTAAAGTGTTCGCGACACGAAAGTAAACAATTATATTGTATTGAATCGTTTTAGAACGGGCTTTTGAAACAAGTTTCCGTGGTGATTTTCGCTAAAAGAACTTATACGTCTATTTTAGGCGGGAAAGCTCATTTACGCTGCACTGTATTCAAAATCGCGTCGCACGTCGCAACGGGCTGTTCATCCACTTCAGGAGATTTGGAATTTGAGATGATGTCCGGAATCGTGAAATGATTATTACGTTGACCTTTAACTTTCAGCAATGTGTAAATTCAATATTTTCAAGTTACTAAGATTTTACAGCACATATTTAACAGCGTGGTGAAATTTGAAATCCATCTGTCATTTGAAATCTATCCTTACTTCATCATATTCTTAAAGTATGCGAGCGCCAAGTTCTAGCCTAGCTAGGAGTGGGAAGCAGTTATTACTTGAAGATGACTCGTAGGTAAGATGTCATGGGAATCAAAGCCGTTTCAATTTTGTAAAGAGGAACACAGTGTCATCACGGAGATTGTCTGTGCACTATGCCCGAGAGCTCCGAGTGCATTTTAATATTGGAAATGCGGGACAAATCGGAACATGATCGATGATTGAACTGTATATGAACATGTAAAAATATAATAAAACCTGTCGAGCTTTAATCAGTCTTGCATGAGGGTAATTGTAAGCTAATTGAACACTATTATCCGTTTAATGTGAATATGAATATTGCATTTGTATGCCTCTCCTACGAGTCACCACTCTTACGAGTCATTCGAAATACATCTTTTGTAGGCACTAGGACGTTGAAGTATTATGAAAGTTTGGGGTGCAGATGTAGGTAGGTGGTTTGAGGCGTTACCGCGCTGTGTCTGTCGTAAGCAATCGATAATATTTAACAAAATCGGTTGAGTAGATGTTATACGATAATGTTAAAGCCAATGACAATATTTTGTATGACAATTTCCTCGCATTATGAACGTGGATAACTTATTCCAGTTTTGATAGTACAAATAAGCCGCCGTCTTGAAGGCTTTCTGCTGGTTAGGAGCTTCTATTGGTTTCATGAAACTTTGTTGGAATAAAATGTGGGAAAACTATTATTTTTTAAGCTGTTTTTGTAAGGTACCAATAATCTTAAAATTGTTAAAATTAGTTTATGATGAACCTTTTTTTGACATTACTTATATAGCCTAAGGGATAACGTTAAGACGTTAATCGGCAAAATCAGATATTCTTTTATTCATAGGATGTGCGACATTTCAACTGTCCTATAACTTTCTTGTAAAGATTTTATGTTTGAAGAGAAAACTTGATATTGCCAATACTTACATATAAACGAATAAAAATAAGCGCGACATGGTAAAGTTAAAATAAATATTCAAACTTGGAAAACTAATTTTAACTTCGAGCTCAAAGCGTTAGTTTTCCAGATTTATTTTCTCGGTACTTTGCTATCCAAGCAGTTGATGTTTGAAGAGACTAATGTACGCCTGTTTACAGAAGAAGCTTGTAGCAAGGACTGTGGATTTAAAATTACGTATTCAGTGTAAAATCAACCCACTTCATACGCCTTTAACTCTGTTTTCAACGTTTTGTTTTTAATGTTATTTTAATTAGCAGCTACAGAGAAATGGATTTGTTTTAAGCTTCTTAGTGCGGTCGATTTTTGCGACAAATAAAAGCCTCCAATAATTTCTGATATTTGTAGGTATATTGTTTAGATTTCGATTATTAATTTTAAATTGATTTAATTTTGCTTTGTATTATTTATTTTAACTTTAAGGGAAACTTACAGCCATGTAAATACTTGAGCCCAGAATCTGAAGAATTAGTTATATATAACAGCTACAAAAGTGTTGCCGACAAATTGAGAGGTACAAAATATTAAGGGTGTCAAAATAAAAATGAAGTGTCCTAAACTGTACCTAAATTATTGGGCAAAAGGACATGTCTCAGTTGCCGTGGTAACATGACGCACAACAGAAGCTCCTAAATTGGCAAGTATAATTCAAATCTGTTCAGCGACTTTAGTACTGGACCATACTTACAGACAGGTAGACCGTGGTCAGACAGACAGGCGGTTAAAAATCTAAAATAATACATTTTGACCTCTATATCGAAAATGAAGTCCACCTGCATTAAAATTTCCAAAAAGTCTACTATGTACACATTTAACCTCGTTACAGTATTTTTATTATTAGTAACCAACCTTCGGTTCACTTCGGGAAACTTGGTTTTTAACAGTAATCAAATTGTTATTGTTATTTTATTTTAATTTTTTAGATCATAGCGTTCAGAAAAAGAAACAGAGAGCTTTTTTACCATATAACCCCTGTCCTTCCGGAATAATGTACCTTCAAAATGGTAAAACAATTTTTCAAATAGATACCGTTGTAGTTCCAATATTACCTTCCTCAAATATATGAAGTCACAAAATCTCTCTCTTTATAATACTTGCAATGGGCTTCAGGCGGTATAATAAGTTACTGCGTTCAGCATCGTAGGTTTAATTACCATTTAACAACAGGTGGGATTTATTTAAAGCATTAACTTAAAATTGTATAAATATATTGCTATTTCCATAAACTATCGACAATGTCATATGTAACAGTTACAAGTACTACTGATATATATCTTGACAGGAAGTACAAACTAAGGAATTCCGAAAAAAGATGAATGGTTCTCACAATTACATTAGTTCTATTCGCTCTGCAACATTGCCACACTAACGACATATGTCATACATCGACATACGTACATACTACGTCACACTAACGAAAGTGTCGTCACTTTCGACTTCTTCGATCGAGTCGAATACTTCGTAATTTATGGAACGGTATAAGTCACTTATTTGGCACTACATAACAAAATTCTCATATATCTCTAAGTGTTCGAATTACGTCCTTTCGTTACATTGTCTTGTCTTAGGCCAAAACTCATTGTCAACCGATTAACGGATCTTTAAAACGAATAAAACTAATATTCTTTTACGATCGTTCGTATTGATTTTTTTCATATCTAATCGATATCGGTACGGGACATGTGTATGTGTTAGTTTATTACAGGAACATAATTATCCTAGAATGGTACGAATAGAAAGCAGGGCTCTAATTAATGTGTGCGGTGAGCGAACTTTGACGATCCCAAACATCGAGGATCAACAGATCGTCGTTCTGTTACTAGTTCATTGTAACTTTACATTTTCGAGAGTTAGAGAGAGGTTAATTATACTTTAAAATTAAAATTTAATTTCAAGCATAGAATGAAATATAGTTACCGAAGACCCATATGACAGCTTACCTAACATTATTTTTTGTTGAACTACATTTGACAGAATTAGTTTCAGTCCTCAGACTTTACTTTTAGGGAAACAACGATAAAGTTCTAGCTCGATAACACTTGTGGAAACATCGATACCGTAGAAAACCTGAGTGTACATAAAAATGTTGATAGACGACATACTTATTTTTGTTATTGAATGTAGGTTATTACTGTAAAATGACAATGTTGATGATACGTGGAACATTCTACATCTCATTAAGTTGCACTTATAATAAAATGTATTTGTTCGTGTAAATAGCATTAAATAAAAGCATATCAAGTTATAATGTGATCCTGAGACTGGGACAGACAGGGCTTCGTTATTGCATATGTATTGCAAATATATCCAGGTACACTATATTTTTCCTGTTGAATTTTAATTATGTATTTCTTCTAAATTTTATATAAAATTCTCTGTAAGAGAAAGATATTGTGGGATCCCACTGAAAAAGCCAGTGCAAACGTAATAAAAGATGACTCATTTGAAATCTGTAATTTAGGAATTGAAAGTTTTATTATGTTAACAGCCGATAGACGAGCAGACGAGCCATCTGATGGTAAGGGGTTACTGCCACCCGAGGACATCAACAAGATCAACTGCTACGGTGTCAGCTAGGAAATGAGAAAAAGGTAAGAAAGAATGTACTGGCTCTCGAGCCCCCAGCCGAACACGATGAGTCGTTTAGCCAGGCAGGCTTCACGGAAAGATAATAATACCAGTGATAATATTAATGACTTAATAATAATACTGATAATATAATCCCTAGATGAAGCCCTATCACCAAGCAGGCTGACTTCTGTCGCCTCTTACGACACCCTGTTCTGCCAGTATGGGATTGGAGGGAGTATTCTAGGCCGTCTCAATACGGCCAAAATATAGTGCAATTTAATATACGTTTTATTTTTAGTGCAACCTGGGAATTACATTTTCTGCGTTTAAATCATAATTGTATCGATTACGTACACAATAATCTATAACAATTTTTTTTTATGTTAAAAGCCGACAAACGAGCAGACGAGCCACCTGACGGTAAGTGGTCACTGTCGCCCATGGACATCAGCAAGACCAAAGGTATCACTGATGCTTTGTCGGCCAGGAAATGAGAAGAAGGTTGGAAAGAAGTTACTGGCTCTCAAGCTCCCAGCCGGAACACGATAAGTCGTTTCGCGGCTGACCCAAGCAGGAGGGTGGTATCTAGCCAGGCAGGCTTCACGGAAACATAATAATACCAGTAATAATATTAATGACTTAATAATAATACTGATATTATAATCATTACGCAAAGCCCTACCACCAAGCAAATTACATAATAATTAAGTTTCAATTCGTATTTGTTGTAAAAATTACAACGATTTTCTCTTTTAGATCTTTAAGCCGGTTATCACACTATTTTTTTTTTCGATGTCACGGTAAAAATAAAATTTACTAGTAGTTACCGGCGACAATTTTGGCGTAGTGTTTTTTAAGTTTTGGCATATCTTAATTGTAAATATTAGTTTCACATAATTAAATAAAAAATAAAAAAGGAAAATGTACTTATAGTCATCGGTAGATCACTATACGTGACGGTTTGTATTAAATTTTTTTTTCATGTGCAGAGTTTATGGAAGTGACATTGGATGAGTCAGTGAATCTTTTCTGTCTCATCACACAGATTTCCGCATCACCCTTTATGGAATGCGTTTCCATTATGACGACCCCATAGCTCAGTTGGCAGTGATCATGTCTGTCGAGCGAGCGGTGACGGGTTCGATTCCCGGCCGGGGCAGACATTTGTGACTGATAAATGTTTGTTTTCGGGTCATGGGTGTTTCTTATGTCATATTTGTGTGTGTCCATGGCACCTGCAACACAGGGAATCCTAGTGTGGAGGTGTGAGTGTGTAAACCTTTATTTAATTTTTTATTATTATTTTACATTGCGAATCCCCAGTAAGCTTAAATCATGAAATTTTCCGTGCAAAAATATGGTTCTCAAAATTACCAACCGTTTTTTTAATCAATTAATTTTAGAGTCATCGAGCGAATACATTACTATCAGAAAAAAAATTAAAAAATATGTTTATCATGTATCTAACATGGAACAACTACTTTTTTTGAAAAAAAAAAATCCATGGGCAGACTTTTTTAACATTTCAATTTTATTATATATATTTTGAATTCGATGCCGCGTGTTTTTACTGTATAGTAGATACGCGAAACTATCAAAGTTATTGTTTCTAGTAGTGCTACTATTATTATCGCATATTTGGTCCACCTGACGTGTACTCCACCACTTGATAGTGATTATTGCAGTACAAACAGGACTGATGTAGGTGAATCTGAAATCTATGATGTTTTGCTACTCGCCAAGATGGAAATGGGAAGTGTGAAGTGATTGTTACTTGTGCCAACACACTTAGCTTTATGGTAACTGTCGACAAACAAAGTGCACGACGGGCTATACAATCGTAATTTTTTTCAATCAAATAGCATTTAAAAGCGTTGGATGACAGAAAGGTTTCGTTATGTTCTCACCGGAATTTTTTACTGCCTTAACTCGAAGGCCTTTTGAGCAGTTTGTTTTGCCAGTAAACACAAGCTCAAAAGGCATAGGTTACAGAGTTGTACTCTGTATTTAATTACGTGATTTAATTCGCCTTGATTAAAGGTAAATAACAGTTGGGGGAGAGAGGTGCTCGAATGATGAACATTTCAGAATAAAAAGAAGTCAGGACGACTACTGGCCAGGTAGACAGATGACCTGAAGAATGGGGTTGCCGTTGGAATGAGGAGTACTACTGTCAGAGTAACCTTATTATGTTAGTACATTATGATAGAAGTTATATTGACATAAAGTGGGTAAAATTTAAAAACAGTTACTTTCATACTCTGTAGCATAGTCTAAGAAAATTCGCACCTTGTGAATAAGTATCAGTGGCATGATAAAAGTGTATAGGATTAAACAACGGTGATACCCTAGATCAAATCCTGGCGAGTCGATTAAACTTGTTTATTTATGGTTGTTTTTTTTTTATTTTATTTAAAAATAGTTTTGAATAGAGGACATTGAGGGTCAATGTACCTGCGTGAACACGTGTTTGCATTGCGATTTAACTGGGTCATAATGAAATTAAATATTGTAGTATTTTAAGTGACTGTGCAGAAACAGATAGCCGAGGCTGGGTTTTGGCAGAGTCCCACTAAATTTTAAAGAAAATCTCTCCTGGCATCCAATGTATTCATTAAGTTTTTTTTATTAGCGGTAGCTTTAAATAGTTTTCATCAATTTTATTGCGAGCCGTTTGTACGGAATTACATTTAATTCCGAGAAAGGACTCAGAATTTTATTTACTACGATAAACCCCTAATAATCCAGCGATCCTCAAAGACTTATGCATGGTGGAAAGTAATTACCTATGCTAACAAATTTCAAAATGAAGAGATTCATGTACAACTTGTTGATCCCAGTGACAATATCAGGTGACAGTCATAGTACATAGAGATGTGCAAATTCCAAAATAATCAGATGCCCTTGAATAAGTAAAAATTAAATTTGAATATTGAATATACTTTAACGTTCAGTTATACATGTGAAGCTCGTGTAATCGTTGTATAGAAATAAAATCTAAATGAAAAATAGATGAAAAAGTACCGAAATTTATTTCGGTTTTCGAGTGATTGCCTTTCATTAAGTACGTCAAAGAAGTGTAACAAATTCTGAGAAAATCAGTTCTAAAAATATTGCTGAAAGGAAAATTTAGGAGTTACATATCATATATTATGTTACATAAACGCAAAACCCTACGGACTGTCGTGGGACGCCTGATATATACATCCAATTTTATGAACATTGGAACGATATTAAAAGAAGTGTAAGTTAATGTATCAGGTTGTTTTTGGGTAAGATGTATTGAATTTACAATTATCCATTACCTATACAGTTATATGCAAATAAAACATTTGCTCACAGATAACGATAGCGGTGTGTTAATTTCGTTAAAATTAATGTTAATATAACAGTGAATCTGTCAATATATCTACATCCTAAAGATTGACTTTCCTGCACATTGCAATCACCACGAATCGATGAGCATTTAATCCATTTAGAAATATTGTGTTATAATTTCATAGTATTCGTAAATAGAACTTGCCTAAAGCGGTGGACCCTAAAAAAGATCAACTTTATCCTTACCCACGTTCCGGGCGAAAAATAGAGTCCGACAGTTTCTAATTGACATGTTACGGTTAAAACCTAAAACATATAAAAGTTGCTCAAAACCCTTTATTGCAATTATAAAAATCTTACAATTATTATACTCGTTAAAACAAAATATGATTTCAAGGTAAAACAAAACCAAAGTCAAAACCCTTGTTCAGTAGTGAGTGCAAGGATAATTAAAACAAGATTTATTATGGAAAACTAAAATAGATATTAAATGTGTTTAAGCTTAGTATCAATCAGAATAAACGATAAAAGAATAAATTAAAGATCAAAAAGAAAGCTGTGTAGACAAAATGTTATTTCAATAAATATTGTTATAAAAATATTAACGTTTCGTGGTTTTTAATATCCTTGAAAACCTTAACGTTGTTTTTAATCGAAACTTTCTTCATTGGCTGGTGATACTTAATGAAGAAGAAAATTTCTTCATTAAGTATCGTCAATTTATTATAAAACGATTTTATCGTTACCACCCACGCTAAAATCGTTTCTGATATGAAACTGAATATAAAAATATCTCAGATGATACTTTTCCACTGCGTATTCCCTCCTCAAATCCAGTGATTAGAAAATACACGAGAAACTTCATAACGTTATTTGATACGATATCCCCCATAAAAAGCCACTTTACGTCGATCTGGATCCTGAGAAGTGTTTTATATGTCTTATCATGCTTAATACGTTTCGCTTTAGTGCTCAATACGCCATCTACCACCCAAAACATCGAGTTTCTATCGGACACAACGTTGCAACCTCCAAGTTCCTTTAAAGCTAAATCAGCACTTAAAGTACGATCCTTTTTTTACTGTAGTAGCCGGTAGCCGTAAATGAGCAGACGGGCTAGTTGATGATAATCTTGACCATTTTTAACAATCGCTTATCAAATCATCTAATTTTCGTACGATAAAGCATAACAAAGTTATTGTTTATATGGTGGGGGATAACTAACCAGCCAGGTAGAAACCAACCATCTTCAAATTGAAATCGAAAATCATTTACGTATTTTTTAAATACGCTGATGCAGGTCATGTGTTGGATCGTTTGACCCGCGACTAACTACATCATCTGCTATTGCGGCAGTGAAGCAACTTTACGTTTTAATTTCTATATCTGGATCTGCGTCTACAAAAATAACAATAAGCTGTACCTATGATCAACATTAAATGTCATGATTTGTTATCGTTATGATCTGTTCTAGGTCGTACTGTACAACGTCAGTGGTATTTTTACGAATTTGCTACTTCCATATCACTAAAAAACCCAGCGTAAAACAGCATTCATGGTTTTACAACAACATTGAGGTCTGATGTACCGTGTGGTGTCCGGGTTCACTTTGTAGAATAGCACCACTCCCGTTCTTCCTGGGATGTCGTAAAAGGCGACTAATAGGACAAATCCAGAAGATGGGCAGCAGCATCTTCATGTGAC
>PDGT01000018.1:4731956-4751190 GCA_003671415.1 Megathymus violae
AGATAGCGGGCATCCGCTGGATTCAGAAGGCACAGGACCGGTCAGAGTGGCGCAAGTTAGGGGAGGCCTATGTCCAGCAGTGGACCTCCAAAGGCTGATGGATGGATGGATGGATGGTACCTCGCTTTGATTGGCCTACTCACTCAGCTCAGAAAATCAGTTTATGTCATTGTACCTAATGTTATAACCACTTATAGGTAAGTTTCTAATAAAAATTATTTACTGCTACATATTCCAAGAGGCACAAACGCCAAAAGTATATTAATTCCCACAAAATCATATCGCAGCGTTTTTAAAATTGAGCTTCTAAATCTGCCGCATGATACATCCGATATGACAACGGCCGCATAGAATTTCGTTACATATGCAATAAACAACGTGACTAGATCATATTTTAATATTGTTTATTGACAATTGTAACGTACCATACTGGGGTATATATGGATCTATTATTGTTCAGCTACTTGTAACATTTTGATATTTAGGTTATTCTTATGTCTTAGGTCGTTCATCCAATTCTTGCGCTAAAATTGTTGAGTGACTTATGTATGCTAAGATGTCGTCATGCTGTTCATCAGCTTCTGGGGTTGATTGTACTACTCTCTAGTACGGTTGAAACACAAGTGCAGACTGCCATAGGTGACTGTCGAGTCATCGATCGTGTTGCCATCACTTGGATCACGTGCCGTGTTACATTCATATAACCATATTCACAATTGTCTTCGATATATTAATAATTATGCTCAGGTCTGGGCTGGTATTATATTCACGTCGCCCTCAACACAGGGAACCCTAGAAGTGTGTGGGAGTATTGTAAATGTTTAATGGTTAGAAATATAAAATATTAGTCACTATTAGTATAATAACACTATTCCTATCCGTCTTCCAATCAATTCATTTAACCACTTTTCACTTTTGAATATATTAGAATAGTAATTAGAATATTATTTTATTAGAATATAGGAATTAGAGTAGCGCTAATTTATTACTGTTAGATGTCTATATACTTGTATAGCTTTAAGCTGAATGACTGATTTGTAAATAGTATGATTGGTGTGAATAATATTTTGAAAGGTGTATATGTAAAGTACTTCATTCATACTTCAGTCCAAGTCATCCTTTTCTGCCCATGGAACATTGAGTGCGCACAACAAAGGCAGTGGCGTCAGAACCTTTGTAATGAATTCACCTTACCTCAAACAACTGAACATTTAATTGTTTTTAAGTGTTATGATTATATCCATCGAGTCCCTTCATCTCTTCGACTTATATGAGACTTGAATGACAGTAGGGATAGTGATGAGTGGTGACAGCCAGTTCAACTGTAGGTCTCACAGAAGACTCGAGCATGAATCCTGCAAAATCCTCAAATTACCCAAACGATGTGCGTATTACATGTTATTTATCACTTACTTCGGTGAAGGAAATTATCATGCCGAAACCGACATTATTCAAGAGTTCTCTATAATGTTCTTAAATATATGTGAAGTCTGCCAACACGCATTTAGTCAGCGTGGTGTCTTAAGGCATTAACACCTGTCGTTATGAGAGGAATGGGACACTATGGGTTGTAAGCTTTGTTTACAGCAATAAAATATTACGGTACCAATGACGAGGTTAATGCTTAGTGCATTATGCATTATATACAAGTCAATAGGCCCCTCAGGCATAGGATAATAATTCGTTTCCAATATATATTAATATTGTAAAGAGAAATTGCGAATTTTGTTAGTTTTTGTATATGAGGAAGACAATAAATACCTATTTGAAAAAAATATTTTATCATTTGAAAGTTTCATTATTCCGGATGTATGTATTCTAGTGTAGGTATATAATAATTAATCGTGAACCCGAACGAAGTCGGGACGAGCCGCTGGTAAATAAATGAAGACATACACAAATTTATACAAAGCAATCACATTAACGCCTTTTTTCATACTGCCGTTTAATTTTAATAATACATAATAAGAAAATATTGAAAGAAAATGTTGACAGCGAAAACCAAAATAGTAAAATTTTGACAGCAGATACCACGATCGGTAAATCGACCCGCCGAATTAAAAAAAAAATTTCATTATGTGTTTGGTGTTGGAATCATAAGTGCTTGAAATGTTTTAAAAAGAGTCAAAAAATTTAATATATATAACGATTACATTTAAGAGTTTTGTTAAACATGTTTGATGACGATTTGGTATCGAATCACTTCAAATTTCCTAATTAAAATATAGATCTCATTGTACAAAAACGAGTTTGAGCAGACTTTTTTACATACAATAAGTTAATGTTCGACAACAATCCCACCTGGATGTCTAGTGGTGATGAAGTCTAAGATGTTGAACGCACTAGCTTATAAAAGCATATTCACTCTCCTCTCGAAGTCTCTCACATCGTAAGTAGCCGGGAGGTGCCTTGAGTTAGACTGGAAAAATTTATTGAAAGTCAGTTTTTGGGCGCATGAAACATTATAAAGATGCTGGTTGAATTCGTTGAAAACATAAACAATAAATATGTACCTTTAAAATTGAACTTTATCTTACTTTATGGCCTTACTATCGGACTTTATGGTCCCCTAATGCCGTATTTAGACTACTACACCGCCAATATAGACATACACAAATTATAATCTGGCAAGGCACGCAACTCTATACACATTCCGAGATAATTGATAAGCCACATCTAAACATACATTATGTTACTAGCGTGTACTAGTAGCACTACTATTACTAGGACAAAACTATTAGGTACTAATATTATTCTTACATATACTATTATATGTAATAACTGTGAAATACTGTAATTCTATACCATTATTATTCAATTTAAATTCATCCTAAATCTAAACTCACAAGATTTAACTGTAAAGTATAAGCTAAAACCCATTACACTTATCTTAGAATGATTCAAGCGATTACAAAAAGATTTTAGTTTAAAATTCTATTGCTACAAAAATGGTTTTTCTAAATCTTCTAATTCACAAGTTGTGAATATCTTGAATTGTTTTTTGGCTCTGATGTAAGTTGTATATTTCGACACATTCGACAAGATTAGTGCCCGGCGTCGATATTCATGAATATCTTCAGAATTTCCATAATAGATTTTAAATCCTTTCCGAGGTTATATTTAAGCTTATTCCATTACATTATTGTTTATGTTGACTCATAAAATAAATAATTAATACATATATCAAATGCCATTAATTATCTGTTCGCTGCCCTGTTTCAAAGTTTTCAAAGTTTAAATAGGTACATAAATTGGGTCCCATTACTGTTTTAATATAAGTACTTAATTAGGTATACATTTTGTTTAGTTCGATATAAGTATTAAGGATTAGTTTATTGACTAAAACCAATTCGTCAATTATGAGCATACACGCAATTAGTTTCTAAACAATGTTAGCACATTCACTTTATCGACGGCTAAGTTAATCGACGTGACTACAACAGGCTGGACATACAAGATTTTATTGACTGATCAATCAAGTGTCAGTAAATGCTGTGTGATAAACAGTATTGTTAGGATTAAAGATGCGGTCGTATAAGCTACTTTATCAGTACAGGCGAATGACAGTGATGTGAAAAAGTGAATCCTAGTGCGGGGGTGTGTGTGTAAACGAAAAAATAAATAAATCAAAATAACAGGTTCATCTGGATGCAAACATACTTTGAAAAAATAACTGAATCACAAGTTTTATTCTAAACACAAAACCGCACAGTACGTATAGTAAAAATCTAACTAATAGCTTTCTGTACAAGAGGTATATATGAGAAAAACTAATATTAGGGGATTTAATAACGCAATAGAACCCAAAATAATAGCCGTTAGATTTTTTGTCTGTTTGTCTGTGCGTTTGTTCGCGCTAATCTCAGAAACGGCTTATCCGATTTTGTAACGATTTTCACTAATGTATTGCAGTAAGCGTTATTAAATATTTACAGTTCGTTTCATTGCAATCCGTCAATAAATAAAAAAGTTATGAATTAATATTTTTATTTCTAATTCACACCAGACAAACCCAGTTCTAAAATAATGCGGTGCTATTTCTAAGCTTTAGTTTTTCCGAAGCGAAGCGATGGCAGTTTGCTAGTAATATTTATAATTACAATATGACAACACTTGTCAAATTATGTTACTTGGTAATTTAAATAAAATATATGCGTTAAGTACCTACTGAAATATTTGATGTCGGTTAATAAGTCAGATTTTCAAAATTCCTACATAGTGTATCTATGCTAGGTTCACTTCCACTATATCGCAGTATTTTTTAGTATTATATTCAGTTATAAGTAAAGTATATACATAAATATATATACATTAAAGTTATATGAGAAAAACCATTATTAGTGCCACTTATTCACGCAGTAGAATAGTTGTTAGAATTTTTGTCTGTCCGTCTGTGCGTTTGTGCGCGCTTATCTCAGAAACAACCGATTTCGTTACGGTTTTCACTAATGTATTACAGGAAGCGTCACATAACAGTTAAAGTTCGTTTCATTTCAATCCGTCCATAAAACATTTCTAAGTGTAAGACGGAAGTTATTCTGAAGCGAAGTGAGGGGGGGTTTGCTAGTTGCTAATAAAAGCGTTAAATATACGGTATTACAAAATGTTATACTATATCTGAACATACATATCACGCACCTGATTGAAACCGCCACATCTGCTTCCCACACTACTAAGTTCTGAGCGTCAAGGGGTGCTGTTCTTTTCATCATTAACGGTGACACCTAGACGAAAAATGTTAATGGCTTTGCAGTCCTTCTGGTTCCAATAACAAGGTATCTGAAAATACGGTAGAAAACTTCTCATACTTTGATGCATGTTTCCCTCCAACTCATATTACCATCGCAACTTGAGATGGTCAATGATAGACTGATTTTGCAATGAGACCGTGAATTTTGCAACAGGCTTCAATGTGAAGATTGTGAATTTAGAGGCGAAAACGTATGTTTACGTATATATGTATATGTACATTACTTAAACCATTAAACAGATATATGTTGACGATTTTTGGCACATTTGGAACTTATTATTATGGGTCATAATATAGGATATTTTTATAACGGGAAATTAATCTATTCTCGCCAAATTTTCTAACTCCTATTTAGTCTGTCACATAATGTTTGTCCAGACAACCATTAATCGAACAATTAGCGTGGCAGGCGAGGTCAATCACCAAGTGCATTGTAGTGTATTAATTATCACTTGTTTTAATTGTAGAAGATAGCACGCTCGAGTAACTCTATTTGGTTGTGGACTCTATGAACGGGTTGCCTTGTATCAACTTCGCTAACTAATCTTAATACCAAGTTGCTTATCCTTCAACTATATTTTATTAAAATTATCATTATAATCAGTGACACACCATCGTTACATAATAACCTGATAAATGTTTCTAACGTAAAATAGAAAACCGAATCGAAGTGAACGGTGTATAGCGAACATTATAAGAAATATATGGAGGGAACGCCACATGGGAAGGAATCGACGAAACCCTGAGATTAGCCGATTGGTACTGCATAGGTCTGAAACAAAAAAAAAACTCCCATCCAAGTGCCATTGATATTTAAAGTAATTCACATCAACACTATCTTTACGATGCCCTGTTGTAATATTCTCAGAATATAACATATGTAATAATACAATGATGGTCTAAAAAGCGCATAACTTAAAATTTTCATTCGAAAGGAACGTAATTGCTCGATCGAACTCTTTTCTTCCATAAATGTGAACTCTAATAATAAAGATTTAACGTTCAAAATTGATTGCACTAGTAGTGAACATTGCACTGTATTGCATATCCTGTAGTTATAACGAACGTGACAGGCGTCTTAGGATCTGCTCAAGTCAAAGCGCTATAAACATCTGATTTGTTCTCCGTACAGCCACCCGATTACGCCAACTAACGCTTGTCATCGAAACAAAAAAGGAATGCATCGAAGGAACGCCTCTTTTTTTCTGTGTTTCGCAAGTGATTGGCGGAGTTGCGTAATTTTTAGTTAAAGTGTTATTAAAATGAAGATGATTGAGCAATTCGAAAAGCTTGTTTAGGTGAATGAAATTTATTGATAATAAATTGTTACTGAGAAACGACTGTAGAATAAAAATGGTTGCGAGTACCTGTAACTTGTCATTTTCGAAATAGAAATGTGAATTCCTAGTGCTTTAATCACGAATAATAATGGGGGAGGTACAAAGTATGAATACAACGTACAAGGAGCTTGCGACTCGTCGACATCCCACCCCAGTGCACTGCTTTAAAAAGCATTAGACTTTTGTGTCAGCACATATACATTTGTAATAGACCGTCACATCGGCGGCACGTCGACCTATGATTATTTGATATGAAAGGTGAGTTTCTTTAGTGAGTTTAAAATCATCGGCTAAAGTTTTTGTTCAGATTGGCCACTAATCAACCCTCGAGTAGAGCGGTAAAGTATGCTTTTCTCTTGATCTTCTCAAAGGGGACAATGGGGATCGGTGTAGCTTTAGTCAATCAAAACTGTGAATCAGATTACGAGACGCGGTACACGATTTAATTGCAAGCCCTAATGAATCAATCACTATCGCTCGTTATGTCGTGGAATAGCACATCTAGTTTTATAATTTGCTCGATAACTAGGTCGTAGTTTAATTGGCTTTCCGTGTAACGTTGCATCATTATCACCACGTACTGGTATCTGAAGCAGTACCTACTGACGGACGACCGTGAATTGGTCTGGTTTTTGCAAATTTCTATGGCGACGGTTAAGAAAAAAGAAAACTGTTCGCAAACTTTTGGCCGACTTCAAAAACTTATATATTTCTCAGATTCACCAAGTAACTCGTTTGAAGTTCCTTATGATTGTTGGGTGTTAACAATGAACAATAGTCAAGTGCTGCGTCAGTGGAGTCCGTTTCTCGTAAAGAAACTGTTTTATTTTAGTACTTTGACATATTTGATTTTTTTTTCATACACTGTAGTATTTAGGTACTTAATGCTTTTTTATGTACTATTGAAGTACTCACATGTTTTGTTACTGTTAAAATATTTCCTTGTTAAAGTCTTTTGTAATTTCCTGTATTTTTTATCCGGGTATATTGTGATTTCTTAAATGTTTTTTATTGTGATAATAGTTTTGTTATATTTGACATGTATTTGATAAATGTTTTAAATTATGTAACCACAGTTACATTTATTTTTAATATATATGTTTTTGCCCTCTTCTGTAACAAGATTTATTAGGCCGACGAGAAATTCAAAATTGGATCACTGATAAGAACGTTCTAGAAAAATCGTCGGTATAAAAGGCGAGCTGTTTGACCAGAAAGGGCAGCCTCTTGAAATTACTCAAAACAAACAGTTATTGAAAGTCACTTAATCACAGTATCTGGCAGCCTCTCAATAAATACGATCTCTGAAATTCTATTAACGCTCAAGTCACCAAAGTCTCCGTGCGCTGAACGCCGGAGATTAAAATCATCTCGTGCACCCTAATGCACGCTACAGCCGTCGATGCCTACGTGCACTGAACGCCGGAGACTCAAATCATCTCGTGCACTCTAATGCACGCTCCAGTCATCGATGCCTCCGTGCGCTGATCGCCAAAGACTCAAATTATCTTGTGCACCCTAACGCACGCTCCAGTCATCGAAGCCTCCGTGTTGAACGCCGGAGAAATGAAGGGCCTGGCTAGAGGCTTATACTTATTTTATGCTATAGTAACTTATTTTATTGTAATCATCAAGAATATTTTCAATACAATCTATCTTCTACATTTTTTTTTATTTATAACATTACAACACAAAAGTATTACAACTAACTTTATAAAACCTATAATAAACTGAAAAAAATACATTTAAATCTCTCTTAAGCAGAAGGACATTTTGAAATTTTGAAGAAATTACTGACATCTGTCGACCAGGGATTTTAGAATGACGTAATAATACCTCGATACCGCACCTCTACTTAGGTATTTGTATATATTTTTTAAACAGCAATTTGTGTTGTTAATTGACATAATTTAACCTACTTAGAAGACGAAGCTCATTATGCTAGTTTTCAATAAAACGGGAATTCTTGTTCCATATAAAATACAAATTACATTAATTAACTAGCAAACTGTCCTAGCTTCGCTTCAGAAAAACTACGCCTTATACTTAGAAATAGCACCTGCTTTCTTTAAGGACTGGGTTGTATGGATTAGAAATATATTAATTAACAAATTTTTTATATGTATGAACGGGTTGCAATGAAACGAAATATTAAGTAACAAACTTTAAATTTTAAGTGACACTCTCTGTAATACATTATGTAAACCATAAAAAAAATCGGTTAAGCCGTTCCTGAGATTAGCGCGCACAAACGCACAGACACAAATTCTAACAACTATTGTTTTGGGTTCTATTGCGTTAATTAATGCCCCAAATAAAAGTTTTTCTTATCCTTTTCATATCTAGCTATCCTTAGCAGGACTGATTAGTCACTATGTACATTGTAATATTTAAAATAAATTTCATACTGAATTATACTTTTGCTGTTGCTTTGAGAATTTCTTGGTCGAGAAGTGTACACATATCTAAAGAATATGATCCAGCTATTAATTTTATCATATTATTTTGTTAGTTTGTACTGATTGTATTCTGTTTTGTGTATCATAAATAAATATCCTTAATGTACAGAAATCTATCAGTTAGAATTTTATTATATGGACCTACAGATTCATTTATAACTGTCTTGGAATTTGTTTCTGAAGTCAGCTCTATACATTTTAACACAATGGAATTACATAAGGTACGCCGGAATGGTAATTGTAAAAATAACATAATACGAATAATGAAAATAAATTTATGCTAAAACTTCAACGAAATCAACTCTATCGTAACCTCCGAAACGTACCGTATTCGGCGGGAGTCGTGTGGGAGTATAATAGCACTGATTTTCAGTACCATATTGACGTTAGCCGAGACAACTCGCTTAACTGAAACTTGTGACTTCAGCATTAACATTTCAAGTCGTTCAGGTCGTAAAAAAACAATTCTTATCTTTCAATGGAACCTATCAAACCTTCTTACAAAGGTAATAGAATGGGACTACCATTTACCCTTGATTCGTAACATAAATTAAAGCTAAATTAATTTTAGCAGTAATAGTTCAATCATATTAGATACTACGTTTCATGTAGTCCATAGTTAATAAATATATTTGTTTCACAGTAAGTCTTCAGCCGACTGCGTCATGCCTCCAGAGGGAGTACCGTGCGGAGCTGGCCAACGTGACGTTGCGCGGCATAGTGACCGGCCGCTTCTTGACTCTCCACCGCCGCTGCAGGCGCCGCCAGGTCACTCGCTCACTGGTCAAAGACATGGCCTTGCTCGATGACTTGCTGCTCGGGCAAGTGCAGGTAAGTAGTAACGTTTAAGTGGTCCCAAATAAGGAGCTATTAATGGTGTCAGCCGTCGTTCTAGACCGATCGTAGCGACCGTACTGTCTTTACATCGTTTGTGACATTATCGACAACGAGTGTTTAAAATATAGTTCGTTTTATATGACCGAACTAAACAGAAACATACATTATTTTACGTTAAACTTATTTTAAAAGTGCGTCGCGATAGGTCTACGATTGATAGCAATGATTAAATGAGCATTGATGACAAGATCCTTAATTGAACTAGACGAGTAGTTTTCGAAAATTAACGTAAAGCGCTCTTTGCGAAAATAATACAATTTGTATCAATTGGTGTGTGTCTTGCTCGTTTGCGATTCAATTATACACAGTAGTGTTGTCTAAGTCAATTAATGTTCTGTGATCACTGTCATGTGGCCGAACCCTTAGGGGTTAGTGTACGTTATACTTAGCTGCGTAGCTAGCGTGCTAGCGATTAAGCAAACGCATAAAGGATTAATAATAGTTCAAATAATAATAATAATAATTAATAATATTATATTCCAATTTCCCTATAAAGTGGGACGGTTGCTAATTGTATCTATTTGAGCATCTTTTATTGCGAAACTTCTATAAGGTTTTTGGCAGATTTGATTTACATACTTTATAACTTACGAACAAAAGTCTATCGTTTGCTTTAGAAGACCTGATGCTTTGATCTCAATTTAAAGAATCTTGTAGTTAGCTATTTTTTAGTTAAGTAGTTATTTAGTTTATGCTTTGTAAGCAATACAGGTTTATAGCAAACAGATTATCTGATTTCGGCAACATTTGCAAAAAATAACCTAGAGTTTTATTAGATTGTATACATATAAAAACACTTGAAAATATAAAACTTGAATGAAGCTGTGGTTTGTGCATATCTCGGCCGTTCGATAGTCCTTCCACGCAGCGCTTACTAAATATCATTTATTTATATTCACGAGGCATCCGCACGCAGTGTTCGCTGTGTATGTGACGTACAATCGGCGACTATCTCGCGTTCCAAGTCGTTCGAGCAAGGACGATGCGAGGGAAATTAACGCAGCTTATTGTTTACGAACCAGCGAAGGGCATAAGACAATGCGTGTGTGAGCCTCCGAATGTCGGAAGATGAAAATCTGGAAATGTCACACGTAGACAAAAGTCTCGAGACGATCGGTACCTATATGACAGTAAGTACTGAATCATATGCAGCGCTTCGCGTACAGAGTATTAGCATTCCAAGTTTTCTCGCAGAACAAGATGCTCAAATAAGTGTTTAATTTTGCCAGCAAGACTAAACAGTAATTGCCTTGAAAGTTATAAAATCAGTCGAAACCTGTAAAATGTCGCGAGTTATTTGTTTACGAATTTGCAGCCAGAATGGATATCTGAATCTGACTTTAACTTTTACTTCCTCAGCAGTATTACAAATGAATCTGTTCAAAATAACTGAATTAATATGGTTTTCAAACATAGGGCTAAGCTTGAAGAATTAAGGATTTCGTGCCTTGCGAGCGTGACGTAGAAATATTATGGACCGGACCGGTCACAACGTAACATTGAAACCTCAAATAATTTTATTATAAATGACTTCCATTTGACATGCTCCGCGATCACATCGATCTATAATCATGCTCTATGCGAGATGTTCACCAAAATGTGTATTAAAATTCCTCACTGATGCGCCGTACCAATTGACAGTCGGCCAAGAATTTGTTAAACATATGTTAGCCATTGTATTCGAATCTTCTGTTAAATTCAACGGCGAAATACGGATGTAGGTCGTTGACTTAATATTTTATATTGTTCCGTTATTCAAGCCCATCCTATCTGAGTATGTCCAGTCAATATTCACACTGTCACAGCGATTTTCTTACGTTTTGCGAAAGTCAACCGCTTGTGTGTTGGTACTCAGTTTTATTGTATAGTTTTACCAAAGAGTACATCATTTAATTGAGATTGACTTCGATTGATATTACTTCTCCACACAGGTTTAATGAGAAACTATTTTGAGTTTTGAAAAATTAAATGAATACCGTTGTTTGTTTGGGTTACTATACAATGGAACTTAAGCCTATGGTTTGTGCAGTATGTCATTTTAGTTTATAAGGTATATTAACAGTATGTTTCTTTTGCAGTGCATTCTTAATAGATCAGTTATGTGGCATTTCAACGCATTTACATTGGATAACGTCTCTGGGGGTAATGTATTTATAATATATATTTTTTATGCCCAACCTAATTTCTGCGACTAATCTATGAGATTTTATATAATTGTATACATCCATTTGAGGTGATTGTATTGTTTGTTTAATAAAAACAAGGTTTCCTTAAATGTCAGTAAACAATAATATTGTAGTGTAACACAAATATAATAAAATATTAGAAGGTTCATGTCGTCGCAGAAGTTTAATTACACGGGTGATTCACGATTTAATGATTTATTTTCATAAACAACTCGTAAATGTATTTCTTACTTATCAAATGTAGTTTATGAAATTGATTTAATTTGTCAAGTATTTTTCTCAAGAATAAATTAACTTAATTAATTATTTGATGTTGAATACATTTATGGTGTTAAACTTTTATTTGAATTTCATACGAGTTTTTGAAGTGTGCTACGAGTACTTGAATACACTCAGTCGGTTGAGATGTTGAATCGGATGTCTGGCGTAAGGGTACAATGCACGTATGACGTGTAACAGTACCGTTGGTTTTATAAATAGGTCTCCATTTAACAATTTGTACGCTGTACAAATGTGAATTTTTAAGCGAAACAAATATATTTTTTAAACATTAGCTGACGGAATATGTGTAACGTTTTCTTTCGGGTATACAAACAATATCGATTTATAACAATAGCCGTGGCACGTCATGTAGAAGGCCTACCTGGTAAATGCTTTGTTATACAACTGTTTCTCGGGTATATAGTCGATGGAAATAGGTACGTGACGCCACAGAGCGATCTCAGTTGAAATAATATTATGTTTATATATTTAAATTTAACTTGAAACTATTCTTTTCCTTTAAAAAAAATCAATTTATTTGAACATTTGTGACAAATAATTTTTGTTCATTAAATTAGTCTTACTATACTATAATGCGCGAACACAATGTACTTATATTGGTTGATATGTATAGATATACGTAGCACCTTTTTCACTCCCGCAAACGAAACATTCACTTATCTGTACTAATATTATAAAGAGAGAGTGCGACTTTTGTGAGTTTGTATGTATGCAGAGGATATTCTTCGTAACCATGGCATCCATTTAAAAAATAATCATACTATTTGAAAGATATAATATAAATACCCATAATACATATAATCCATCACATATATGTCGGCAATGCCCCAGTAGTTTTTGCAGCATTTTCGAATATAGCATGGGCGTGTAATCGTTTAACACTTGTAATTAATTGTTAACAAACACTTCACACCGGGCAAACGAAACAAGTACAAACAAACAAACAAACGGAGGAACCGACCTCTTCGACCGCAGAATGTAAACTGAGGCTCTATCCGGCATCACTCCACTAGCTAAGCTTTGTTGTAGCACGATGTTAGCCGAGTAACGATGTCATCGCAGCGGTGCTGCCATCACTCGCATATCGTGCCGGGTTTCGTTTCACGTCTATACTAATGACCATCTCCGACATATATATAAAATAAATAAATAAATAAATATCATGTCCTTAACCCGAATGAAGTCGGGGCGTGCCGCTAGTGATAAATTAAAGTTTGTATATACAAACAAACATACATATCATTATTAGTGCGAGTTTTGCTTCGAAACGGAGCATCATCAGAGTAAGTAGAATCTAGCTACAAAGGCTTTGGGAGGAGGGAGGTTGTTACACATGTCTCAAGATATTATACCATCAAACAGTTTCAAAGTTTGCATTTCTCATGTAAATAAATACAAATTTAATGACGATGAATGTACCTAATGTAACGATTGGTACTATTAACGAAATTTTTGTTCGTATACAATTGTTATCGCAAATTGTGTACGCGGACACAAGAGAGTTGAACATACTCACTCAGATGTTATCACTGGGTGGTGCAACGGATGTTATAACAGTACAGAGCACGTATAACACTACAATAATATATTCATATTGCACATAATTGTATGTATGACTTAGATGACCACCGGACTCACTTTCTATAGACGTTATCCAAAACTAATTATAAAATATAGTTTCCCCGCAACGTCGATTGAAAATCGTCAAATTTTTGACCGCGACAGTTGTAATGACTCTTGAATTAAATTCTACAGCGAGATTGACCTGTTGCTTGATGCTTTGTCAACCGATTACTTGTAATATCCAGAATTTTGAATCAGTTCTGTAATTCAAGTTTTTAATTGAATTGAATTTTGAGTCCAGTTGGATGGAGCATTGACCTCATCAAGTGGCTTCTTTCAAACTTAAAATCGATATTCAGAGTGGCTCTTACAACTCTGTGACCGCTACCTGTATTAAACGTGTTGATCAAACAAACGTTAAATACGCGCTTACTGCCTGTCTGTAAGTCTGTCTTATTTTCAGTCATACTATTAGGCTCCTTTTCTAAAACATTGTGGATTAAGTCCTCGACTCTGTGGGAAGTTCATATTCGAGAAAGTATTGCGCAACTTTGTGTTATTTAACGTACTAAATCTCCTGTAACAATTTTTAAGCAAACCTTTGGCGTAGAAGTCACAGTATTTTTAATGTCTTCATACAATGTATAGTTACCTTCGTCGGCGTTATGTTGAAATCGGTGCCTATACAAGTTTTACTCTATACGTGGTTTGTCAATTTGAACTACGGTACGTCATCCTACTCGACTCGCTGACGATTTTTATTCGTCCTTTATGAGGATTGATTGGATAGTTGAGGGGAAAATAGATGTTCTCGGCAATTAGGGTTATTATATTGTACGGGACGCGAAAATACGTATTATATACTAAATTGCAGCTTGTGCACATCGGCGAGCTTACCTGTATTAAACTATGCGTATAATAAAATTACGTTAAGGTTTTCACTTATGTTTTGCAGTAAGCATAATTTAATATTTAAAGTTTGTTTCATAGCAAACCGTCCAGAAATAAAATAGTTTAAATTAATTTCAAATAATGTAGGTTAGCGTAATTTTTTCGAAGCAAACCGAGGGCAGTTTGCTAGTTTTAAATAAGAAAAACAATTCAGTGTATGAGTAGCGCTCGTCACTAGAAGGTTTCCTTCAACATTCCCGCATCCGGTATACATACCCCCTCCCTCCCATTATAGATTTCGCAAAAAAAATTATTCGAAAATGGAACTTAGTAAGCCATTTCTTCAGTTAAAAAAGAAATCTTATAATTTTGCTGCAACGCTTCTCGCATTTATCATTTTAAACGATGGAGTTTAACCGTGTTTCGGCTTTCTGATCTAATACGATCTTAAAGTTGGTTTAACAGAACAAATAAGATTACACCGGTTACAGTTAGCCTCCTTAGGCCTTTTTTTTAACGTGGGGAAACCCTCATGGGTTCCTCTCCGTCTCGGGGGCGACTGAGAGAGGATATGCCGCACTCGTACCGGCCAAAACCTCACGGTGTTCCTCTGAACGCCCTCCGTCGGTACTGCGGGTACGCTCTCTCATTCTTCCGCGCTCCCGACGGCGTTGGCTCTTCTACAGAGCCCATCTCTGTTCGGGATGACCCTGGAGCTGCATCATCCCTCTGTCTGTGAGGTGCACGCGGGAACACCGTGCGCATCACCTCGAGGCTTGTTGGTTTGGCGCAGGATATCCCCGTATCCTACGCCATAGCCTCTGTTATGGGGATTGGAGATGGGGATGGGCGTGGGTGCCTCTTCTCCTACGCCCGGTTCGCCGGCTGTGGATTTGGAGGTCAGAAGCCTTTTCTCTCTCCCTTTCCGCAGCCTCCTTCTGCGACTTGACTTGTTCGCAGAAGGACACTTCAAGTTTCCATGACCTCTCGCTCTCCACCATAGCTTTCACCAAAGCCACGAGCGAGAGGTCGTCCCCCATTGCAGCGACGAGTTCACGGCGCTGACTGTCTCATGCTGGGCACACCTCCAAAGTGTGCTGCGCCGTGTCCTCGTTGCAGCTACAATGGTGGCACTGGCTGGTTGGCTCTCTTCCGGCTATTCTGCACAGGTACTTTCCGAAGCATCCATGTCCGGAGAGCACCTGTACGAGCCGGAAGGTCAGTGACCCATGCCGCCTGTCCATCCAGCTCCCTAAGACTGGACGGAGCCCCCTTAGGCCTGTCGTAACCGGTAAAATTGCAGCTGAGTTTTTTTTGAATCAGCTGTAACATATGCAACAATGTTGCGGTGAATGGTGAAGTTAGTTTAGACGTTTAGACAAAGTTCCATCTTTGTTTAGAGCGTGGACAAGAGTATTATGAAAAGATTTAAAATAAATCTTAGTGATATCTTGAATACTCTTTTTATCATAATAAAATAAAAGACATACCTTAATCACTTATGCTTTATTTTTTTCACAACATAACAAAAAAAAAATTGATTCTGTTCACCGATATATGCGTGGCGTGCGTTGTAGTATAATTTTACTCCTCACGTTTGCATTTCACCGAAAATAAAATATGAATGACCTATAATTTATTTCTACCACATTGTTTATGAGATACACGGTTATAAGACAAAAGAAATCTGGCACTGATTCATAAGTGTTACATGTAAATAGTTGACCTGAAAAGTATGAGGAAGTTTTCCACTTGTGACGCAGTAAGTGTTATGCACAACAAAGGATTTGATGTGCTGTATAAAGTTAAGGTATACAGGATTCAGGACAATTGTACCGACTATATTAAGCTGTTTATCAGTATAAATGGGGTTAGATAGAACTTTTTATACAGCAAGCAAGTCCATTGTGTGAATAAGTCCATAAATCACTATTACTTAGTATGATCAGTGAATAAACACCACTTACTTGTCAGAATAGGTCAACATTGAACAAACACCGCTTAAATATCAGAATATATGTTTTATTAAGTATCCACTTGAGGTCTGCGTAGATAGTAATACAGAACATTACAAGGTTCAAAGGTATCAAATGCGAGTAACTTAAATTTGTAGTTATCATGTTTATCTTTTATATATATATATATATATATAAGATAAGACAAGTCTACATGATTTTTTATTAATCCGTGGCACAAACACCTTAAGTTGTTAACATGTTAAAGGAACATTGCAGTTTGTATTTGAAAGATTTAATTTTGCAGAGATTCTCTAAACAGTCTATAGGCGCTTCAAAAATATGTTTTGAAATCGAGCTCTTAAGTGTATGAAATTAAACTCTTCGAACGATATTTAGAGCGTATGCCAGTAAATACTAATATTATAAAAAAAGTGAGTGAAAGCCATGTGTCTGTATGTATGCAACAGGTAATCTCTGGAATCATGGTAACCAGTTGAAAATTTATTCAACCATTTAAACCCGAACGAACCCCATTGAACCCGAACGAAATCGAGGTGTGCAGGTAGTCATCTCTAAAAGTTCAAGTACTCTGATGAAACTAATGGTTGTCTCATTATTATCCAGGCGCGCGCGCTCCTTGTACGCAGAAATGCAGTGCTTTACTTGCCATTCACAGATATTTTAATAAAACGTTCGTACGTTTTAGATGACTTTAATTAATAGTAAATAAATGAATAAACAAAATATAATAACTTAAAAACGCCTAATATTTTATAAAAAACACCTATTTGCAAGCACACAAACATTATGTTTGCCAGGCGTTTGGCGACAAGCAAGCGGCGCTGCAAAATAATGTACCTAATCAACCAAGTCATACCGTCGCGTCCCGCAGGACATTTGTTCGCATGTGTGTAGTAATTTTGGTGTCCGTGCACAGTTCGCAAACGCACACACCCATGAATATCGAAAGCCGCGACTCCAGCGGCAGGCTACGGAAGTTCGGCAGATGTCGGGAGTAATCGGAAATGTTCGTTGCCTATAATCCGAATAAAAATAATAGACGGAAATCTAATAAATCACGTATGCACATTATGCATTTTTGTTTAGTAAAGTTTTATTTGTTTAAATAGCAGAAATGTTTTGTGTTTCGCGGGGGCCATTTTGCTTTTGTCATGTGATAAGCATTGTTCACTATTTTGTTTATGCCAGTATATTTATAGTTTTCTTAAAAGATTTTTCATTTTAACATTTCAAAGTGTGTACATTTGACAGTTTATTACTGAGTGTCTATAATAATTGTACTGATTTGCTTTTACTAGTGCGTTTGTTGATTTTTTTTAAATGTTATTTGATTGTGAGGTTTGTGTTGAAAATGTGTGTTTATTAAAACTAACATCTAAGTCTTGTTCTGTTGGCATGGTTTCCGATTTAGAGATCCGTCGCGTGGCTGTAGCTATGCTAAAAATCTATAAAAGAAAAAGTTTTTGTGACCGGGTACTCTGCCGCATACCCAGTGTCATAAATCCTGTGCACGCCGCTGTTATTATCTAAGTAAACTTTATCTATCACGACTGAAAGCAACCATAACCATAGAAAATAAATGCCATAGCGAGCATATTCAGAGCTTCCTCTATTATATTGACGTAGAATATAATAAGTATTGGCCTATTGCTTGAGAACAGTATTTTTTATTAAATTGTATTTATATTACAAGAAAATTTTCTTAAAAGGATTATTTTGCTGACGCGGCTTCCTGGGGATTTCAATTTAAAACAATGGATTATTCACATTGTTTTTGTCTATTGCTTTGAATAAATTTTATTTACTATTATTTTTATTATTCATTAAAATATAAACACATATTCATGAAAAATATTAGCAGATAGGTTTCCGAATTTTATATGCATACTTGTAATTTAGTGTACGCGTGGAGGTGTTGTAGGAGGAGGTATGGAGGTCTGTACTTTACAATCAGTTCTTGTCGAGATGATATACGAGTATTTTGTCATTGATTGGTGGTAGGGTCATTTGATTGGTTTAAACTGTAGTTTCCTTAAGTGTTAGTTTACTCCAAGTATAAACATTAAATATTCTTTGGCTGTTTTCGTATTGTATTCAAATATATTTTTTATTCGTTCTTTGTATGAGGTTTGCAGTTTTATTTTTGTTTCCTCTGAAAACGTACTCTCGTAGGGATAAAAACAAATTGTACTAGTAATTTATTGACAGGTGGTTTTATTTTAATGTCTCTTCTTGGTATGCATACGAAAACAATTTTATCATATTTTTACTCTGTCCCTGTTTCTACTTTATATGGGTAAAATTTAGTATGATCATTATGATATGCTGTACAAAATTTTATAGTTTAATATTGTCCATATTCAATTTTAGTGTTGAAGTATCATTATGAATGAATGATTGACAACAATATCACCTGATGGAGTACTGTAGTAGTAGCCTTAGACAGTAAAGCGCCTTAACTTAGGAAAAGTCTATTCACTCTTGACTTTTATCTTCATCAGACCCATGATTTGTTTTCCATGAACTGAAGGCTTTACCGGAGTGTTGCTGGTCAAGTAATAGTGATAACCAAATTTTTATTTCTTCGACACTGCAATTAAGACATAAAAAATCTGACGCATGATTGTAGATCGAAGATGGTGGCCAGTCAGGCGGTTAATAACTTTATAACTGTTTGAGCAACGTTGGTATTAATCTGGGTATTATAGGACCTAGCCACCTCCGATATGGGGGATCGGACGCCACTGTCTCAAAAGTTTTTCAGCAAGGTGCGTCATGCGTCAGTTACACCCCAAATCCCCTTACGAGTATTTACACGAGTATTTAAAATTTCAACTAAACAAAATTCTTGGTTAAAATATGCTTATATATATATATATATATATAT
>PDGT01000018.1:4751515-4774291 GCA_003671415.1 Megathymus violae
ATTTTCAGCTAATAGTAGGTATACAAGGCAATGATTAAGCTTCATTGAATCTATAAAGGACTCAATACATGAATATAAAATTCGTGATTTTGCCTGCATTATGCATTTTTAGTTTAGTATGCATAGAAATAATTTACAATATATCTTCTATATCAATGTATATAGATATCCTACATTGTAGAGGATAGTGTTTCAATTTATAAAAAAGTGGGCTCTCCATTTAGTCAAAAGCTTCCCTGTGTTATGTGTTATTAACAATAAAAGCTTGTTGTTGACGTTGTCCTTTAATTAAAAAATGTATTTTCTCTAATAGAGGGAGTAAATCAATCCTGAAAATTTCTTCTTTATGTTAAGTACTGTAAGAGTATAATAAATGTTAATTTCTATTAAACAAAACGCTTTGTAATTTAAGAACAAAATGAATATATTAGGACGCTTTTCCGGCATTCGACACATTTTTTTAGTTTTTTTTTGCCTAAAAGGTAGACGCAAACCAAGTTGTGCGACCTCATGGTAAGTGGTCACCGTCGTTTATGCACATAAGGAACATTAGAGAAATTGTAGATCTGAGATTATATTTGAAATAAATTGGATTTTGTAGATCTGATCTTCGGGGACTGTGAGGGTTTGGTGATGACTAACCAATTTTGGAGGAACCTCGTCTAAAATCATAACGAAGTGTCTAAAAATATATTATTTTCCGTTGTAGACCAATACTACTATAGAATTACTAGCGGGTCGTCCCGACTTCGGTCGGGTTCAGCAATTGTATATTTTAGTAGAAATTACTTACATATAATAATTCATATTAAACAAAGCGGATATTGTCGGGACTTTGGCTAATTTATATAAATTTTTACATGATATTTAATGGCCTACGTGTATACGGAATAGTGTACCTTTCAAATGGTGTAGGATTTTTTCAAACTCGTCCCATGGGATCCAAAGATATTACCCTCTGGTTTATGCGTATATAAACCCACAAAGTTCGCACTCTCGTTATAATATTAATGTAAATAACAAGTGAGTTATATACATATGTATTCGAGAAACAATTTTTTGGGAGAAATATTTGGTGTTAAATAGTATAATAGAAGAATAGTGTTTCTGAACGAGTTCATTCGAATTATATATTTTTGTGAATGTTAAGCTGATACATTTTATTTCGTTGCAATACTGCCTCTGAATTTGTATGATAGTGGGTGAAAATTTCTAGTAAATTTACTGACAATTTTTTTCTGAAATGAAACTGAAGCGGAATACAAGTAAATCAATAAAATAAGCTGTTAATTACAGCGACTCCTACTTTAATGCACTCTCGGTTTCATTTAAAATCTCGGTCATCAATCACAGAAGTATTGAATCATTGCCATACATCAGATTTTGGATTTACAACAACCTGTTTACTTAACGCAATAATAATCGGTTTTAAGCCTATGAATCTTTGAAATGCTTGCTTGTCATCTTTAGATTATCAGTTTAACAGATCACTGAGAGTTCAACGTTCCATTTATTTATACGGGAATCCTTTGTCATCATTCCTCTTTTGAAATATATGCCATTCATATTTCCATTTTTATTGATTCTGAAAGCTATGACATGAACCTCTATTCGTGGACGAATTCATAGTTTCCAGTTCCATAGCGTTGCGAAATAGCGAGCGTAGTTCACAATACGTTGTGTGAATTTAACTTTAGGAACTTTAGGAATGTCCTTGTAGGTATACCAAATTCGAATTACTATGTATGAAATAACATTTTTTTATCGATAACCGAAATAAAAAAAATATGTGATATACCCTCGGAATTCCTTAGCCTTGCGAAAGGGCGAACTCGGAAGGGTTGTCAATACAAAACAAAACTATTATTATATATTATATTGTACGTCTATGATTTTATATTTTATAAGAACGTAAGCTAGTTTCTCGTGTGTTTTACGACGACGTGATATTAATAGGTACAGTATTCTATTACAGCCATAAAGCGACTGGCTCTCTTTTTAATTTCATTTCAATAATTTGACTATGAAACGGAGTTGAAAACCCCCTCCCTTGGTTCCCAATGTTATCGATGTCCGTTAAAGATTAATGATGATATCAGAAAAAAAATGCATGCATAAATCTCTGTAATTAGGGTGTGGAGTGAAAGACTATTTTAAAGGAAGACGAGCTAAGCGACGAGCCAGTAATATGTTCTGATGACAAATCGCTTGGTTGTAAAGCTGTTTTATCTTCTTTAACGAGTTCTGTTTTTATCAATATTTATAATCCACGGATAAAATACGAAAATATATTTTATGTATTTGGCAAAAAAATTACTGTCTAGGTGTATTATATTCATAACAAAATATACGTAGGTATATATTTTAATAGATGTACGTAAAACATTAGCTTTGAAAACATAAACTAAAATGCAGGTGAATATGTAAAGTGACTTGGTTTGTTAGTACACTTGGTTTGACAAAGTTAGATGACAGCAATTTGAAGATCGTCATTGACTATTTTGGTTTAATTTTTTTATTTTTTATTTATACTTTACATTTTTATTCATATAATACGTACATACATGTGATGTTTTGTTCTGTGTTAGAATTTATATTATTGTGCGAATATTATAAAGGGAGAGTACGAATTTTGTGAAATTGTGGAAGCGGAAGGTAATCTTCGGAACCACAGGACCTATTTGAAACTTATTTTATCATTTGAAAGTTACATTTTTTTGCATACATATATATATATATATATATATATATACATATATACGTATATATATATATATATATATATATATAAAATATGCTTATATAATAAACTTGTACCCGAACAAAGTCTGGGCGGACCGCTAGTGTAAATATACTAGTGTAATATATAATTGTTGGGAATCAAGTGGTTATAATGTTCAAGTATGCCTTTATTTTGTTTAAATGTTGTTAACCATATAGTTATTTGTGATACAATAAGTAATTCGATTTTTTAAAACAAAACAAAACAATTTTTTTTGATACCAATTGTTATTTTTAATCATAAAATTGTTGAACTTTCAAGTTCGGTGCGTGAAATAGTTAAATATTTTTGACTAGAATGCAGACATTGTATTAAAACAGATCGAAGCAGTCAGAACTCATGTACTGAGTATGTTCGTGTAAACATGGCGTTACCTTAATTTGGACATCTGCTCGTAGTGTACCTACACCATGCATTATGTATCCTTATACAAGGTTATTATAACTGTACTCGCTTCTTGTACGCAGTGCGAACATAATATATTCGCATCAATGAAACCAGTCTTGTATGCGCCTGTTCTCCGTACAGGGTCCGCTTAGAACATTGGATCTCAACTTTTCACTGGACTGCTAAGTTTTTTTTTTGTTCAATACAGGCATTGTTTTTATCGGAAGGTCGATAATTATAGTATTAAGTAATTAAGTAATAATAATAAAATAAATAATAAAATTATTATTTATTAAGTAGTATTCTATTACCTTTATGGCTATAAAAAAAGTATGGACTGGCTAACACTAGGCGGTCATGTTTGCTCCTCCGTGAATATTAAATTAATATTAATTTATTTGCAACAATCCGCAAGCACAATTTATAATGGTATATATTTCTATACATGCATGAAACCTCCCTCCCTCCCACAAAGGAAAACATGCAATTATGATAAAAGTATATACCAACACACATACCGTCACCAACACGTTTTTCGCTCCGAAGCAGAACATCATCAGGGTGAGTAGACTCTACGAGTGTTAACCGCAAAGTCACTTTGCGTGTTTTCATGTTTTCCTTTGTGCGAGGGAGGGAGGTTTCATGCATGTATAGAAGTATATACCATCATACATTGTGCTTGCGGATTGTTGCAAAGTAAATTAATACTAATTTAATAACAATGAATTTCCGCAAAGTAACGCCTGATGCTATCAACCTCCGTGAATAAATTGATATTAATTTAAATTTGACATTAATGCATATATAATATCTATAGTTTTTTCGTGACATAAATTATTTAATATAGTAATGTAATAATAATATATTACTAAACTAAATATTTTTACACCATAATAATGCTTGTGTAAGAGCACACTACTTGCATATTAACAACCACCTTTTCAACTTCACTCAACGAATAAATGATACGATTTTATATAAAATTACGTTTGAATAATAATTACTTAATTATTGTCAATAATGGCCACAATTAAATAGAATTTAAACCTAATTTAAAATAGTCGTTAACAAGACAAATAATTTTAATGCACTCAATGGAATTGACGGTCGTGGCAGTAATTTACGAAAAGGTTGGGGTGAAGGTACCTTAACAAAGCAGTCGGTGCATAATTATGCAAAATGTGCAATAATTTCGTTTAAAGCAAATTGTTTTCAACATAGCGGAGTTCATTTCTCGGAAATGTACAACTAATTTCTCTACCACATAAGTTTGAGAACCTCTGCGAGGAGAGCGACCTTAACGCGATAGTGTACAACAAGAGTAGGCCCTATGTAGTATGTACTATGTAGTTGATACACATGTTAGATTCACGGCAGTCTTAAAACGCTTGTGATAATTATTTATAGATACATAACTATCAAATGGAAATCCTGTACATGTAGACTGTGGATATCTAAAGATATTTTGTAAACAGCTTATGAAACACTATCTGAGCTGACGAAAGTGGTTTTATAAAAATAAATTATTTAATTTTATAAACGACTATAAAATTTGCTATAATCTAACATAGTATAACACAAGATTAATATAAATAAACTATAATCTATCGTTTGTTCACAATATATCGGTTCCGGCATAGCAATGAACAGTCATATCGACACAGATGTATTGTATGAATATGGAGCACAATTTTTACCTATATTTACGTGTATACTAAAATATAAAGGGAGAGTCCTGTACTACAACATCACCTGTTTGTAAAATTGTTTCATCATTTGAAATATACATACAAATACACTTGATATATAGCCTATGTCCATTTCGAATAAGGTACCTTTCAAATGCGAAAAGAATTTTTCAAATGGATGTCGCGGGTCCGCACATTACCTTCCGCATACACGCTAACTCGCACTCTCTCGATATAATATTAGTATATGAATTAATAATATAAATATATAGACAGAGACTATAGATTTATTGATCAGTGATTAGTAAAGTGGTAGCACCACCTACCTTATTACAGGGTCAGAAGTCTGGAGACTTGGGGTATCCGTTTTATGCACAATGTCACAATAATTAGCAATCTTTCAAGGTTTTTGTGCGTATATGCGTGACGTCCATATTTTTCGATTTTGGGAGTGGGACGAGGTAGGGAAGGGGGGAAACATGGCGCATCATAGCGCCCGCCAAACAAATTGGTCCATTATTTTAGGTTTAAATGTATGTTTCATTTTACGTTGCACAAACAATCAGTATGAATTGTATCTACGTTATATCTTTTAAGATAAATAAATGTTTCAACCGTAACGAAGTCGGCACGGGCCTCTAGCAATATACTCGTATAAACGTTTCATTTTGTTACGGTACCTTTCCTGACTCCAAAGGATATGGCCCACAACTATATAGTACTTCGTTTTATACCGTATTAAATAATTCGTAAACCGTTTCGTATTAAATAATATTTGATCGTACAATCTACGACTTTTTCTCCTCTTAATGCCAAAATAATTTTTTTTTTATGCAACAACTATAAATTTACATTAAATACCAATGGCAGATTCATCACTTTTTGTTATATCCTCTCAGATAAAATAATTGTCATGTCATCATTGACATTTGACAAACCACCGACTGGCCATATTGAAAATAAATATTGCACATACTTATGTACATTAATTTTTTGTTGTAACATAATATATGACTTACATGTTATTATATTTTCATTTTGAATTCCTTTGTGCGTATGTTTGGTATAATTTACAACTATATACAGCAGTATAGGGTGCCCCATCCATCCCAGAGTGCAAACCAATCTCACCGGCTCGTCGTGCCCTATACAAAGACGAGGCCTTGATCCCATGTCCTTTCTGTGACACCTCTGCTGTCATAGACGTAGCTGGTGTCATCTATATTAAACCACCAGTTGGCTATTCATGTGATAAGAGAATTCTACGTTAATAGCATCTTTATTTATGGATATGATTGTCTTCAAACTATATCACTGTATTATATACGTAACATGTATCACTAGTACACTTATTCACGTCTTATTTGCTTATAATGTTACCGGTTTGAAAATGTGTTTCGAAAAGTAAAACGACTAAAGATTTTGTTATTATTAGCAAACTTTAAGTATTAAGTGATGCTTATTGCAATACATTAGTGAAAACCAGAAAGAAATAGATTAAGCCGTTTTTGATATTAGCGCGAATAAATGCACAGACAAAAGTTCTAACAACTATTGTTTTAGGTTCTATTGCTTTAATAAAGGCCCCTATTAATATTTTTTCTCATATATCGTTCATATACAGAAAGCGATCAGTTAGAATTTCATTGTATGTGTAGATTCCTCGTTATAGCTTTCCATTCTGTCCTCAGATCAGCAAAGTAAGCGGGGCGGTAGTGGAAAATTACTTGTAATAAAAAAAATCTTCGTTGTATTCGTAAAGTCTTAACAATAGTTCAACCTCTAAATCATTTAGACAAGCTACTATAGTAATGTAAAGTTATCTTTGTACGGTATGTTTACTACGCCCGTATCAATTTAGTTACAGTTTACGCGTTGCCATACTGCACCTTGTTTTACTACCGGCGCGGCCTTTGCACCCGGTTTGAAATTTCGCATGTGTGCATGTGGTATTAGAATCGAATTGCTATGTTTTTTAAGAATCCCGTACAGACAGATTAGAGCTCCATTACGATGTATATCTGTTCGCTCATATAATGACTAACTGTGTACTGTGTGTGTGTGATCTTTATTTTCTCGTGTAACTACTTTAAAAATGCTGTAATTTTAAAAACGACACGTGACCTTCCCTCACTTCGTTTCAGGAAACCTACGCTTTAGATTTATAAATGCTATTCGCATTGTTTTAAGAATAGTTTCTTAGTACTATAAATTACAAACATTAATTTATTACAATAACTGCAGCCAGACAGTCAAAATTTATTTCATTGAACGTTTAATAGCATGTCCATATTAGCTTTTAATTCCATAATATAATTTACTAGTATGCCAAGTATCATCTAAATCTGTTCAGTGGTCTTCATGTGATTCGTCGCGAGACAGAGAAATGGACGAAAAATTAAAAATATATGTTTTTATCTCTATATCTAACAAGGTTAACCTCGTTTAAAATTTCCATAAAAATACAGATTTGACCCTGTAAAAAATTTATTACTTGTATGGATATAGTTAGATAAGCGGGTACCCTGCCTAAATGTCCACCAGGAATGCGTCCAGAGTGGGGTGGACGCAACCACCCGCAGTGAGTGGTGATTGCTAGTCTGTTCACTTGTAAGCATTTTATTTTACCGATATAAGTAAACGGTTCAAAATTGCACTCAAATTTTTTGTGTTATAGTAAAACAAACAGTTTAAAATTTAGGGGTGTCTTCTATACCACATACTTTGTTTAATTACTCTTTTGTTGGGTCTACAGTGAAAATACCATAAAATTGGGAAATTTAGTTATATTATAGTATAAATTCAAAATAAAACAACTTATTGTAAAAACCGGCCAGATGTGAGGCAAAAATGAAGGCCGACGAAAGATTTTAAATAGTGATAGTAAAAAAAAAAGTTAGAGGTATATGAATTTTGCTACATTTCTAAGTCCTACATGTATTATACATTATATTTACACACACACACACACACACATATATATATATATATATATACATATGGCAGTAATCATCTATAATATGCAAAGGGTGTCCCATAACGACATGTATGACCGAGTTCGATTGAAATTGCAATTTTTTATTTATGTTATGTGAAATAGACAAAGAAAAAGGTATTAATTTAATGGTAATTTTACGGTGACGTAAAATTTTATGGGAGCGTCTAATCATGATCTTATCTAGTACAACAGAACCAAGACCCTGACCCTTGATACATTTGATAAAGTGAACTTGATACATTTTTAAGGCTTCTAAACGAATAAACTTGAATATGATATTACAAAACTTTCTGATTTATTAGTCGCATGAAAGCAATAGCTAGAGGAATGCTCAACTTTCTAAAAATTATATTTCATATCATTCGATCAGTGCTAATTTCTCTGTCAGACATTGGAAATAATGGCTAGAAGTCAATGTTACTATTTGATTAATTAACGTTGAGAATGTAATTCAGAACATTAGGATAATACAGTCTGCGGTATAGGTTGTTTAGTATGTAATAATTGTGTGTGTTCGTTTATGCTAACTACGACACAAGGAGTTAGCGAAGGTGTGAAAGAGTGAACGTCTGTTATTGATTTATGTATAAAATATTAATAAAAAAAGTTAGCAAATGTGCCACTAAAAACGTGCCGAATTATTTTTAACAACATAATAATATGACAACATAAATGTTGAAATGTATTTGTATTTGAAATAAATTTAAACTTTACTTTCAAAGGAGCAACTGAACAAATATTTAACAAACGTATCTGCAGTTTTATGAACGAACGACCACCGGTTATTGTCATTTACAAACGACGTTTCCTGTTTGTTCTACTAAATGTTTCCAATAATACAATAATAACGGCATGGGGAGATGATTTCAAGAGAGCGATCCTGTAGCGTTATTGAGACCCTTTATTAAGTAACGCGTACCGAGCGAGGGGTACGGCTCGCGTACAGTGGTGAGACTGTTACTGAACAAAAACTGAAACTTCACTTTGGCTGAAATGTGTAACGGAGAAGTCACGGCTACACGATACATTTGCTAGGAATACAGAGTTTATATAGATCGAGGCTCTGTAATATTATTTTGTTATGTTAATTGCCAGCAGAAGATTTATGTTTATAGAAACCTGACGCGAGCGGTCTATTGATGAGTGGGTCACTCACGAAATCTTTTCGCTACTGTGCTTCGCAAGGCACATTAAGCACGCTACCATGGTTGTTATTGTAAGATAGTATTCTTTCAGTCATGTCGGACGACATAATTTTCATTTACTTCAAATACTTGGTTATGTCCCTAGCGACTCCACAACAACGCGACACACCCCTCTTAAATTACGAGAAAAGATGTGCCTTAGTGTGCGTAGTGGGTCGCTATTTATCTTAAAATCATCTTAATATTGGTTACATAATAGAGAATATGGTGAAATTATTACTTTAACACGGTTTCAACTCAGTTTACGGATTACATTGAGTGTTCTAGATTCTGTGTTGATCACACCGATCCTTGTTTAGCATTTGGCTTAATCAAGCTTTTAATAGTACAATATTCCATTTATTTTTTACATACAATATTTAATTTAGTATACAAAATTTAAACATGAACAAAATAAGCATGCCTATGCTATGTTTTACTACCGTTTGAACAAAATCTTAAACTTTCACTAATATACATACATGCATTTGAATAATGCGTTTTTATATTATTATTTTTATTTTAACATTGTTTTTATGTGAAGTTCAATGAATCGGTTTCCGAGTGTAATATGCGTACAGTTCATTTTAAAAACTTCTCACGTTACATACATCTTATAGATAGATGCTTGTGGGTTTTCGTAATATGAAGGGAGGTTGATATAATTTAAAATTATTTGTGCATTATAGTGTAAATTGGGAGTGAGGGTCATCAGTCCAACATTTTTCTACACTAAGTCTCATACTCTGTGTTGTGATGTTAGAAATATAATGAACACGATGTGTTGCACATGATATTTAAATCCTTCGCCTACACGAGATATCAATATTTCACTGTGGGATACTTAGATTTCTTTGGAGGAAGCGTGAAAACCTTATTAAAAATAATCATAAGAATCGACTGACATTTACTTATTGTTTTTAAATTAACTTGGAGTTTCATAAACTTAATATAAGGAATCGCTTTTTGCGAAATGATCATGGAATCGGCATAGTAGACACTAAATGTTGACTAGGAAGTCGATGTCGGTAGTATAATTACTTAGTGTGTGATTATTCGATGTGTTCAGAATAAAATGTATGCCATGAACATTTTATTCTACCTCATCAATCTAAGTAACTGACTTTTAATCTAATAGTGTGATTAAAACTTGAGTTCCGTGATACTTCTTAATTTGAGGTAATTGCAATTAATATCGGTGCATATCGTCTACTAGTGTTCCCACCGATCTCGGGCGTGTATTTAATATCCAGCTATCTATTGAATTAACATTGATGCAATAAGTGCGAACTTTTTATCCCATTGTGTCCTATCCGCTTTTTATAGTTATATTAATATTTCCGTCCACGCTTTTAAATTTTATCTCTCTTCTGGGTGTCCTAGTTTAGCGAGGTACTTCCATTTAACTATGATTAATTGAAGCGTTTAATGTTTGATAAATAAGGAAGATTTTAGCATTTATCGTTCTTTCATGTCACTTGAAATTGCCAAAGGACTTCTGAGCATTGGACTTGTCAAAGTGGTAGCGGGAACCTGGAACAGAAGCGTGAAAATCAAGGGTTTGAGCTAACCTGGCAGATAAGAAACCCTAGTATCGTGCATATCTTGCGTGCAATGTCGGAACTAAACTCGACCGTTGTGCAGTAGAATGCATCACATGCACAGGAGTTTACTCTATACTAATAATAAAATTCTAACTGATCGATTTCTGTACATGAACGATATATGAGAAAAAATATAATTTGGGGCTTTTATTAACGCAAATGAACCCAAAATAATAGTTATTACAATTTTTGTCTGTTTGTCTGTGCGTTCGTTCCCGCTAATCTCAGAAACGGCTTAACCGATTTGGTTCTGGTTTTCACTAATGTATTGCAGTAAGCATCACTTAAAACTAAAAGTTTGTTTCATTGCAATCCGTCCATAAATAAAGAAGTTATGAATTAAAATATGTATTTCTTAGTCATAGAACGACAAAAACCCAGGAAAATGTCAATGCTATATTTATGCGTAAGGTAGATTTTCCGAAGCGAAGCGAAGCGAGGGCATTTGCTAGTCATAATAATAATGATGATTGCAGGTCTTTTACTATTAGTTAGGGGACTGACTATAAGGGACAAACGTTTAAAACGCCAGTATTAATCTGCTCGTTTTCTGCGGAGGTTTACACAAAAGAAAACCAATTGCGTGATATGTTTTACGAGTCCTTTTAATAAATAAAACCTTGACTTAGCGTATGGACAGCATTCCTGGTGGCGTGCTCTGACAATGTCGCGGGCGGGATAGTTGGACTATTCGAGCGGAGTAACGTTACGAAACGTGCATTTGTGCGAACGTATACATGCATGTGTGTTTGTGATATGTGTTTGCGCATACGTGTGTGTTTGTGTGTGCGCACTTTGGATCAGACCGTCGCTATAATATAAATACAACGTGGATAAATGAAACAAATTTAATAATTATGCTCTAGAGTGCCTGTCTTTTACTAAAAAAATAACTACGATGTTTACTTATTTACATAATATTAATATCCATCTGGTAAATAATACTCGCCAGTCGTTTAGTATACTGCGACGGAGGAAGTTTCTTAACAGGCACACACCATCGCCAAGGCCATCGCGTAAATGTATTGAACGTACAATTTTGTAAGGTCCGACATGACGTACCGGAATATGTACGTACACGCTACGCCTATTTGCGACGAGGAGTAAACTGTGGCAGTTAGGCTTTGTGATGCTAAAATCTCCGTTCGCCAATTGCCTGTATTGTGTTTGTTGTTCTATTAACAGATAATAGAGAGGTTTGTACTGCGCAATTTGCATTTGAAACGGTAGAGACTTGGAGGCTATGTGGGTCTAGACTACTGGTGGAACGATGACCGGCTACGATTAAGTTTCAGTTGCCACTTTTGTTGCTATTCATCCTCGCAATAACGACAATTGTCCCGCGGGTGCATTTCATACATTCTTGTGAAAATTATGAAAAATTTTAGGCGTACATTTTAAGTACAGATGTTATGGATATGAAACTTCGGATCTGGATACGAATATATGAATAATATTATACCGGTTTCGGTTACGGTTACGGATATGAAATTATTTCCGATTATTCGATTGTTTCGGATACTTTTATTTACAGATAATACATGATTTAGGACTTGTTAAAAAAATATAAATTACAAGGTACGATTAATTTCGTAATTGGTTTCATTTCATGTTTTTCATCTTAAGGTATTTTTTCTTTAAATTTAAGCGGTACCAACCCGTCTGAAACAAAAAGAATTTTTCCAAATCGGTTAGGAAGTTATGGAGCTCCGAGGTAACATACATAAATAATTCATATGAATTGAACAAGTAACTCATTAATTTGAAGTCGGTTAAAAATCAATAGAATAAATATTCACTGAAAAAATTTAAATTTCATTACAATTGATAATATACCTAGATTAAAAATCTCCTAGCATTAGTTAAAACTAATTAGTTTGAATAGATGTCGATTTGTAGATTTAATCTCTATTGCAGACTTTAATAATTGTGGTTACGAACGACGTGTAAAAAATGTAGTTACGAAACAAGTGGGTGCGTAGTCTAGACGAATAGGGTGGAGCTGTCGGAACGTGCTGCGCACAGTACAGTGAGATCGCCGGTATCAATGGCAGTGGTCGATGAGATCTTTTTAAGTATTACGAACGCTCTGCTATAATCACGTTTGCGTTTTATGCGATTCTTTATTAATATATTTATGGGTTTTTTCTTTAATTAGTGTTTTAAATTTCGATTTCATATTGTAAATTTAGGTTCGAAGTACCTATATATATTTTTAAGGTATCACTAGTTCGGTTCAAGAAAATTTCAGAGAGTTTCCTACAATGTTCTCGAAGATTGAGTCTTCACCTTCTTGGTTCTTGACCATTTACAGAGTGAAAGAAGACCCAAGTCCAGCAGTGGAGCAATTATGGGAAGTAATGATGTGTTATATTTCCATATGAAACTTATTTTAGTGGCCTTGGCTTTCGAGTTTGACATTTTGTACAACTCAATTTAAAAATTCTTTTGTCTCTTTTTTATGTGAATTGCCGTCAAACGACCAGACAAGCCACCTGATGGTAAGTGGTCGCCGTCGCCCGTGGACATGAGTAACACCAAAGGTGTCATTAATGCGTTGTTGGCCGAGAAAGAAGAAAAAATTTAGTACGGGCTCTTCAAGTTCCCAGTCGGAAAACGATGAGTCGTTTGGCGGCTGACTCAAGCAAGAGGGTGGTAGCTAGCCAGACAGTTTTCACGAAAATATAATAATACCAATAATAATATTAATTACTATTCTTTTCTCTTCGGCTACCGGTCTTTTGTGTTTACTACATACAATTATTTACTCTAACTTTGTATATATATTATTTATGTTGTATCAATAAGTTAAGGTATTATTAGAATAGTGCATTGTCGTCATGCTTCTGTCGCGCTCTTCTAAGTTTTGTCTTGTTCCTTGGTAAATCCAACGATGCTAACCTTGTTAGGACGTAGACATTCCCGTTGCAATATATATTATTACACCTTTCAGCGGATCAGCTTATCATCGCTATCTGTAACTGTCCCACTGCAGGGTTCGCGCACCATAGGAGGTACGTCATAATCCAGTAAGATGGCCAAGCGAGAAACATCTGATTAGTGTGTGAATTCCTATGAGAACATTATGATACACTGTCAGGTATGCAAGCTTTATCAATGATGGTTTCGTTTATCGAATAGGTGATAATTAAATTCTGTTATGGACATAATATTAAAAATTTAGAAGTGCGTCCAGGATTTGTGCTCGAGTAATCGTAAAGGAGACCGGCGATGCAGGTTCGATTTCAGGACCTTAATAGAATTGTCACTTAGTAGTGATGCTATAGTGCAACAAGGGCATGCAACTGTATTCCTGGAGATGTTTAATAGTTTCAGGTACTCCTTTAAAGAAATAGAAAACTAAGCGAAGTGATACGAGTGCTTCTTAAGCACGTTAAGTTCAAGTTATTAAATGGGTGAAATATTAATAAACTTTGAGGAGACGTTGTACAAGGTTTATTGAAAAACTTTAGCGTAAATCTTTTCAGAGACTTGTTTAAACGTACATAGAAAGTTTAAGAATTCTTAGTTTTGGTTGAAAAATTTTTAAAACCATACCTAACCTGTACGAGTATTTTCGTTTCACGTATATTTTCAAGTATTACATATATGTAACAAAAAGTTCTGTAAAAACGTTTTCACACCATTTTACGTTTTGAGTGTATAATTTTCGAAATACTTTATTGGTGCCTTATGAATCGCTACAATACGGCTAGAGGATCTGTGTGAAATGTTTTAAATTTCAACGATCAGCGGATTAGACTGTGCATTGATATTACGATTGATTGTATATATATATATATATATATAAGTCATACATATTAGTCAGTTAGTTTATTTTTATTATATACTATGGGAACGTAGATAGACAAATCTCACTACAAAATCACTTAATTTCGTGTAATAAGGACTACGAGGAATGCTCGGAAACATTTACAATATCACCTAATTAATACATTATAGATACACACGTATCGAACAAAGGTGTTACGTTACCCCTTGTCAACATTTCTTAATTAATTATTCCAATGCACAATCCCACTCATATACGTAACCTATTGGTATTTCGTAGTATCGGGTCAGCCACTGGTCAGCTGTAGCCAACTTAAAACAGAACAAGACTCACATTGAAGTAGAAGATTTTCGCTTTGAAACTACCTTTAGTAGGAACGAATCGCTTGTGGCCCAATTTATTAACAGTCCTCGTAATTAGTTATTTTGTATAATTTATTATGTATCCCATGACATACTCGTATTGGTTCCTGTGAAGATTTCAGCTGTACTGCAAGATAGGATATTTGCATAGTAAAACATTTCAACAATACCGCCTGGTTGTGATATTTTTGTCTGAATGATGCGCGAGACTTGCTTGTTTTCAACAAATTGAATTCATTGTCATCGAACAGAAGCTGTAGTGTATAGAGCTTAAAGCAGAGCAATAGTAACGGAGAGCGCTTCCTGTCAAAGTCATTCAGTCCTAAATTGTTAATTGTAGAACCATTCAGAGTTCTGATTTGATTTTTATATAAAGCATTTGTGACAATAGAGAAAACAAGGCACGCTAATCATAAAAAATGTGTGAAGAGTTCAGTAGTAACGTTTGACAAACTCGTATTTGAGAGAGCAATCGAGAAATAAGGGATTTGAATAAAGTATTAAATGTAAGTAATGTAGTATTTGTTGTTTATCCTGCAACAGTACTTCTGTATTATTACTTTGTGCAACAGGTAAAATGGTACTTCAATTCAATTCAAAGTTTCATTCCGCTTCTTCTCAGAGTTATCTCGTCTGAGTTTGTCGAAGGCTATTACAGACCACTTAAAAGTCTTCCGTTTTAATGTTATGAAACGGCGGGGCTACAATACTTTTAAGTTAAATAATATATTGAGAAGACTACGATGTTGTATTGTTTGGTACGTCGTAGGCGTTACCGACGTTGCTGTAAACAAAAAGTAACGTTCATTTTAAAGAAAACACGATATATTTTATGTCCAGTGCGAAATCGGTTTTTCATTTAACATGAAATTATTTTATTTATTAATTATTTTATACAAAAGTTCCGCATTTTTCCAATTCTATAATTTTGTTTGAACGACTGACTATTTATGAATGCATGTAATAATCGCATAATTCTATCATCAACTAGCACACCCCGCGAACTAAGTTTCGCCTATCCTAAAAGTCAATGAATGAGCAGATTTATGATTTTAAAATTAATACAAAATTATTATGTTCATTTTTTTTATTTTATTACTATAATAATAATAATTATTATTATCATTATTTTTATTGTTAAATATAATATTTTAATACTTATTATCCTATTCCCGACGAAGACAAATCCAAAATCACAGAAATCATAAAAATCGGTCCAGCCGTTCTCGAGTTATAAATGGTGTAACTAACACTTTCTTTTATATATATAGATTTTATAATGGGTATCGGGGACCTCGATAGCAGCTGTTGGAATTATCTAGAACAACAAATAATTATGTATATCCAACGTCCTCGCTCACTTGTGCACTTGACGATTATTTCTAGAGCCTGTGGAATTAATTTAACTTTGATTTTATTATTACGTACGGTTATAACTGGTCCGACAATATTGCATATTATTTGTTTAATTTAATCCTCATGTGGTTTTTAAGTTATCGTTAGAGGAACAGAAAACAAACGATGCTATCTTATCGCTGAAAAGTTAAATTATCATTACAGTCATTTTATTATGTTGGCGTTAATGATAACTTATAGTTCATTTTCACAACCATCAACATTTGTTGGTTAACACGTTTGTGATGTTGCTTTTGATTTAAACATTGTTGATAAATGAAATAAAAAGGATATTTTTTTTGTTTTATTGTATTTTTTAATTTGTTTTTACTTTTGTACTCCCTATAATACGTCTGATTTTATACTATCTATAACACATAAGAAAATGAGAAATGCACTTAACAACGTCATATTTTTTTATTTGGCAATTCATAAAAATATACCATAAAATTTCCCACTTTTCTGGTGCATTTTCCCGTAAATTTATTGCATACAAACCTTGTCGTGACAACTACGAAGACAACTAAAATATAACCTGCCTCAATAAAGTCTTGACCTCAAGTGAAGATCGTTCATAAATGCGTCAAATGGTTTTTATTTACATAGAAAAAATTTATAATCAGCAGCCGGCTCACGTGGCAAGGCTTGGGTTTAACCCCTCACATAGTAAGAGGAGACCTAAATTCAGCAAAGAATGAGTTGGGGGATTTTATGATGAAACAATTGAAAGCGGACTCATTGTTAACCAAAACCTGGGAGATGCCCGTGTGGGTGTTTATTTATTTACCTGCTTACGCATAAAATAAGATGGTCAGTGTATAGTCTGAAATGTGAACTGAGAAATGGCTCATACTGATCATATTCCATTTTTAGAAGCTATAACTTGATTGAAGATTGACAATTTCCACAGATATCTAGTAACGTTTCAATTTATGGTTTTTGATATATGAGACATATATGATTATGTCATGTATGAAAATACAAACCACACAATGGAATAAAGAATAGCATACCAGTTAGATTTAACCGAAAAACTATAGTAAATAAATACTCTCCGTGTTCTAATCTAGTGATATTTATAGTATTGGGGCGGCCTAGAATACTCCCCCAATCCTATGCTGGCCGAACAGGGTATCATAAGACGCGACAGATGCCAGTCTGGTTGGTAGTAGGATCTCGCGTAAGGATTGTATTATCAGTATTATTATTAAGTCATTAATATTATTAGTGGTATTATTATCTTTCCCTGAAGCCTGCCTGGCTAGCTACCACCATCCTGTTTGACTCAGCCGCCAAACTCTTGTTCCGGCTCGGGGCTTGAAAACCATTACCTTCTTTCTTACCTTCTTCTCATTTCCTGTCCGACAACGCATTAGTGACGCCTTTGGTGTTACTCATGTCCATGGGCAACGGTGACCACTTACCATCAGGTGGCTCGTCTGCTCGTTTGTCGGCTATTAACATAAATAAACTTGACGTGCTGCAACGCCATTTAATGGCTTATTAGAAGTCGACGCAATACTACGATCGGTATCGATCGATAATGATCGGTGCCACAGTTGCATGTCTATAAAATCATGAATTTCTCAGTTGATTGTATAATGTGGGCGGTATGTAATCAGGTACAGACTCTCAACACCATTGATGTTGAAGTACCATCGGTATAGAATTGGTAGTACAGAGCCCAGAGATTTCAAATAAAAGGGAACTTGCCCCTTTACCTGAGGTATTATTTAGCAGATTTACCACGAGCAGGGGAAGGATGGTCTCAAGGGTAGGTGGATCCCCTTACTTTCGAACTATCAGAATATAAATTAGTTAATTAAGGTTCCAAAACAAATTAAAGATTTTAATCCTAGTAAGTTCCGAAATAAGTACACCATGCAACCTGCATTGGAAGCTTATAACGTATGCAAAACACTCATAGCCGTACAAATATTTGACGAGCTACGGTAAACCTTGACTCTGACTGGCTACGCGATCCGCACTGTGTTCGTACGCACGCTTCAATAAGCCCGCTACGCATAATCATTAACCCCCATACTTGGCTTATTAGTACTGTGAGCTACGTGGTTTGTACGCTTACAAGACATCCTTTGCGGCAAATACAGGTCATTGTAATTGGAGGAATGCTCATGTTCCAAACACTCAGTTTTTTATTAGGTATTGTCAACCGGCTCAGAGGTAATAGACGGCTTAATACATTAATATCATAGTAAGTTTCAATATATTAGTACAGCTTATACTAAACGAAGCCCGCTAAAGTTCAATGTAATTAAAGCACTTATAGCCTTGTGTGAATTGTAAGTGATCGATCGAGTTAGCCACTTCGAATACGGTTGGAAGTTGAATGGGTGGCCGCTGCTGGGGAAATTTCAATAGCGCTTATTAAACATTCCGTACAAGTTGTTAACATTTGGTTGAGCTCAATTTAAAGTCTTCCGGGAGGGATTAAAACCGACACTTGGGCTGGGTAGCTGGATTTAGTGGCCGCTGGTCCCTAAATCCATCTCCACTGCAAGAAATGTCACCTTGTCATTCAGTAAACTCAGCAACAATTAAGAAACGAGAGCCTTGCCCTGCAGAGAGCAACTTATGGTATGTCTTCCGGCGCCCTTCTAAAGAACTCCCTTTAAATATGTATAATTTCACCGAGATTCAAAGTTGTTCAATAATTTTAAATATTACGTACTCGTATATACACTGGCAAAATAAAAAAAAAACAATATTTTGTTCAAATATATAATAATCCATTTTTTATTGAAATTTAATGGTAATAACGCTCAGTGATAAGCAGGATCATTGGGTGTATGATAAAACAAAAGAAGAGTTGCTTTAATTAATTTTACCGCCGTGTATACCATGTTGTTAGGTGTATTGAATTATAATGCAAAATAGCATACTGCTTCCAATAAATGTTTCTAGTGTGCTAGATTCATTGCAGATATGCAGTAACTGAAGATGTGATAAGTATGTTTATGGATAAAATGTTTGTTCTCGCAGGTAGATGTCTCCCGGTGCTGTGTGTGCACCTCTTTCACATGTACGGCTTGATCAAGCATTTCAACCTGGATGCTGAGAGGGTGTGGAAACTTTTCAGTCTCATCGAGGACGGATACCACAGCACGAACCCGTATCACAATTCTGTGCACGCCGTGGACGTCACTCAAGCTATGCACTGCTTCTTACAGCAGCAACGGGTGAGTCTGTCATATGACTTATCATTTTATTTTTACACCATAGCTGTCACTAAAGAGGTGCCTCTTATTCATATAGTGAACCCACTAAGGAGCTCCTGAGAGAGTTCTCAATAATAATTAATTTATTTTGCCTTGATTGATTGTCGCATTTCTTTATACGCACAAAAAATTATTGAAATGAGTATTGGTTTTACAAACACTTCGAAAGTCAAACTATGCTAGCATCCATCACCATGAGCGGTCCCGAAATAAGAGCCTCAAGGGGTTTTTTCCTAGACAGTTCCAAAAAGCAAGTGCTTTAGTATATATACTAAGTAGTACTGGCTATATATGTTTGAAACTCCTTTATTTCTTATTTATTATTATTATAGTACGGATCAACCAATTACACTAATGAAAAAAAACCTAATCATGTCCAAGTATTCTAGTTTTCTACACATTTAACCAAGACAGAGCTATCAATTTTGCTTAGTGTGATATTTGGTACAATCAGGTTAGCCTTATTCCTAGTATTAATGCTGTGAACGTAATTCTTCTTAAGAAAACTAGTAGAGTAGTTTTGGAACCTGCATTATGTTATCTCTAATGTATTGTGATACCACAGTGAAATATATACATTTTTTAAAGATATCTCTAGCGAGTCTCTGGGCTAGAATAAGTAAATAACGCGTACTGCTCTTTTATGTAATGTAAATATTGATTCAATATCAGTATCTGAACGCCACAACAATAATTAATTACTTTGATTGAGCGCATGTCTATTTTTTGCATCATGCAAATGTTTTTATGTTTTTATGAGATGTCACTATTATATACATGATTAACAAGTAATAAAATGACAAATAGTATCTTAGACTTATTAACTTAATTATTTGTTTTTGAATATAATTTTTTAATATAATAAACATGCATAGAATACAAAGTTATATAGAAACGTTTTCACACCTTTTTATTGTCTAAAAGAATTACCAAAAGCTTTTCTTAGAGCCTGATGGAAACTATTTCTGTAAAAAATAAATATCTATAATTTTCAGTACTTCGCCTTAAAATTTTGGAAAGTGCCCTTTTATTTTATAGGATGGAATCAAACATGTTATCGGCCAAACATGTCAGGGCGGTACTGTGCACCGTTGCCCTATTTACTGGCAAATGAAGCCGATTATAAATTATAACAACTCTGATTATAATTTTTTTGATTTACGGACTGGTGTTTTTACGGATATTTCGAAACATGGTAAGGGTTCGCCGTGGTCTCTTTACATATACGGTAAAAAGACATTAATCGTGAGTACTCGTTACAATTAAAATGAATATTGTTCATGATGATATAAGTTTGAAATAGGTTATTTTAAGCCCTAAATATAATTTATAGGAGGATTTGCTTTTTTTAAATTCGTTTATAGTAATAGTTCCGTTCATTCATACACAGTATCTAAAGTTGTCACCACCGAAGTGGGTCTCTACAACTCGTGTAATGGCTTATGATACATCAAGAACCTGTCAATAATTATAATGGAAGTCATGTTTGGTACACATACAGTTGTAAAAAGTGTTGTCGTAAGTTACACACACATTATCAACTGGAAACAAAAGAAGCTTTATTAATTTCAACAAACACCTGCGATCTACCTATAATATGCTATATATATTTGCTCCTGTTGGGAATTTAATCATTCACTAATAATAATTTCCACTTTTCGACTATAAGGTCTACTAGAAGAAATATTTGATTAGGATTAGTAGAATACGTAGTGCCCATCAACACTATAGTGTTACAATACTATAGTGTTACACAACAATTTCGTGCATTTAAGAGGACGGAATTTCGTCGTACATGTCATCCGGGTTGGAAGGATCAGCACGAAGTAAGTAGCTTTTGGGACAACTTCGTATTTTTATTTGAAGTGCCTTACGGGCAGGGACGCTTACGATTCCGAGCGGCGTTTAATATGAAAACTAAAATTAAAGTAGTAATGCTTAAGATGTAATTCCAAAAATACTATATTTTTTTTTATCTGGGCTTAGTTACAAATGTACAGTAGCCACTTAATACCAAGGGGCTTCGTGCCTGTTTCGTATTTCATTTCAATAAAAAACCGTTCATTCAGTTCCTGTGAAATTAAAAGCAAGTAAATGGTAGAACTGTTGCATAATGAGTGCTAATGCGTTTCCTGTAAATTAATAGATTGCTACAATGGTTAACTGGTGTAGTGGACTTCGTTCTCGCACTTGCCGCTTCATACCTTTCAGAGAGTAAAAAGAAAAAGTTGGTTATACCGAAAAATTACAGATAATTGTTATATGACATATGTACTATCTACTATTGCGTGAAGGATAAAGTACGTTCATTGTAAGATCTTAAACCTTTGTGGATTTACAAACCAGTAGGCAAACTGAAAACGGTTGCAGCCATATGTAACTATTAACTCCATGTTCATGTAATCATTCAGAATATACATATCCCAATATCGATAGTTTCATTAAAATAAAACACAAACTTGCTCGGATCGCCGATAAAATTATTCTCATTACTAATTTAGACTCGTATAAGTGGTAAGGGAAAAGGCACTTAGAGATGGGAAGGAACTGGGCACTAGACATCTAAAGCATAAAGGCCACAATGATTATGTCAAAATAAATTGATTAACAAACCATTACCGATACGGTTAAATTATTTTGATGTCAAAATACCTGACCGTATACCACGTACACGTATTAATATATAATTGTATCCGTACAATATGATGATGGCTAACAGAAAGAGATGGATGTAGGCAGGATTCTTGTATTGCAACGGAATTCATAACTTGAGCTTTACCGAACTCTATGTTGTATGGGTGATCTAGTTCCATAACAAAAACATGTTTGGATTGCGTACATTAATTTAAAGTCGAACTCACAGTAAGTACTTCTATTATTTCGTATAATGTGTGTGCAAAATCGAATTCCAATGAGAGCAATATACTTATGAATCGGAAAAACTTTGATTTTACATTAAAGAGTGATTTTCTTGACAATAAAAAAAATGTGTTTATTATTACATATACTTATTAATGAATAACTCAAGTGATAGCGTGGTGATATGATTGTCGGTTTTCTCCACGATGGATCCGAGTACGAATACTGAAAGAATATTTAATGTTTCAAATTGTGCGCGTTTTACAACTTAATTATCACGAGTGTTCTCCATAATGTACTCAAAGGTGTGTGAACTCTCCCACCCCGCAGTTGGCCAGCGTGGCGGACTATGCCCTTAACCGCCGAGGTGGATCGAGCCCAGCAATGGGACAGTTATGGCTGCTTCTAATTGACGTTAATACGTTTATTTAAAAAAGATTGTTGCAAGATTATTTCTCTAGAACTAATATTTTTAATTGTAATCG
>PDGT01000018.1:4774313-4845254 GCA_003671415.1 Megathymus violae
TATATATATATATATATATATATATATATATATATATATATATATATACCCACACACAATATATATATAAAGAGAGAGAGAGAGAAAATTATATTAATATTCCACATCGAAGTTATGTGAGTAGATGGATTTCACACATTATTTTTTCACTTTACGGGGCCAACAGGATAACGGTTTACTTGCTGCATGCACCGTCGAAGACAATAATTATGTTAGCAATAAGGTTTTAGCAATAAAATAACTGCGATATGTACTCGTAGACCTGTCAATGTAATCCTATGTATTACCGACAAAATATACCAAAGTTCGTTCATTGTCGATATTGGAATGATGTGTCTGTCGTAAGTGGTTTATGTACTACAAGTAGAGCGGAGCCTCTTATTGGAAATTGTGTCACTGTTCAAATACGTCCACGGCAGTATTGAGGGTATTTGACTTAACCAGACGAACTCTAATACCGAGTTTTATGACTAACAGCTTTAGATTAAGAACTTAATAAATACTGTTATATTTATATGGACACCGGAAAAGTTATAAATGGATCTTATACATTAAATAGATTTTGTAACTAGATATCCACCACTACTGCATAGATTAATATCGAATTACGTTTAACAATAGTGTGTATTTTAACGCTGTATGAAATATCGGAATGTTTTTCCACAAACATAGTGAACAATCTATTTTAAAATTATCGAGCTGAGGATGAACCACTTGTTCGTGTATATACTTTATTACATTAACTTCAATTTAATTTAAAATATTTATATCAGTTTCTGCAGAAACTGAATGAAATAAATATCAGGATTCTTGGTTCCGGGTATTTTTTTATAGCATTCGGAGTTGAAACAACTGTTCCGTAGACCCTGACGGTTGTCATGTCTTCAGCGCAATTTCAAAAAGGTGACACATGCGGCCACCCAAAAGCTGAAAGCTCTCTCGCTCAGCGTATAGGCATTGCTATGCACCGGTTAACAAGTTTTAAACACCTTTTGATATTATACATTAACTTAATTAAATTTAGGGAATAGATTGAGAGTCCAACGTAACAGGAGGCCTGTAGAAATATAAAATAAATCGGGATAATAATTTCATTAGTAAAAGGTGGAAGTAGGCGGACCGTGGATCAACATTACTTACTTAAATGAAAAAGAAATACTGATGTAAAAGAGGAAAAATTTTTAGTCGTTTCTATCGAATCTATTCTATAGAAACTAATTCATGTGAAAAAATTGAAACATTATTTTCATTAATTATATTAACTGCTTTATGGCATTGAGCTACGGAGATGTTGATTTAATTTACGTGTAAGTCTGGAATTTTCCGTGTTTAGTATTATTATTATTTATATAAAGTTATTCATCTATACTAATAATATAAATGTAAAGGGGTCGAAGGTGTACACAAAATGTACACAGATTTTTTTTAATATAGGTAAACTTTGTTATTGATATAGAGGTCAAAGCATAGTTTTATGAAATTTCGGTCTGTCTTGCTCTCTGACCACATCTCACATTAAAACCACGAACATATTTGGATGATACTTGATATTTTAGCAAATTATATTATCGGTACATGTAGGATACTTTTTATCCCGGTAAAAGGATTTGTTCCCTCGGGACAGGAAATAAAAGTTTACATAGGAATTCTATGAAGACGGCAGTAAATAATATTTTTAAAAACCATAAATAAATATACCATATATAATAAACCATAAATAAGATAAATCCATTCGTAAAACAATTTATTTGCTATTTCTATAGGTTACCTACCTATATACGTAAGACGTCGCGCGAAGTAAGAGCGGTTTACTTGTTGTAGGTATATATTATTCTGCATAGGTATATTTATGTATGTATGGTGTAAAGTACGATATTGATCAGGCATATTTAATACAGGTTTTAGGGATTCCATATTGCATTAATCAGTTCGCAGAAGTTATTAATACACATGCGACCAAATAAAGGTTGAAATTTACTTCGAGATACACAAATAGCTTTATTGATTATAACAGTATTGCTGAGGCAAAATCGTTCCCACGTCGGCGGACACTGGTTTCTGTATCAGTTTGATACAGAGTGTATTTGTATTTGTGTCTGCATACCACCCTCCTTCTAAATATCAATCATGAAAATTGTTTGAACGCGTTTCACTTAATGCTGGAGAAGTAATTAAGTAAATAAATAATATATAAACGTTTACACACTCACACCCCCACACTAGGATTCCCTGTGTTGCGGGTGACGTTGACATACACGAATATGACGTAACAAACACCCATGCCCCGAGAACAAACATTTGTCTCTCACATAAATGTCTGCCCTGTCCAGGAATCGAAACCGGACCCTTTGGCAGGCAGAGTCACCACCAACTGGGTTATGGGGTCCTCAAATAATGATGGAAAATGTTCAGTACGTGTGTTAGTCCTGTCGAAATCTAGTTGTCTAGACAAACCACGCCCTTTAGTTTTGAGTCTGTCGTCATCACCTACATTACACAAATCATTATTGTAAAATATTTTCGTCGTGATCGCTTTCAACTTGGAATCGTGTCGTTTTTGCTTCTTTATGACTCAGATTATGATAATGAATATCATCGTCGTGCAGTTTGCCGTGCAACTCATTATTTGTCCTTAATCAGGCCATAATAGCACTTAGTAATTTCACTCATGACAAGACGAATTAATTACTGCAGATTCTGTTCATAACGTTAGCATTACTAATAGGAATATACGCTCGAGGGCAACGCAAAATGGCCTCGGAGAGCTGTATTTCAGATCAATATTAGAATGTGTGCATGTAATACGAATATGTATGCGTTAATGTTCGATTCAAAGAACTTGGACCCGGTAAAGCCAGTGTGTAAAAATGTAGTTTCAAAGGCTTAAAGAGTGTTCGGATGTGAATGTAATTCGTCTACTTTGAAACGTTTTATGCCTCAGTTATTTTGTAATATACTGCAAATAACTTCATTAAACGTTTTAATACACCCTCTACAACGGATTTTTGACAACATTTGCTGCTAACATTTCAAAGTACCTCCTTAATTTGTATTTGTTTAATATTGTTGTACATTATTTGAATTATATTTGAATTTATATTTTATCATTTATAATAATTAAATAAGTCACAAAATAAAACAGTAAATTTTGACAAATATTCATTAATATTTTCTGCATTCAAATAAATAGGTTCCGTACATGTAAGTATTTTTATTAAATATTAGCCGCCAATTCCGTGGATAGGTCATCTAATGTTCATTGTTCAAGGGCCGGCGCATATGAAAATCCATGACGCCAAGGACGTCGTAGATCCGTGCACGATTCCAACCCAGCTTCTCCGATCGGCTGACCGAAACTCACAGCACTGCTTTATTAGGATACGTTTGTGTATTTAATTAGGCAGGTGGTTTATCTGCTTTATAAGTCACTTGCGGCACGCCCCGGCTTCGCACGGGTGTACTTTTATTTTTAAAGATTGTAAGATATATTTATAATTTTATCTTTATAAAGGACATAAAGCAAATTTTTTATACCTTGGTTCACGTTACTGAAATTTTAGCAAAGATACCTTATTTTTCTAGTAATAAATATAGCCTATGTTATTATATAGGGATATTGTAACATTCTAATGGTGAAGGAATTTTTAAAATCGCTTCGGTAGTTTTTGAGTTTGTTCGTTATAAACGTACAAAAATACAAAGGTTTCCTCTTTATAATATTAGTATAGAAGAAATAACATAATTTATTATTATAACTGAAATTACAAATGAAAACCGAGGCTTATTAGGGGAGGGATGAACGGAGGGGTGGACGGACGCTATGCGCTTGACCTCAGTACTAAAATTGATCGATTTAAAAATAGCCTGTTATATCTAGTCCAATTTTTAGTACTATTCAATTTAGCTTTTCTACTTTGTAAAGATATTTTCTTTATTTTCGTAGTTATTATATGTTAATTACTTTCTTACTCCTCTTCGTGAAAAGGGTCTGATGATAAAAGTGTTTAAAAATTCACTTACATATGTGTCGTGATGGTGATTGCTTGTGTGTTTTTTTCTCTTTAAGTTCTACTACGTTAGGTGATGACATTGATCTACTGATGAAGTTAGAAGTTTGTTACAAAACTTGCTTAAGTATTTTCATTATACCTAACATAGTTGAGCGTTTTAATCACTGAGTTCTTTTATAATATTGCCATTTAATGATTTTATGATGAAGGTGGAAGGTAGTTATAACGCCTTCATAGCCAATTACTGCATACCAACCGTGTTTGTACATGTTCGTTTTGTCTCATTATATAAATATATAATAGAGTTAAGTTGTACGACTTGACTATATATACACATTAACATTAAAAAAATCCTTTTTATTTATATTATATTTGTTTTTATTTGTAAGTAGATTTAATAAAAAAAATAAAGCTTAAACATACCTTATTACTTAAGCCTATTATGTTATGTTTTATGTATATTATGTATGTTATGTTGTAAAAAATATTGTGCTAATAAAATGTATTTTTTTATCTTTTTTTATTATTAATTAATTATACTCACTTTCATTAATTTTGTTCTTTAATTATTATAATTTAATAAAGAAGTTGTATATTGATTCTTGTGTGGCTCAATAAAGAAATAACACCATAAATGAGCTAGCTATTGAAGTATTAATAAAATAATAAGAATATTGGCTTGAAGTTAAAGTGACTCATAATACTTAGTATAAGAATGAGAGTTAAATGACATTTTTAGTAACAAATGCCAAATTAATACCTTACTATATATATATATTTATACCTTACTAGATACATATAATTTATAGGAGATATTCCCTATACCCATCCTCAATATGTGAGCTATTTTTTGTTGAATTTCATCAACATTGTTGCATACCAAAACACAACAAAAAAACTTTTTCAGCATTTATATTAGGATGGATTTATAACTTTAATGTGAAATCCTGAAAGAAGTTTTACTTTTAGTTTCGTGTGAAGGATCTTAGTAGTATCAAAGTTGATTTGTCCACGTATTTGCAGGATTCAACGGCATCAAATGTCAAATTTGATGCATGCTACATGATGCAATGTATTGGTGTTAAAATGTGGCTATAAATCAAATACCGATGTAAAGATTTGAAGGGTGTATTTACGGTGTATACGGGTAATATGTTTTTCTTATTTTCAGAAAACTGGCTATAATAATAAGCACTATTAAGGAGGCTTTGCTACAAAATTTCTTTGTCTATGCTAGTTTGATTATGAAGCGCAATTGAACACTAGCGATTTTGGTTACCATTTAGCGACGCTAAGAGCGTAAATTCGCGGTTCCGTCAACTCATCAACTGCAGCGAAGTTTACTAATTTCAAGTGTTCTCGCTGATTCCAGTGTCTGACTTGACAGCAGTAAATACGAGAGCTAAGCAGTCCCTCTCTGTTGTAGTGGTTAACACTCGGGAGCGTATTGCTTCCATTGTTCTGCAGTTCTGTCGTACAGATTGTCTTAACACTAGCCGATAGTTTCACGTAACTTACCTGCCTTATATTGTTATTGCATAACCCACTATTGATTTATATGTACTTGTTGCCATTACTTATTTACATCCGTCGCTGTATGTATGTATTTTTTGTTTGATTGTGTAGCGAACACTAGAAAGCTCTCTTTTTTAATTTGAAATAATTCGCACTGTTACACAAATAGTTTTTAATTAATATAAAATACTTTTTATATCAGAACCTAAGTAATTTAGAAAAAAAAACTCGCTTTTTCTTGTATTTCATTCGTATTTCTTAAATACACATAAAATTACTCGTGCTAATGTTAAAAGGTAAAAATCGATAAGTGAATTCCAATATGTTATATAGTTATATTGAATTAAATATACACGCCTTCCTTGTATTAAAATATTCTCCTTATCGTATTTTTTATTGCAAACTGTATTGACGACATCATTGTCCATCGTACTCAGGCAAATATTTTCTTCTTTATATAATAGTTATGTAAGGTACGTTGTGAAATATAAATAAATTATGACAAAGAGACGACAGCCCGTGTTTCCGTTAAAGCCTTTAGCCTGACGGCGGTTCTATCGAGCGGTCCGTTTGTATCTTAACCTTACTATATATGTACATAGTATATAACATCGTGGTACTATGCAACCTAGTAGATGTCATTCCACCATGCTGTTGATCATTTCGTGTAAATATTTTTTGTAATATACAACAACGTAAAATACAACATTTGGCACATGGAAATGTAGAAATAATAACTTGACTATAACACTATCGGCTGTCGGATAGCATAGCTGCGAGCGGCAGCCCGGCAGTGTGGAAACAAACATGTATAATTTTTTATCACTTCAAGAGGTTAAGTTCAGAAGTTATAGGATTTCTAAGTGGAAAATGTGCGATTCATTTCGTGAGTGGCTTAGCGTGTTACTCATCTGTATAATTCAGTATATAATAATACAAGGTGTTTTTGTTTGATTGTTATCATAGATAACAATTGTTAGGCATATTATTTACTTTCAAAAACGCAAATGAAGACTCGTGATACGTAAATGAAGAACTTGGAAGACTTAATTTGATGCATCGTAACCCGACACCTTCAGGAAGAGATAACTTTACTTGATATGTGTCGTAATTCGGGGCGGCTTACATTTGGAAGAGCGACTGCTAGTTTCTGTAGAATTTCTTAAGTGATTCCGTGCTTCGTAGAGCACTTTTAGCCGTCGATCCCAGTATTATCGCTAGATAGTATATCGTTCAAAATCAAAATCATTTAATCATATAGGTATTTAGTAAATACACTTATGAACGTCATTTTTTGCTTCTACCACCGTTTCGAAAAGGTGCTTTAACAATGAGGAGAAGAAACGGCGAAAGAAACTCAGGAAGAAAGAAAAAAAAACATTTGAATAGTTAAACCATCACGGAGGCCTTAGGGTTTCATAAGAACTTTTCACATTTGAGTTTCGCAAATAAACTCTCATTACTGGAGCAACGAGGTAGAGAATATTTCCTTTGCAATTTCTAGGATAACCTCATACATCACACAATATTATCACTGTATGAATAAAAGTGTTTGTACCTGAGAGGTTCACATCATTATAATATTACACTCTGATTATCAGGGTTCTAATGAACTCATTACGAGTATGATCAATGAAGTGTTATATTTTCAAAACAGCTAATAACATCGCGACACCATCAAAGTCAATACGAAGCTCGAATATCGCTAGAATATCAACTTTATAACTTTCACAGACATATTAATAATATCGTTTGCAGACATTCAATAATTGAATACACATCAATGAATATACAACATCAGAGTGCTGAATATTATTGATGTTCTCTTTTAGGATTTTGTGGAGATCATAGATTTTTAATGATAGATTTTTTTTTGATCTGGTGAAGGTCGCGGGTAGCCACTGGCTGAGGGCAACGCAGGACCGATCGTCGTGGAGATCCTTGGGGGAGGCCTATGCCCAGCAGTGGGCGTTGTGTGGCTGAGACGCTGATTATGATGATAGATTTTTATACAATACGATAATAACTAATAAAACCTGGCAGACGTATAGATTTATTTACCTCGGCATACATAAATGGATTAACTTTATGCGATCTAGAATCAAAATTTTGTAAAATTGGAAAAATCAACGATGACTTGTCCATATTCAGTCATGTCATATGGAGCTCCATTATCTGACGGTTGCCGCACACGTTTAGTTAACCTTCTAATTTTTACATGTTGTATGACATTTCAAATAACCGAATAGCGCTCAGTTAGTTTATTTATCAATAAACAAAACAATAATGGAATGTCATTTGCCGTTCAACGTGGATGGTACGAAAATCCTCGAAGCTCAAAGAGACGGGGTAAACGCCGTGAAATAGCTTTTTTTGTAATGTAGCCACGAGGTCAGTCGTTATGGCGAGTTATTATCACGGAGCGGTCAGTATTGTTTGCGAGGTGGTCGGTCCACCTCTCCTTCCTCTAAGACGAAACTGTCTTTTTGCCCAGCTTAATTTACACTTATTACCTTTTCGGTAAAGAATTAAGTACCACCAAATCGGGATTATGACACCGTTATCCCGTTCAGCTCTCCCTGACGCCGGCATGTATAGATAATATATGTGTGTATATGAATAACCTGCATATCTGCAATGAAAAGCTCTAAGAGAAATAAATATAAATATTTATGTATTTATATGTTAATTAAAGATTAGTTATATTTATGCACACTCCTTTATTACTTTACGACCTGTCGAAAGGTATAACATGTGATATCTATTTGCTACCAAACTATTGGAACGGAATTTCAAAGGCTTCGAGTGTTGGTACGTAATCAACCTTTGAAATATCTCACGTGTGCGAGCGATAAATTGTACTACTAACCGTTATTTCACAAGAACCTATACACTAGAAGCCAGCCGTCTTTTGTTGACCACGCAAGTTTTATTCAATAAATTGATTCCAGTGATAATTATAGCATAGCTATTTCGTTCTGTTGAAAAACGAGCGAGACTATAATGCCTGGTCTTTCCTCTCGGAGACTCTCGGTTTAATCCAAAATATTCTCATTTAATGTCAGGCCTTAGCTCGTCGCATATGTTGTATTTATACTACATCTAGAATGTTCCACTAAAATTTTTTTTCAGCCAACTTGCGCAAGTTTTGTCCGGTTTTAGTTATTGTAACGAACGCTTCTGATCATCATATACGTACCATATTTAATTACGAGCGAATTCACAATTAATTTTTCATTTTTCCAATTTGTCGCAAGTTATGAATTCTGACGACGTTGGTAATGGTTCCGCTTCTACTATCGTTTTGAATTTTTCTCTACATTATTATATCGTTATCTATGTATAAGATTTAGTTTGGTAAGTGAAATTTACGGTACTTTAATATACTGATGGTACTTTCTAACTATAAGCTACTTTGTCTCAAAAAATTTTCGTTGTTGCTGTCGGATGTATTAGTGAAACTGAATAATAATATTTACACTTGCAACAAAATATTCTTCAAAATTATCTTTTATTTAACTTGCATGTGTATTTTATAGTAAATGTTTTTAATGATACGAATACGTATTTGGGCGAGTTGCTGTGCCAAATTAAGTAGGACTTGATCATGATGCGTATACTATTATTGTCACGTGTCAGGGTACAATACGAATATTTCAATACAAATAAACAGTCGTTGATCGCAGGTATTCGGTTCGTAGAAAATACTCTTCGCTTTCGTAGTGGAGACCCGATAGGTCTCGGGCGGACCTTCTCGCTAAACAAGCTAAACTAAAAAAGTGTATTATTGACATCTGTCCACACCTCGATGATAATCACAATATCTAAAATATGACATGTCATTCAGTATTTTTTTTTCTTTGAACCATAATTTTATTTTTTATTTAATAAGTTATTTATATTTTATATTAAATTAAAGCAATTAAAGCAAGTGGCTTACCAAACTTGCTCCATGCCATAATTGAGTCTCAAATAAATCGTTAGCAACAATGAATACAGTTGCTAAACGGAACGCGGCACGTGACCCGAGTGATCGTTGCCTATCTAATGCTTATCGAATTTTATCTAAGGGACGAGATGCTATGGCAGCACTCACTTTTGTTTCAACCGTGCTAGAGACTAGTAGGTACATACTTGGCTGTTGGGAACTGTTATACGAGTTGTCGTTATTTTTTGCACATCACTGAGTTCTTGGAGAAAAACGTTACTCTACTCTAATTACCCAATTTTTCGTCCACGAAAATGTCTAGTCATGACGCCAACAGTGCTGGTCATCTCCGACATGTATATTACCTCTCACATTTTTTACACATCCACGTGCTCGTACGAACGTCAGCTGTGCGCTACTGGTCTCTCTTATCCTTTGTCACTATTCACGGACACAACTATCGACAACATATACCTACATATATATTGAAACGAAAATCCATAGGAGCTTCACTTAGATCGAATGCTCTTATTCGTAGACTATTTATTTTTGATATTAAGAATAAAGCAGCCGTATTGGATATTACGAAGAGTCAGAAACATTAACAAAATCTAAAGTCCGATAATTTTCTGTGCTGCAAAAGGGCTGCTTGACATAATCAATATCTAAGGAACGAAGCGATAAAATATAATAGCCACTCGTGAACTGTGGAACGTATTAATGTTCCATTATTGTCATTGTGCTGTACGGAATATTCTTCCTTTGTTACTTTAATAGGTTTTATTGAATCATAAAGACTCCACAAAAATTAAAAACATGAAGCTTTGTTAATCGAAGTGTTTCTATGATTATCATTTAAATCTGGTACACTCGCGTGATTGACTTGTAGTCCTTCACTACGTTTAAACATTGCAATTTTTACATATAAATAAATCGTAACCAATCGGTTTGTCAGGCGATGTCGTAGCAATGTTTATGACAAAATTTCACTAGTGGTTCCATCTTTCGCAAGGCACGTTAAGTCTTCGCGCTAGATTAATGTAGTTCATGCTTTGTAGGATACGGTAGTGTTACAAGTGTCGCTTCCGGCACCCCTCTAGACTCCACAATCCACTTATCATACACAGAATCAATAATGATTATATTAAATAATACTATAGTAAACACAATAAATATAAAATAATATGAATAATTTCAACAAATACAATCATCAACTATTATATGCAATATTATAATAATAAAATCTTAAAATATATTTAATATTAAGGATATATCTATAATAATTGCGTCGTCATTCATTCTGCGCACTGCAAATAACTGGAATAACTTGCCCACGTCGGTGTTCCCGTTTTCTTACAATGTGGGAGTCTTTAAGAGGCGAGTGAATAAGCTCTTATAAGTTAGTGCGTTCAACATCTTAAAACTTCATCACCACTTTCCATCAGGTGGGATTGTTGTCAAGCATTAACTTATTCTATGCAAAAAAAAATTATAATTTAGAATTGCCCATTGGAACTTTTAAGCGACACATAAAAATACAGCTTATAAGCAAAGGATATTATAGTACATATGAATAAATTAATGAGAAGGAAGCCTGGAAAAAGTGGTGTCGAAATCAGTTCCGCGCAGGCATAAACTTTTGTAATTACCATGTGTTGTATAACGGTGGGCTGACGAGTTGCTTTCGCCGTTTCTTCTCCTCAATGTTAATGCACCTGTTCGAAACGGCAGTAGAAGCAAAAATAACGTGCATTAGTGTATTTACAGAATACCTATATGATTAAATGATTGTGAATTTGAATTTAGATACATAGCGGAATTGTTATTTATTTTATAATGTAAACAATTGGGTAATAAGTAGTGTTCAATGTTATAAATACTGGCGTCCGCCATTTTGTATGGCTTTCATAAGACATCCATCGAGCTAAAGATATCGTTGCAATATTAGCGTACCACCTGGTACAGTGGAGTATGGCCTACATAAGCGAAACTGAAATCACGCCTTACATCGACCGGTAATGGGTCGAGGTAATCGTTGCACTTTTCACGCGTCATGAATACCACATTTAAGAATATTACTTCATTCGGTATGTTTAAGCTGGAGTGGAGTTCCAGTGGCATATAATTCATCCTCCTTGATTTTCAAAATCACTAAATAAGTCTACCATATTCGCTTTGCCAGCTTTGTTCTTTCTTCTGTTTCTTTGTTCTGTTTCTTGCTTAATGACTCAGTTTATTGCAGCTCACGCGCAGATAATGGTCGTTACAAAATGACTCGATCCTTGAAATCCCATCCGAAAATTACGGAGAAGTTGCTGGCGAAACTAATCAACAGTAATGTAACTATACTAAGAAAATGGATTCCTTGCGCTGTAATAGTATTTATAGCGTTCGATTGCCAAAACACATTAAGAAATCGATTCGATGCTATTATTCGATTTCATTTCTTGAAATTATGCCCACAGGCTATGTATGCCAACCTGTCAGGGTAATTGAATTTGGCTTGCAAGAGACGGAATAATTGCAGTGTTTAATTCAGATGCACTTATTAACTTCAAAGAATTGACGTTTTTGTAGTCTGGGTGGTCGTAGCTACAACGATTGGTCTATACTAGTGATAAAACTGTAAGAAGTAAAATCATTACATTATCTATTTTTTAATTTAGCCCACTGGTCAGATAAACTTTGATGTCAAGATAAAGAGCGAAACATCCATGCGTTACTTACGGGTTAATAAATGGAAGAACATATGGAAGCAGTTTTGCAGGGAGTGGTGTAGGCCAATTTTATAAAAATAGATTTAATTCCCGTTAAACACTCCGTAAAATTAACAAAAAGCTAGTAGGTATATTATTAGATATATTTTTGACAAGCTATTTCTCCGTTTGGAATTATTTACACCTATGTCGAGTTTTTCATCAGACCTTTAAATATTGAGGAATGCAGCAACCGTACCATTTTCAGATGTATGTACCTGGTTGTCGGTAAACAAAATTTTGTTGCATACGTGTATACGATATAAATGTTGTCGAATATACGATAATTTTATTATTATTTTTACTTGGTGATTAGGGCTCAAATTTGACTCCATGCCACGGTTGGTTATAATTATAATTGTGTGTAAACGAAAAATATATACTAACTTACATTTTCCCATCTTTAAGCAACCGTATATTATTATTTAAAAATTTGGAACTGATATACATATACATTGGCCAGTGTCATGTTCAATGAGATTGAATAATAATATCAAATATCAAATTGTGACTAAAATATGCCCAATTTGATACTGAATTTCATATTGTAAATTTTTATACATGTTCTGACAAGCAATTTATTTATCGTTTAGATTAATTGCACAGTATTTTAATGTAGACATGTTTTTGTTTTCTTATATTTGACGGCTACATGAGCAATAGGTTTTGTGTAGATGTCTCCTGTGTGATCCTATTATAACAAATCTTATTATTAACTTATGGTCATATTGTTTCTTTAATAAACGAGTATCCAAAACCCATTTTTTGCTTGTCGCCCGTTGTTGTTGTACATTCATTAATTAGTACGATCAATATGGAGTCGGACTTTTCTGACATTTGTCAAATTTTAAAGGGCTGTAAAAATTTATATTTTGGTTGGTTAAATTTGTTTTCTTTTAAATATCTTTCTTTCTTTTGACTTTCTCTTATTTGTTGCTCTTTCTCCTGACCAGATCCGAGAGCACATGGAGCCGCTGGAAGTTTTGGCATCGCTGTTGGCCGCCATCGCTCACGATTTGGACCACCCTGGCGTCAGCCAGCCATTTTTGATTACCACCTCTAATCACCTCGCACGATTGTATCATGTAAGTACACGTATATATGTATGCTGTTATCAATGTTGTAATGTCAATTAGCTGACAAAACAGTATTAATTAAAAACCATCACTTTTAGAAATAACGTATTTATTGTAATGGTTACAGCAGCACAGCGAACAGCTTAATACCGTTCGTTCCAATAATTTTCTCGTCTCGTTAAAATATATTTCGTCGATATATTCTTATAAATATAGAATAGATTGTAGTGAATGGAAAATATCAAGACATCGTATTAAACTTATTCAATACTAGCAAACTGCCGTCGCTCCGCTTCGGGAAAACTACGCCTTATACGAAGAGATAATACCCGCATTATTTTAAAATAATTTATAACTTTTCTATTTGTGGACGGATTGCTATGAAACAAACTTTAAATATTCAATTATGCTTACTGCAATATATTAGTAAAATCCAGAACGAAATCAGTAAGGCCGTGGTTGAGATTAGCGCGAACAAACGCACAGACAAAATGACAAAAATTCTAACGACTATTGTTTTGTATTCTGTTAGGTTTTAATAAAGGCCCCTAATAATGTTTTTTTTTTCATATATTGTTCATGTACATAAAGCGATCAGTTAGAATTTTATTATATGTATAAATAAGGGGTACACTTCAAAAGTGAAAGTTAACTAGCACCGTACTTAGGTATAACTATATATCCTTTGAATAACATTATTATTTTTCACCTTTATTGACATTCAGTTTGTAGTGGAGCAGGATTTGCAATCCATATATATATTATATGTAAGTAAACCAGCATAATAATTAATGACATATTATGTTTTGTATGAAGGTTCATGTCTGTCTTTGTTCATATACTTTGTCGAGGCATTATTGAGTTTCGAAGCGATCGCAGACTAAACTCGGAAGTGGCAATCAGGATGTGAAAATTACGGCAATAGTGCCAGTTACAAAATGTTAAATACCTATGCACTATATGCTTGTGCATAAAGTACTTACTGACAAAATGATGACTGTATATTCAAAAGTTATAGTCTTGAAGAAAAAATAGAAATTTCTTAACTTCAAATGAACAGTTCCCGTCCGCTCCACGATTCACTTTATTTTTAGACATTAATCAACATCTCATAGAATAATATAATAATAATTCCTAAAATAAATTCAGAAGTACATATTTACGCACAAATCATTAGTCTGCTAACTTTACTACGATCTAGTGTTATGAATGTTTCTATGTCAGTGAAATCACGAGTGTCAATCATATGTTGATTATACTAGTAGTTAAGATTTAAGCACGTTCATCGGCAAGGATGTATGTACAATGATTTTGCTCGACGAAACCTTGCATTTTAATAAAAAGACCAGAGGCACACGTACGTACAAGTGTTATTTCTCAGTTTTTATCAATCGATATTGTGAATTATCTTAAAAGTGAAATGTTAAATTATAAGAGTTTATATCCAACCGTATACCTACAATGATATCTTTAAATATACTAGTACATTATTATACTTTCAAATTGTTCTAAAAATATTTTGATATAAAACGTTGAACGCTCAATATTTTTAGAGTACGCTACTGAAGCGCACTCCGAGATCCGAGGAGATCAGAAAATTTGAAGTGCTGTTCGCATCTGATGATTGTCGTGAGTTCGAGTGAGTCGAAATGTCGAATACGCAATTTTGAGATATTGCTCCTGGGTTTATGTCATGGTAAACGATGAATACTGTAATAAACTCATAGTTAAACTGAAATATTCCTTGTGCAGTCAGCCTATGATATCGATGAAAAGATTGAGATTTCTAAACATCGTAAGACGTAAAACAAAAACTTAAAATAAAAACATAAATGGTTAATATTAGCTGAGTAATAGTAAATCTAAAATATAGTTTGTCACGTTACAAACTTAAATTACGTTTCGAGTGAAACAAATAATGTATTATCCACAATACTTAAACGTGTATTAGAAGGGGGTTAATGAACCCGAATCTTAAAATACTACCCGAAGGCGTTCAATATAATTTTTGTTTATGGATATAAACCTGAACCGATGGTGTAAAGCAGCGATTCACAAACTATTTTGGACAAGATACCCCTTTCCAAAAAGGAGCGATACATCAGACCCCCATAGCCAAATACCTTTAAATATCCACCAACATCTGCTAACTATTAACCCCTAAAAAAAGTCGAAACATGTAACAAAACTAGGGGTTTATTTTTGAATCTTGTCGATCCTCAAAATCAGTTAAGGTAGACGCCAAAAGTCTAAAAAAATCTAGTAACACAACTTATATAGTATCTTAAAAGTTTCAAAGAGGACCTCGTCGACCCCCCAAAAAGAATTTTTGTGTATGGCGACTCCAAAATCCTAAAAAAACGTGTAACACAACTGTTACAGTATTTTAAAAGTCTCAAATAAGAAGTTGTGGTAATTAATGAGGGTCGATTTTGAGAACTCGTCCATCCCCAAAATCAGTTTTCCATTATGTCGACCCCTACGAAACCGATTTCGACTCCCTGGGGTTGATATTGACTACTTTGGGAATCCCTGGTCTAAAGTGTTCTTCCAGGCGTGGGGTCGTTTGGACGTAAAATTTCCACTAACGCTCCTAGCATTGTTCATTATTAAGGCGTACAGCTCATTTCAGCCAGTGCGAATTGGTCTCTATCTATTCAAAAGAGTCAGAACTCCCGACATGGCTTAACGACTGTTATCTAACGATCGAGTTCGACTGACTCAATGGACGTGCTCGCCGGACTTCTGAAGTGCTCAACAAATTTTGCCATTAGCGATAACTCATCCAACTATCGGTAGCGCCTGTAGTTGCTTAACTCGCTCGATTGTCACAAGCCAACGGGCTATGTACGCTTCGCTCAACTAAAACTTTTAAAAGCTTATGTTCCACGGAGTTTAACATACAACGAGGTTAATCTATATACATACGTATTCATGTAATTTATATTTCCACACAGAATTCGTCGGTGCTGGAGAACCACCACTGGCGCTCGGCCGTGTCTTGCATGCTGGAGAGCCGAATGCTGGCTCACGTGTTGGTTGAGGAGTCGCGCCAGAAGCTAGTCGGGCAGATTTCTTCGTTGATTCTCGCTACTGACATTAGTCGGCAACAGGAGTATTTGACTCGCTTCAGGGTAAGTAAAAATATTTACGGAGAGTGGCGCACCTGTGTGTTAACTAATAACTTGTCACAAACCAAGTATTGTTGTAGTACATACACAATGTGCCCGTTACTCATTATTCTTTGTATTTTCTGAAACAATGACATCAAATAACTGTATTCTTAGGTATACGTGGGGCACTCAGTGCAAGTAAAAATTACGCAATGTTAATCGTTAATAAATGTAATTTGTTCATTATATTCTTCATATAGGTTCCAAAATTTATTATTAAGTGGAAGCGTAGTATTTAACCAGAAAAACTATTTAGTTTTGGCTTGTCATTTTTTGTAACATCGTGAAAACTATAATTTTTTTTATTGGGCATACTACTATATAAATCTGTAGTCTGTCTATACATTCCGTTTTTTACTCCATTTACTACTTCAATATTAAAGATAAAATTAAATATTTGCTGGTTATTCACAAACGTAACAAATAATTTTATCTGGCCCTAAAATTCAGAAACCTATTGAAATCTATTTTGCTAAAAATATAATTAAATAAACAGAAAAAAAATATTTTTATTTTACCAATGACACTAAATGAGTTCGAATAAAATTGGTGGGGCGCCTGCTTGTTTGCTGTCTCTTTATCAATTCACTTGTTTTAGTTCAAAGTGAAAATAAGGGTTTGGGATTTGGGGCGGATCGGAAAATCTTATACCTAAACCAATTCAAATAAAAATAGATATATACAAACGAATTTTTTTCTGTTAACTTCACTGCAGGTAATATAATATACTTTATTTGTGAGATTCACATTTTGTTAGTGAAGTGAAAATTATTCAGATTGACATTTTCAGTGAAATTGTTAGTCGATCGCCACATTTCTCATCTTTTGAATATTTGGTTTGTATTTGGCGTGTACTGACAGGTAGTAAAAATTTAAATGTTGTTCCATTCATTCATTGGTTGGTTTAGACGACCCCGTAGTCTATTTGGTAGTGACCATGCCTGCTGAACAAGGGGTCCCAGGTACATTCCCGGCCGGGATAGATTTATGTGACAGAGAAGTGTTTATTCTACGATCATTGGTGATTGTGATGATTTGTATACGTCCATGCCACCCGCAACACGGGGGTAGTGCGGGTGTGTGAATATGTGAACGTTTATCATTTTTTTATTATTTATTTAAATCCTTGTAACATTATAACGTTGAAAATTATTCAATTTCAATAGAATTGCATAAATGTTTTTAAATGCCGAAGCGATACTTCCAAACTATGTATAATAATCGTGGTATACATAAAGTATCCTACATCTATAAAGTCACTGGCCTATTAGTACAAATGCGATATAGTGAAAATATAAAATATTAAAATCATAATCACAAAATATCAAGGCTTTAATAAACTAAGTCACGAGTAACTCTTCGAGACAGGAGATTGAGTGCGCATCGAGAGACGGTGAGTTAATGAGGTAATTAGTTTTCTTCGGATAGACAGTTTTTATTAGCCATTTTGATTGGTTCTTTCTTCCGATTGTCTTTTATGCCAGAATTGGTTGCGGTGACTGGCATAATTTTAATTTTGCTGTAGAAGGTCACAATCAAATCAGTGTCTACGACGAGTTAACATCGATGTGTGGACGTAGATTTTATAAACATGGCTTGATTGTAGAATTAACCGATTTATAAAATTTTTGTAATATCAACGATATGTTTAAAAGATAATTGATAATTAACTTCGTAAAATGGGGCATCATTTTATGAAATTGTCTGTTGTATTATCCACTCTTGAAGCTACTGAGAAAGTAAGGCGATAACTATTACGGTGTTTATATATGGTACATAGCTATCTCACTACACCTATACTGGATCTAGACTAGTTCCTCTAGATTTTCCTCTAGATGTTTCTTTTCTGAATCCAATGATAACTTTGTTCAGAAGATGACCTAGTACATTAGTTAAAAGTGATTCCATCCGCTGATCGGGGGCTTCTGGGTTCGATTGCGGTCGGCACAGAAATTTGATAGATCACTGTTTGTTTATTGGCAAACGGCACTTTGCGGCTAACACTCGTAGCGTCTACTCACCCTGAGGATGCCCCGTTTCGCAGCGAAACACGTGTTAGTGACGATATGTATGTTGGTATATACTTTTATTTATCATAAATGCATGTTTTCCTTCGTGGGAGGGAGGGAGTTTTTTGCATGGATCATACGTATGTATATGCCATCATACATTTATAGTAATTTAATATTGACATCCGGTATAATGTCTCATTTTCGTTTGTGCACCCCGCCTGGAATTCTGAAGGGGTGTGAATATCTATGCATTTATATAGACTACCGGCTCGTCCCATTTTAGTTCGGGTTCAGTAATTAGTTATCTTACATATACACTTGATATATAGTCATGTCCAGCTGAAATAATGTACCTTTCAAATGGTAAATATTTTTTAACCTTTCCATTACCGTTACCCTCCTTATCTTCACAAAATTCGCACTCTCTCTCTCCATAATAATTAATTTTACTAGAACAAATTTTATGCTAATTCAGATATGTATAATTTATACATATATAGATTTTTATAATTTTGCCATAATTTCGACAGATTAAATAAATCATGTGTAAGATTTAAAACTATGCAACTAATTTGCGTGATTAGTATATAGCTGTATACTTTTTACTACCTTGAGAATTGTGGATGTTTTTCCTTCCTTTTTCTGTATTGTGAACGGGTAATACAAAGACTTGATGAAAATGAGGATGAAAATGCAACGTGAAAGAAGGCATTCAGCGAGCATTTGCTCACCTCCCTCAATACGGTATTATATTTCATGTACCAAACTCCGGCACCGTTTAGTTCAGATAGAATTAACAAAGACATTTAATTTACATGTAAGTTCTACATCAAAATTAAGACTAAATAGGGTCAGTAATTACTGAAACTAAAATATTCTACTGAAGTTGTAACTAAAGAAATTTAATATGTGGAAGCTGGAAGTTATTTATGACACCTAGTAGTCTTCCTTATTTCAAAAGAATAATAACATTATGAATTCTTGTTCTTCAGAAGATGATAAATATAACGCATTTTAATGTGCTATAAATAAAAGGCTTTCAAAGTATGATTAAAGAAATCTGCATAATCAATTGAGTTTTTATTGGATTAAATTATTTGAACCATACTGTGCTTTGAAAAATGTTTCATTGCGTTGGTTTCATTGCAATCCGTCCATAAATAAAAAAGTTATAAAATAATCTAAAACAGTGTAGGTGCTATTTAGAAGCGTAAGGCTTTTCTGAAGCGAAGTGAGGGCGGTCTGCTAGTCTTTTCATTAAAATATTCCACGCCGACCCTTGCTACACTTCGTTGAGGCTATTTTTTTTATCCCTTACAATTTGTGTTAAAACAGAAACTTTACACTATTATCCGCACTATGCGATTTTTTACATTCTTTAGTTATTGATAATATATTCTTATGTTCATTTAATTACATCTGTTTTGAGCATTCCAATATTTAAATTAAATAAATAAATTAATTAATTTTAATTATATTATTTAATCGATTTTTACATTTGGGTAACGATACGTCATGGTTTTATTTCAATCTGCTTATTCTGTTTCTTAGTAAGCAAGTATTTACGGTGAAAGAGGTAGGTACATGAGATCAAGCCAATCTTTCCAATTCAGTTCTTCCTCCCCTTATATTTGAACATCGTTGTGGCAATGCCCTTTCTTTTAGGGATTGCTGGGTTTTGGGTCACCCAACTTAATTCCGACAGTATTAAGGCTGAATTTCTTTTTTCTGTTCCTCGTTTTAAAAAGTAATCTTGGAAACTTTTTTATGTGTTGTATGTGATCTATTAAGAATCTATTGTATACGAAATTCTTAATAACATAGTTGAACGAACAGCACATGATGTATTTTACTAAAGGAAATATTAGTTTGCTCGTCTCACGATAATTATGCGAAAATCTAACATCGGACAAATAATTTTTTTAACATGCATTTTTTCACTATTAATGTGGAGAAACATTAAGCTTATTTATTATTAAAACTGTTTTAGTATGAAATATAATGTGTGATGCATGAAACGGAACGTACAGAGTTAGGTCAAATGAAGGGATTGACTAACAGGATTCGTCTCCTGGTCGTGACTGTTGGTTGCGGTACGTGTACTTGTCGTCTTATGCCTACGATTGTTCGGGACAGTGCAACAGCGATTCCATACAGATAGCCACTTCAACATAGTACGGTTTTGGTATCCTCGTATTAATTCATTAATTAAATCGGGGACGAGCCAACGCGAGCTATGGCGTCGAATGTTCTCTGATCGGTATTAAATATTAGGTGACGTGAAGCAATTTGCGAGTCTGTTTGGATGAACAGTGGAAGATTATTGATTGCAGTGAATCTTTCCAATAGTATGTAGGTTTATTCATCATAGGCAGGAACCTTTCACTATGTTCATATTCAATTAATGAAAGCGTAACGACAACACGTACGATACGAGTACATCTGTTTCGGCAAAAAGGAAATATCTGGCTCATTGATGATTTCATATTTCAACGCTGGAAATTAAAATGGACCTGACATCAAACTAGTGAGGCATGTTGCGCACCGGCATTGATATTCGCATTTGATGCTGTTCCAAAGGAACAAAAGAAAACAAGCTTTTATTACGTGGCATCGAAAAGCACAATCATTATATAAATTCCAGTAATAAAAAAGACGTAGACAATAAGACAAAAATATCATTCACAGCAACATTTATTATAAAATTACATAAATAAGATAAATAACTAACCATCCAAAAAATCATTTGCATGTCTGTCTACATGTCCATATGTCGCACCTAAACTTTCTCCATATCTGCTGAACAGATTTTTTTTAGTTAAATATAAACATTGAGTTAGGTGATGTAGTGAGAAAGCGACGAATTCTGATTATGGATAACTAAAAAATTTTTTTGTTACTACATCATGTGAGATATCAAATTAAAAGGTCCGGTTTGAGGGACAAGATGTGTTCTACATATGTAATATGCATGGTTTAAAACATATCAAAGAAAATGTATATACTCATATTGAACACAATTATCTCCGAATGTAATTAGGCTAAAATTTTTATTTTTAGGGAGACACAACGTTCCTATGTCCTTAAATTTCTACAAGCATCGGAAAATAATCCTGGATATAATTACGCAAGGCACCTCATCGCGTGCGAGTCCGATTCGGACTTGAACGAATTTTGTATAGTAATCGGATCACGAGGAACTTCACTGAATATATTTTTATACAGATATTTCTTAGTTCAGGAAATACACGTTAGAATTAATCTGAAATTAGAAATAATTTTAGCACGAAGATACTGTTTGACGCTAATCCCCATAAATAACCTAGTGTGTGTGTGTGTGTGGTTTGCGTAGTAGCTACTTGTAATAAATGAATGTTTCTCATTTAAACGTGTAAAATTTGAAAAATTAACCTTTTATTATCACAACCAACAACTGTTTCCCTTTCACAATGCGAGACGTAAAGTCCGGATGTGCAACTTCATACATCTTTGAGAACGTTTCGTATAACTCTTAGGAGAGCAGGTTTTCTCACGATGTTTTCATTATAATTAATTTCTGAGTAAAGGTCGTGCAGGATTCGAACTCAGGCTTTTCCTGCCGAAGAAAAAAAGTTCGCTTGATTTTTTACTTATTATAAGTCAATACTTGGCTACAATGTCATCTGATAGTGGATGGACAAACAACAAATTCAACTAATGCTGAAAAAAATAATTATCCAAAAATTTGGTTTTTGTTTACTATAACAACAACAATCATGACTATAATGTCAATGAAAACGCGATATTATAATTTTTGAATTAATATTGTATTGTAAGTTCCTTCTGGAGTTTGTAGTAAGTTTCTTCTTCAACCTCATGATACCCGGTTATTGTAGATAAACTTAATAAATACTTTATAACATATTTTGTATCGCATTTTAGGCTCACTTATTAATTTTGTATTTATTATACTGACATGGAAAGCTGTGTGTTGATACTGAACGTTTGTTGTCCCTTTAATAGTGCTATCGGCAGGTTACAAATTCTTGAGAATTTTTAATGTATACACTACATACGCATTGAAGTATACACACGAGTCAATTCGATTGTGAGTGATTAGTATTTTATTCGAATTCCTTCATAATGTTAATGTGTAATGATAACATAGGTAAAGTAATATTAATTAATTGAATTGCAACATAATTGAAAAGCTATCGAAAGATGATTCAACATTTTTTTAAATGATTTGATTGAATTTTATAGCCTGACCGAGAAATAAGATTCAAATAACGGACTTAATATAATTATTATATCTAAAGAACGTCGGTATTACACCGATTATTGTCAAACCATGGACCAGATTTTTCAGTTGATAAAATTGTGTACAATAATAGGATTTTCCTCTTAAGAATATGTATGTAACATGTCATAAACAAGTGCCGCTGGAGCGCTGTCCAACACTCCGCAAACCGAAATACAAAGGGTAGGTATGTGATGTAGAGAAATTTTAGTTGAATTTTAACATTATGAAATTGAACTCTTAAACTTTTTATCGTGTATTGTATACCTACTTCTGTTTATATGTATATGTAAATATATTATTATATATTATATTAATTAAAATTAAAAAAAAATGTTTTAGTCTCCAGAGTTGATTTCGTTGTTCTATTGTTAATAATGTACAATTCTGATTTTCATTACATACTCGTGTATATATTTTCCATATATTAGTTTACCTCAAATGTTACAACAAACGCAATAATTTATTTAAACACTGTTTTGGTACTATTTTCTACCGATGATAATTTTTACGTGAGTAAGTCTAGCAATTATTTTAGATATTGTATGTATATTATATCAACTTCTTAATAAACTGTCACAATGTAAAACAAGAGTGACCCAGTTGCTGAGTGTAGGTCGCTATTCGAGACGTGAACGGCTAAGGCGCCAAGAATACAGAAAACTTTATGTATACTTCTTAGTATACATATTCCTTGCATGTAAAAACAATATCCAGTGTATATATGTGAATCGCAATACATGCATGTGGTTTTTGTACTTACAAGCGTCATCCAAAATCAATATTATTCAATAATATAAGGATATTAAGATCCTTGTTATCTTGTTAATAACTTATAAGGACGGTAATTGGATTAATACTTAAACAATAGTCGTATTAGAAGTTATAAATTATACTCGACGGACAGAAATGTTGATGCGGATAAATATGTTGCATTTATTAGTTTTCTTTATTAGCTAAATTATCAAGCTCAAAGTTGAAGCTATACTCGAGTGCTTAAAATATTATGTAGCGCTACTAGGCTGACCTAGTTACCGATCTCGGGTGACGGCAGCGGCGCGGCTATACGAGTCGGAACTCTACCAATGTATATCACCTCGTATTGTCCGCGAAAATGAATTCGTGGCTGGTTGTGACGTATCGTGAAATTTTTAACGTTTACATTTTGATTGAATGGTAGGCATTGACACGTGAATGATTGCTACGATTTTTTATTCAGACTCCCACAGCCTTATTAGACCAGAAGCTATTTGATTCTATCACATACGGCGTTCTATTTTATGCAGTATTACAATACAAAAGAATTATACGTTTCACAAATAACTTTATTGATTATAACAGTATTGCTGAGGCAAAATCGATCCCACGTCGGCGGACACTGGTTTCTGTATCAGTTTGAGTATCCTTCTAAATATCAATCGTGAAAATTGTTTGAACGCGTTTCACTAAATGTTGGAGAAGTAATTAAATAAATAAATAATACATAAACGTTTACACACTCACATCCCCACACTAGGATTCCCTGTGTTGCCGGTGACGTTGACATACACAAATATGACGTAACAAACACCCATGCCCCGAGAACAAACATTTATATGTGAAATAAATATCTGTCCCGGCCCGGAAACGAACCCGGGACCCCTCGCTCGGCAGACAGGGTCACTACCAACTGGGCTATGTGGTCGTCAGTAAACAGGTCAGAGTTTTTTTGAAGTTTTTGAAGAGTTTAAGTTTGAGCAACTGATATTCACGGGTGGCGGTGATCACTTATCTATTACTGATTAAATCAATGTCAGGTAGTTTACGCCTCTTTAGGATACTATATGACATAAGACTATGAAAATAGGCAAAATAAATAAGTCTAGCTGTCTCTACGTCCGTTAACAGTCTTATCTTTTTAATAGCGTAAACAGACCTACTCAGTTTATCTGCTAGAGCCGATATATATGGGCACCCCGTTTAAGTTTACTAAGGTAACAAAAAAGAAATCTGTTGATTGTTTCATGGTTAATGTTCCATGATCTAATTTTAGGATTTTGCCTATTTTGAAAAGTCTACACACTTATATTTTAGTATTTAAATATTACATTATTCATATTTTTATAGTAAATCACTGTTTACATCGTCAAAATTTAATTAATTGCATTTAGTCTTAAATATTACAGATGTGTCATCAGCAAACAGTACATTGTCCGCATGATTGGTAATAAAATACGGCAAATCGTTAAATAAACTAGAAAACGGAAAGGACATTACAATTGAGCCCTGTGGTACACTCATTTACAATTGTAGATCCCGATGATTTATGTTAACACATTGAATCCTACCCTTAAAATAGGACACAATCATATTTAGAATAGTTTATTTTACTGAATGTTTGTAGAATATAAACTGGTCAGTAATTCTAACGTCCTGATTTATTACCAGATTTAAAAACAGATAATTTCGCTATATTTCATTAGGTCCGGAAAGTACCCAAATTAACACATTTATTAAAGTAAGATGGAGGAGGGGGGGGGGAGATTATGACATCCAGTACATTATTTATAATTTTAACAGGCATTCCTCACATGTCACCCATATTTCTAATCTTAACTAACCGAAAAGTTACTTCTAATGTATGTTTAAATTCAAGAAAAATACACAACAAGTTTTGTAATAGATGATAATAAGTAGTATAACTAAGATTTAAAAGTTAACTGTTACAGTAAAAAAATATTTTAATTTATGGAAAAGATTATTATTTATAAGTATTGGTCGGTGAAAATAGGTCCCTTAAATTTTTGGTTTTCCTCTTTTGTTCACATTACGTTGTCAGCTACTAATCGCAGGCCAACAAATTAAGAGCACGCGTAAACATTACGTGACTAAATAGAAGGTTCAGCGTCACCGTAACAGGTCAACTAGCACCTTCATTACGAAACTGTTTCAAAGCCTAATTAGAATTAGAAAGGACCCTTTATACAAACCGTGTCAGTTAGTTCGAGTTGAAATATTATTGGCAAGTCCGTAGCACTGCAATCATTTTCACATAAATTTACATTATTTTTCATCTAAAAATGCATGCGGTTCCTTGGAAAATATACAATCTATCGGAAGTGAACATAGAACGTTACCACTAAAAATACATTTAATCAATTAATCTATCAATTTAACGTATAAGGCGCAGTGCACGAAAACGCATGAAATAAATTTGTATTTAAATTATTTGGACTATTGATTTATATAACATTGCCACAACGTATACTGTTCTATAACGGTATAACCAATGAAGTTAGATGTCCTGTCTAAGGTGCGGCGGTTTTTTTTCCTACTGGGAAATGCATTTACGCATCCCGCACCCAAGTGGAGGGGTATGTAGGACTCGGCTTTATATCCACTAAAATCCAGCATTCCAATCTCATCTTAGTGGGACGCCTCAAAATCACTTACGCATACTACCATGATACGCCGATGGTAAGCCAACTAATAGGTCTCGCCTTTGTAAACAACTATTTACACCGGTGTGAATATCTGGGCATAATGCCTTCTTCTGCCACCCGGTCTTCGTATCGGGAGTGAGTCAGCAGTGTCATATTTTGGCTGGTGCTGCCTAATATCATATGTCAGCATTGGAATCAGTGGAGATGCGTGCAAAGAAGCAGAAGTATTTGTGACCGACTTGTGTGTTGAGATCAACCTTCAAAGCCTCGAGCGCAGGCGCAGTGTGTTCTATGATTAAATTTGGGAAATCTGCGCAGGAATTGCATGACCTAATTCCCCCTATTCTCCATCGAATGACACACTGCAGCGGTATCCATTCTTTCTTCGAAACATCCCTCCGGTACTTAGTCTGCGCTTTTCTTCGTCATTAGTGTTGCGTACCTCGAAATACTACAATAGCTTGTCTACGTCAGTGTGCCCCTCCTATTTTAATGTGGATGAGTTAAAGTCAAGAGTGAATATGGTTTTCTAAATAAATGCGCTTTACCAACTGTGTTTGCATGACTTGTACTACATCATTGTAGTGAAACATTAAAGTTAAATAAGTGAAAGAAATATTAAGTAGCGAACCAATTCATTCTCCAAAGATAGCAAACTAAATATAACGGTGTATTGTTACGATAATTTCTGCATAAAGGGAACGCCTGCGGTTGTATAACAAGGTTATCAAATTACAAAAACATTTCATTTTATATTTTCATACAAAAAACAACATGATAGGCGATATTGTTATGATTGGGTTGCAAACATCGAAAATGTATCAACTACGTCTATTGATTGTTTTTGCTTTTGATAATATTTATTGTCTTTTAGTGCTAATATAATAGTGTAATAGACTAGTTCTTTAGTATTCAATAATACTTATTAAAGCTACCTATTCTGAGGCATTCTGAGAGCTGTCCGTGTGAAAACATTTAAGACTATTATAATCTTTATATAATGATATATGAATAATAGTCAGAATTCACTGTAGAGTATTGTTAATATTTTGAATATTGCTGATTGTTGTGTTATATAAAAAAATGTTTTGTGACTTTCATATAGAACTTGTGATGAGAGTATCGATTTATGAATGCATCTCGGCCGCTTTTTATTATTTCAATTATAACGCAAAATTTTTAATTTATGCCTCAGTGATAAACACAAAAATAGCATAACGTTTTAAATATACCGAGCGCTTATGATTTTTACGAGATCTATTTTCAACTCTACAATGAGGTCGTTGAAGAGTTATTGACTTTGATCCAATTTTGTATGAACACTTGCGTGTAGTTTGTGTTTCATTTTCATTTTACATTACATTTTATGTTTGACCGTTTTATCGCTTATCCTTGCTAATAAGATCTATATTTTATTGTATTTATTATCCTTTATACAGTACATCTATGGTGTGAATGGGTTTCGGCAATATCATAACATATAGAGTTACTTTTGCATTTGTAATACTAGTATGGATAACTTAGTTTCAGTAGATGTTTTAATAGATTTATCTCTCTTGATAAAGGTCATCACAACAAGGTTAAGTTTGTTGTCATGTGTCAAAATTTCCAACTCGTCATAATTAGTTGAATTGCTTATAATTAATTACTCGTAACATAGCTATCTTTTTTAATACGAATTCAACAAAATTTGTTTGATATTACATATTTTGTTACTAATGTGGAATTTTGTATATTTACCGTTCATTTTTACGTTTTGTCTCTGCTTCATCGCTTCCATGACTTCTTGGCTGGCAACGCATCAGTGATAGTCGAGGTTTTACAGAAGTGGCCGTCCTGTGCCACCCGGTCCGTCTGATTATTAGCTAGCTGCTATATTAAACCAAAAATCATGTTCATGGCTCTTTTAATTAATTTACCACCAAAATTATATGCCAAGTTTGCTACGAGTAACTTAAATATGTTAGTATTACGGTTTAGGATGTTAAAGCGAATCAGAATTACCATTAAAATTTTAACATTCCAAACAATCTTTATTTTTACTGGCCTTTGGTAACAATAACAAATTGTTCCTACAAAGTTATATGTATACATGGCCGCCCGTAATAGAACGCCATCTTGTGAAAAATTTGATTACTCACGAATTTTATTTTTGATGTTTTAATATGGTTATATTAGTGCATTCAGAATACCATTGTAAGCGTGTTCCCAGAAAGAGTTCTTTTACATGTATTAAAACCGTGTTACATCTCGTAATTTTATCTTTCTCAAGAATCCATGAAGATTTAATAAACACTGTTATTTATTACCAACATTAAATTTAACGAGTTTAGATGGGTTAAAATTGATTCAAGTCTGGTGCTGTTGAAACAGGACTAAAAAATAGCCAGTCTGCCCAGTGGTCACTGTACTCAAGGGACATCAACTACCATTACAAACATATCCGGCTCGTCAGCCACCTTCACCAGTAAGGTTTCATATAAATATTATCGTATACACATTCTTCCACACGTTGATCTAACAAACGAAATTTATAAAACGAATTGATAAGGTTTGAAGCTATAATGTAACCGAATGCTTGATCTATGTTGTAAAATTCTCAGCTGAGTACTCAGCTACTCTTTTAGGTGAAGAATATGCACATGTATTTTTGTGGCAATTGCTTGATTTTACATAGCAGACTTTTATATCCCAATTGCTTGTAGTAACTACCAGTATTCGACTGATTTCATAACCAAATGTGGACAGATATGGTCTAAAGTAGAGTGAATAGCCAGTGGAAAAATTCAATGATAACTTTTGTGCTTCGAAGAGCACGTCAAGTCGTTGGTATCGATTGTTTATTTAATATAAGATACGGGATAAGAATTTCCAATATTCGGGTCTGCCATACTCCTGATCAGCTATTTGCACTGGATCATCATGGTACGGCGTGTATACCCATTTTCCAGTTTTCATTTCACTCTACTTATCTTTGAACCTTGAAATTTATATGACGTTAAAATACCTTTAAATGTAGTATTAAATTGAATGTGAAAAATATTTAATACATTTATTTTTCTACCTTGTTAGCAACTTGTTAAGATTTGAAATTAAAACATTCAAAAAAATCTAATTAGTGGGTTGACAAATTGATACAGATATACAGAAATAAAGAGCTCTTATTCAGTCGGTTATTTTTTAACGAGGTACATTATACTTACAGCAAATCATCGATTTTTATTTTATCTAAAAACACGAGAACATGAACTTTGATGTGGATGCGTGACTCTATAAGTGCGACTTATTATCAATCACTTCTTCTGTGTTTATACTCGTACATTGATAATCGTTATATCAGAAATGTGTTCCTGCGGTCTACACAAAGTTTGCTCGATTCACCAATGCGGTAACCCAATGTGTACAAAAATTATAACATATTTGAAAGGCGAAAAATTATAACGAAGCTATAGTTAACACTATTATGTCAGAAGTGAGATGAACAGGATGCTGGTAAATAAACATGTCGTATGTCAAAGTCATAGATATTTGTTATTTTTGTACGCGTGAATACATGTATACATACACACATAGATGTATCTATCTATCGTACTTACACACATGGATGTGAAGGTCTCTCGGCGTTCTTTCATTTTTACGTGTATATACATAAAGCCGTTTATGATAGAAGTTGAACTCATATTAAAATAATACACCTATTATTGGAAAAGCTTACTTCGAGAGTTAATATCGGCATCAAATACAACATCTCTTGTTCACTAAATTATCTTAATCAATATTCTACACATATCGAACTAAATATGATACCAATGTTTTACTGGTTTGTTTTGGCGTTCTTAGGTCAAGCTTGTCGAATAATATTAGGATTTATTAGTTTTATTATATTTTTTTATTTATGGATGGATTGAAACGAAACGAACTTTAAATATTAAGTGATGCTTACGGAATAACCCTTAGTAAGATAGTATAAGTAAAAACCTTAATAAAATCGGTGTATGCCGTATCTGAGATTAGCGCGCACAAACGCACAGATAAACAAGCATTGATTCTAACGACTATTATTTTGGGTTATAAGAGATGAGTAAAAAATTTTATTACATGCATAGATTTAACTACGAGTGATTTTTTTTAGAAATACTCTATATATATTTGACAGAGTAATAACTGCTAGTATCATCCATCCATCGAAAAGTCGTTTCGTCGATTGTCTCTGGACCACATCGTTAGATATTTACCATATTTATAGAAATATATCTTTCATGGGTACACAATGAAATAAAAAAAAATATGAAGACGATCTACAATTTTGGGGGAATGGTGAGCTCAGATGCAAAAAATATGCCGTTCGAACCTTCTTTTTTAAAGTCGGTTAAATGCGGGGTTTACGTTCAGGACTTGTTTTGATGTCAGTCGGTGGTTAAAATAAATATTGTTAGTGTTGTTGATAAAATAAAGATATTGATTAAACATATACATTAAACATATACAAACGTAACGATAGAAAGCTGCTTTCGTTGTTTACTGGCTTAGTGGAGTTTATTGATATTGCGCCGACAAAATCAAGTTACCGATTGAGATCGCGGAGTTGAGGAAATCTCTTTAGAAAAAATATGGGATTAAAGTAACAGAAATATGAATTAAACGAAGCGCTTACTCAAAGGAAGATAAGACGATTATCAACTAAAAAGATCATAAGCAAACCAGGTATATTCTTTGAACTGAAGGGGATAATACGTCTTGAATAACTAAGACGTGGTGGAGAAAAGACTAGACATTTATTCACGTATATACCTATAACCCTCAGTTCTTGTTATGTATCATATCTATTGGAAGATATCAGTTTGTAAGTTTTTAATGTATGCAGTTTGGCTTGTCATTGTGTTATACTTTCATGTTGTTACACATGTTTGTATCAATGCTTTTTCAGTTTTATCGAACGCACAGGACACCATATCAGACGTATTAAATACCTATCAGATATACTATGAAGAGCGTGAAATTGTGATGCGGTTTATTAAAGTTACAAAATAAGTGCATGGGATAATGAAATGTAAAAAAAGCCTTGGAGCTGTTCAAATGAATAATAGTAAAATTGTATAATAACAGGTTAATATCAAAATACAAAAATGTACCCTGTAAATCAGGATAGTTTTGTGCTCATTCATATGACACCACAATTCCATGATATAGAGATAAGGCCGTTATTTCAGTCGTATCCAAGTGATTTTAAAATAATAGATTAAAGAAAAAAATATTTGACTTAATATCACTGAAACAATAAAATATTTTTTACTATCAATAATAGAACTTAATCAACAAAACGACTATTGGGTGCACTGAAAATCATTCATCAATTCATCAGTGTAACCGAAGATACCTTTTAATTTGTGACTTTAGTGCAATGAACAGAGTTCCCTCCACAAAACCTATGTGTGGTAATTGATAAGCGTCTTATCACCAAAATGATTTTGTTAAGGTTATCTCTTTAAAGCGTCCGACATGTAACTGCAATAAAACTTTGAAATCAGATTTCCATTACCTTAGCACAGTAAATTTTTACTCACTGTATTCCAATATGCGGCGGGGCTACTGAATCAAAATTTCTTACAACTGAAAAAGAACATTGTAGGTACAATTATATCTGCTTAGTAGGAAGATTTAGGATATGAAAGTCTAAATTGTACTTTACAAAATTAAAACATGCTAGCTGTCTAAAGTAGTTCTTATAAACATATTCAATTCAAACTTTTGAAAAAAAATTAGAATAATCGTCCGTTATTCATATGTTTGGTACGTAAAGGGTAAAAGTGGGGTGAAGTGTAAGTGCGCGTGAGAATAAAAGGTCTGCCAGCAGTACCATAGTTAAGGAAAAATTACTAACTTGACATAATTACAAAAGTAATTGGTTCGCGGAAAGTAATTCTATGCAATTGCTTTCGCTTTTCTAAACTTACAAGCATGGTTATGGGGTCATGTGGACCACTTTATTTTAAAGGAACTTCTTCGTCTTGAAAACAGTAGCATATAGAAATAGAATATAATATAAAAATAGAAATTTTGTGTCTTTGATTTGCAATGAATATATTTTCCTTGAAAATAAATTCAAAATCATTTGAATATTTTGTCAATAAACTTTCACACATAATTTTTTGCTTTTGCTGTAAACGACTGTATGTTTCGAAATTTGCTTTGCATTCACATGTCGTATGAAAATACTAATATTTAAATCACATACATATTTTCAAGCGTTCGTTGTTGTTGTATTACGCACACGTAAAAACTTCATAATACATAGATTTCTGCACTTTGTGTTGGCGATACGTGACGTGACAAAATTATGATTATCTATAATAATGATGTAATTAATAATTATATTGTAGTTTAACAACGATACATTTTTTTCTTACGACAATTATTTCGCTTTAAACGTATTGACAATTTTATGGCACCTTTTGAAATCGGACAAAATACCTGAAATACAAATATGATTAGATCAATACACGGAAACAGACCTGTTTTTTATATGTACTTCTTTATGAGATCGTTTTTTTTTTCTTGAATGTATAATAAAATTATATTTAATGATCCAATATACCCTAAAAGCTGTAATAGCGTTGTTGGTTTAAATATAGAGTTCCTGCACGGACCTGTGACTTAACATAAGATTGGTCTGTTACAAATTAATTATCATTTGCTTCGGCGAAGGATGTCACTGTGAGAAAACTTGTATAACTTAGAGTTCTCCATAATGTTCTGAAAGGTATGTAAAGCATATGTGGTATATGGCAGCCTTAACCCCTCTTATTGTGAGAGGAGACCCGAACTCAGTAGTGGGACAGTATGAGTTGTAATGGTGGTCGAATATATAATAATATAAACTACAAAACCAAAAAAAATTGATGCCGTCGAACGGATCTAAGCATACAGATAATAAAAAGAGTTCCATTTAGTATTTAGGGTCTATAAAAGGTTTTATTCATTTCAAACATCAAAGATGGAAAAATATCATCTCCACTGATATGGACCAACTGAAATCCATCGACTTGGCTTTATATTGTTTTTCAAATTCAAAATCATTTAATCATATAGGTATTCAGTAAATACACTTATGAACGTAATTTTTTTGCTTCTACCACTGTTTCGAAAAGGTGCTTTAACAATGACGAGAAGAAACGGCGCAAGAAACTCCTCAGCACATCTTTTAAACAACATATGGTGATTACAAAAGTTTAAACCTGTGCGGAACTGATTTCGACACTAACTTTGTCCAGGCATCCTTGTCATTCATGTACTCATCTATACTATAATATCATTTGCCTATAAGTTGTGTTTTAATTTTATGTTTATATTATGTTTGATATTGATTTTGCGACCATTGTTTCAAGACGATTAAAGCAAGTAAACTACTTTTTAGTAACGTGTTAGGTATCGTGTTTATTATGACTCGGTATCGTCTAGGTGACTTGCTCGATGCTACTATTGATAATCCTTGTTTTCTTGTTATCTTTTTGCCTTTCATTAATTTTTCTTCTTCTTGGTTGACAACGCATCAATAAAGCTTTTGGTGTTACTAATGTCCGTGGGTGATGGTGACCACTTGCCATCAGGTGGCTGGTCTGTTAGTTTGTCGTCTATTTAAATTGAAAAAAATTCTCCAACTAGGCACTGTACGCCTCTTCAATTTGTTTATAGGAGATAAAATCATAAGCTATAATTATTATTTACAGCTCTATTTGAATCTGAAATAATTGGGTTTAATTATTAAGTAACCAAAGATCAAAGAGCGATCCCTTTTACTTTTATAGTAGTTATGCAAATAAAAAAATATATACGGATTAACAAGTTCAAACTAGCAGCTACGTTAAACTTGTGTCTCCGTACTAGTGTGTATTCCCACTGAGGACCCATGTTGCGATATTGAGCCTCTGAATACGTCTGGCTTTGGTAAAAGTGCAAATTGAACCTATACTTTGTAAAAAGAGACATTTAAAAGTTACATTCACTTTGAAACAGTCCCTCATTCGTGACTAATAGATTTCCATGGTAGATAGATTCCGTTATCTAAGAAACATTTATCAAAACTATAAATAATCAATATTTTACTATTCCGCCCCATTATTAATCTGCCCAGTCGCTGATTAAAAAGACTTAGCACGCAGAAAGTCAGTCAATCACTTACATTTATTTAATTGCAAACATGCTGGAATTTTAAATTTCTGAAACGAATCTAGCAAATTGTTTCAATCTACCAAACTTTGTAAAAATATTCTACTAAAGATAATTTTATTCAACAGAATCAGAAAATAAATCGTTTAATAAAAAAAAATCCCCTAGGAAATAAAAAGCTTATGTGACCACATATTAGGATTGCTTCTAAAAAAAGAGTACCATTCACTGTTTTTTGTAATTTTAATTACTGCTTTTTTTACATAAAATAAGTTAATGCTTGACAACAATCCCACCTCATAGTAAGCGGTGATGACCTCTAACATGTTAAACGCACTAACTTATAAAAGCCTTATCACTCTCCTCTTGAAAACTCCCACATTTAAACCTCAACGCCGTTCATTACCACCTTTAAAACGTCGCGGCCGATCCTGTTCTTTCTGACCCACCCACCGCCTACCCGGTGTGTGGTGAGCTGATGCCTGACGTGCATTTCACGCAGAATGCCGTGCGTCAAGCGCTTTTTTCCCTCGACACCAACAAGTCGAATGGGCCAGATGGTATACCTGCTGTTATGCTAAAAACGTGCGCTCCGGAGTTGACCTCGGTTTTAACACGCCTATTCTAACTCTCCTATTCTGCCGGCATCATGCCGTCTTCATGGAAGATAGCTTTGGTCCATCCTATTCCTAAAAAAGGAGACAGGTCAAATCCATCCAATTAAAGGCCAATAGCTACAACCTCTCTGTTCTCCAAACTAATGGAGCGTGTATTAAACACCCAACTGCTCCGGTATCTAGAGGATCGCCAGCTGATTAGCGACCGTCAATATGGTTTCCGCCATGGCAGATCGGCCGGCGAACTTTTAGTATGCCTTACTCATTACTGGGCGGAAGCAATCGAGACCAAGGAAGAAGCATTGGCTGTAAGTTTGGATATTGCGAAGGCCTTGAATACGGTATGGCACAAGGCATTACTATCTATGCTGCCTTCCTATGGAGTACCTTCCCGAGAAATTATGCAAATGGATTGCCAGTGTTTTATAGGAGCGGAGCAGTAAAGTCGTCGTTGACGGAACATGCTCGGATACGAAGCCCATAAATGCTGACATCCCACGAGGCTCTGTGCTTTCACCTACACTGTTCATAATGCATATCAATGATATGCTTGATATCGGGGATATCCATTGTTATGCTGATGACAGTACGGGTGATGCTCGTTACACGGGCTGGATAAATCTTTTTTGGGAGAAGAGGAAAAATCTTGCGTCTGAAGTCGAGACATCTCTGGAGCAGGTCTTGCAATTGGGTAGACTAAATTTTGTCCATTTCAACCCCGAGAAGACACACTTGTTGCAAACTTTTGCGCATTAACCGCACATTCACCACACGCACCATTCGTCATGGCACCACAGTTTCAGAACATTCCTCATAACCTCTCTAAAAGTATTGGGATTCTTGGTTTTGACATCTCGAATAAAGTTCAATTTCGGGTCCACTTGATTAATAAGGCTAACCTAACCGTTAGGAAACTGGGAGCGCTCAACAGAGCTAAGCAGTACTTCATGCCTTAGCACATGCTAATGCTCTGTAAAGCGTAAATCCGACTGCAAATGGAGTACTGCTCCCGCCTATGGGCCGGAGCCCCAGTTGGCCAAGTGGATCCATTCAATCGCATTCAACGGCGAGCCGTTCTTCAAATTCAAATTCAAACCATCTGGATACCTAGCATTCGTCCAGAGTTCGGTTCTCGCGTAGCTTTCTACCACGCACGTGTAAACTGTGGGACGAACTTTCTGCATCGGTATTCCCTCCAAATTATGACATGAGGTCATTCTAGAAGCGGGTCTATCATTTCCTTCTGAGCCGGCAACGCATTGGTGACGCCCGGTGTTGCTAATGTCCATGGGCGGCGGTGGACGCTTACAGTCAGCTGACCCGTTACCGTACCCAGGCATAAAAAAAAAACATCGTAAGTAGCCGAACTAACTTTCAATAATAAATACAATTTATATTGTCGGTGTAAAAATATATCTAAATTTTTTATATTTTTTAACAAATATCTCAGTTGAAACCATTTAATTCGCGATGAAAAGAAAAACTGAGTAAAATGTTATATTTATTTGTTATTATATAAAAGGTACCTATTCATATTATACCATACCCCTTCAGAAATAACAAAAAGTTAAAATGAATTAGAGAGAAGTTAAAATAAAAGTTAAAGATCCTGCTTGTGTGATGCATCGTTTAAGTGACAACAACAACCGTAAGCTTTAATCATAATTTACAGCCGTAGTTAAATCCAAAATAATTGTAGATATTCGGTAACCAATCAGATCGTACAAGCCAGCGGCTCCAATGCCACGGTAAAAGTTTATCAGTTTTGCAAGAAACCATTGCATACAAAGTAGCAATTTCCCTATTTGAAATTCATCAGCATCCCAAGTTGCAGCAGTCCTATGAAGATAACACGACATTTAGCTATTTCACTCCTAATTCTTAGCTTATCACAAGCTTGTTAAGACTTCAATGTATTTCATTAACTAACTACTACAATAGGCAAACAAACGCGTGCGTTAGAAAGTATGATAAATATTGGTACAAATTATTAAATTAACTTATCATTTATTAACATCCGTGTTATTGTAACATGGATACATGTGTTCTGTATATTTATGTAACAAAACATTTTTAAGCAACGTTCAATAATCTTATTCAAAATATTAGTCACTAGCAAACTGCCCTCGCTTCGCTTCGGAAAACATACGCCTTACACTAAGCAATTGTACCTACAATATTTTAAATTAAGTTGTAACTTTTTTATTTGTGGACGGATTGAAATGAAACGAACTTTAAATATTAAGTGATGCTTACTGCAGTACATTAGTAAAAATCAGAACGTCATCGGTTAAGCCATTTCTGAGATTAGCGCGAACAAACGCACAGACAAACAGACAAAAATTCCAACAACTATAGTTTTGTGTTCTATTGTGTTAATAAATACCCCTATTAATGCCCTTTTATCTCATATATCGTTCTTGTACAGAAAGCGATCAGTTAGATATTTATTATATGTAAAGATTTATATTAGCATGATAATTTACGTATTGCGAATGTAGTTTGGTTAATAATTTTATAGCGGAATATTACTAAATAAATCACTTTAGTACGGGACCACGTATAGATCTAGCCAACAGCTATAATAGCAATAATTACGATAATTATTCAGGACAAATAAAGGTCATCCGAAGAGCAAATGACAAAGAATCGACATTCCTATTTAAGCAGGATCTGCTTCTCCAGAATACATACAAATTATACATATTAAATCTCTTTTTATCACATTTTTGGGTTGTCAATAACTATGGTATTTTATTACATATTCGACAAAGATAAATACGAACTAATACGAACTAAATATATCATGGTAGTAGTGATATTGTGATAAGTTAATATGAATTTAAATATTTACTTAAGCAAATTATAGAATACTTGTAAATGATTATTTTATATTAGATTATTTTAAAGTCATCGCATTTCATCTCATCACAACCCAGATACTCTCTTATATTGTTTGCAGATCTTGAAGCATTAACTGTCAACTTAATGATCGACATTAATATTTAATTTGTAACTGATTGTGAATAATGCCAAGGGGTACAATCATATTACATAAGTGATATATTAATAAAATGGCTATCAATGACTTCATACAAAATATTAACACAAGAACCGGAATATAAGAAATAACTTTCAAAATATTCCTTGAATTATAATTTAAATTTTATAATAATATTGTTATTATTTCAAAATACAATGGATAATAGAATAATTTAACCTGTCACATGGATGCATTTACACAATATGAATAAAAATAGGCGTAAACGAAAGTCCACAATTACACTGACCGACATAAGGGAGCCGATGGGCGACTCATCAGCCAATCTATATTTTTGTCTTCTGCTTTGCTTGGTTTTTGTGCCAACTCAATAGTGAGATCTCACCGTAAAAATCAAAGCGATCAGCGCCAAAAAGGCGCAAACAATAATCTGGCATAAGTTACTTTAGTCTCTCAGGTAATAAAGAGATCGATGTTTATTCATACTTTTGTTCGTTCATTAAAATTATTATTCCAATTTTTGTACTTACATATGTCAAATAAAAATCGTTATGAAGAAAAAATATTTTTACAATTTTAAAGCGAATAGCTTAAAACAAATCACGGCATAGCATAAAATTGGGTCATTACCCGATTTTCATGTCTTACACATAAAATTACTGAGCCTAAAGTTACGATAAACATACGTTATAAAAGTTTTCATCCATATGTTACAGGAAACCTACATAAAATTCTTAAATCTTTAAGTTTCCACACGAAACTGATAATCCAGCTGGCCAGCTCTTGGCCGATTTTCTTATATTGACGTGCGACAGTTTTTGGATCAATATTGGATATGGTATTTCCACTTTAAAATGCTGTTGTTTTGTTCACACACTAAAAACAAGTCAAATTTGTTATGTAACTTTGAAAGATCAAAAGTTTCGTCGAATTCAAGCGCTTCTTAACGTTTATTTGTACATGTTTCTGACTGCATAACCAACAAAGGTCAAAACAAGACAACCAAAAACGAAAACAACTCAACTGACAAGAAAAGGTCAAATCTAAGAAACTAAAATTATGGTTTCAAATTGTTAAATTGTTAAGTCATATGTACATATACTACACATAACAATAATGAATTATGCCTATCCACCTATAGTACAAACACTTCCATGAAAATTGACTTCGCGTGTCATAACAGAAATAGAAATTAATTTGAATTTTAATCACGTTTGAAATTCCGTTTCAGAAACGTGTTATTTTAACCCTGAATTATAGAGAGAGACCTTTAGTTTTATTTAAAGAAGCACTCTATTATATTATGTTAGCGTCATAAAAGCAATTAATGTAATTTATGCATGCACACGTAACGTAAATAATTATGAAGTTTATTCTTGATAAAAATAGAAACGATAAAAAATATTTATTCCCTTATCATGATGCGTAATTGTGCATGATGTCACTTTATTCTGTACTTATTTATATATCTATCTATACTTGGAATAAAATTGAAAAATAATGCTTTTTTAATTCCCCCAATTCAAAATCCAAATTATCGTTTTTGACTCTGAACAATTCATGTGATATTTTTGATTTAATTTCTTTGTGTAAATTATAACACAACGTTTGAAATTGTTCTAAAATTAAATATTTTAATTCCGCCCAGCGCTGCGAATGAACAAACATTTATGAGTAGCATTCATTTCGTTTCATCTCAAATTATTCGAGACTAGTTATTTGTATAACTGTTACAAATTACACAAATTCCGTGTCAAATGAAAACGCGATAGATGTCATCTTTACGAAAATACATGTTATACTCATATATTTCGGGAGTGTTGGTTCGTACATGTCTTACCGCCGACGTGTGGACGAATATAACTAACTAACCGGCAATATTCATTTACAATTAATAAAATAACATTTTGTGGAATATAGCCATATTAATTTAATTTTAAAATGATTTTCACAGCCTCAAATAAATTTAAAACGTCAAAAAGAAACTGAAGCGCGAGGCGCATGCTACAAATTCGATGCATTAATAGTTCTCCCAACAACTTTCTTGCACTGTAAATAATACGAACCGATGCGTGAGTTTTGTTATTGACAAGTAGCCACATACACTCCTTTCTATTATGTACGCGCTCCACGTTTTAACATATTAAAAATTTGGTTTATATTTAAGTCTCTTTTATCAACCTTGCTTATGTGAAATTTTCAATTAATTATTACACATCGATGAGGTAAAACTTCATCTTTTTTTCTCCATATTTTCGTATTTGAGCTCTTTTTGAAATGTCATGTCTACTAAATTGAAATAAATTTTCAATTTTCTGTATTGAAATACGTTTATTTTCTATTTAATAAAATCAATAAAAGTGAAAAAAAATATTTGCAAAATACAGGTATGTTTTGATGAAAAAATGTACACCGTCTAAAATATATTATATTTGCGCGAATTATGAAATTCTATACAGTTGTTTTTACGCCATTCCACACCCTCAACAACTGGATATATAAAACACCTTTGGTAATACTACTTTTGCTAATGGGACCTCTCTTAAAGGTATTTTTTTTTTCGAAAAGCCTCTAAGTAAATACGAATCAAATAAGTTATATTAACGTATTTGTAATATAAACTAGCAGAAGAGACGGATCCAGAATAGAGTCCTGTGGTAATAACATTGACATCCTTAAACCATTATTACGGATTGTTTAGAAGGATTCTTGAATCTCTTAATAATCGTTTTTGTACAATGTGTAAACATTTTATTCAATTATTTCTTATGAATCAAAAACAACGGAACAAAGGCGGACTTAATGATATAAGCATTCTCTGCCAGTCAACCTTCAGGAACAATAAAGAAGCTGTGCAATTGATGAAGCAAAATTATAATATAATATGTAATATGTATAAACACTGTTTTTAAATAAATAATACACACACCCACATACACACATATATATATGATATTGATTTATGTTTACGTGTGTATAAATGTAGTCGTGATTATTCCGTAAACCATCGAGCTAACGAAGTTCTGTGGTCAGTGTACTGGATTGGAATAGACCTGCAATTGTATTACCGGGTAACGAGCTTATATCGTAATCAACAGTTCGGGTTTTACTAAATTAATTTTCTTACACAAATACATCGTCTCAAATAGATTGCACAAGCATAAACATATACGTTCGGCTTTTAAACGAAAGTAGGCAAAGAAAGCGGCCATGCACACTGGCCATCGTAATAAATATATATTGATTGAAAAATCCATATTATTTTTATGTGTTTGTATTTATACACAGTTTGTAGGCACGCATTATTATGTGCGTATTTTTTTATAATTATGGTTCAACGATGTATTCATACAGAATATTTGCAATATTGTTTAGATCTTTAAATTAATATAACTGAGAATTTCTGACTGCGATAAATATTATTTGTCAAAAAGTATATATTATAGAATAACGTGGTGTATCACATAAATCAAATAAGATTTGACACAAAAATATTTTAAAAGTAAAAATTAAATAAATTTTATTCACAACTCATAGTGAAGATACGACTATATCTGTCTACATAATATAACATTCTTTTGTAAGTTGATTAAACTCGCGTGAGGTTATTCCCGAGGAGTCGAGATCGCAGTTTGTCCTTACAAAACAGGCAGATATAGAAGACTCACATGTGTGTGTACTCGATTTAATCACCTTCGCCTTAATCTCCGTAGTGTTCCCAAATTTATATAAACGTAAATAAAATGTATGCCTATTTATTCATATTGGAGCTTATCAATATGGGGAAACAATAAATACGTCTTAATCACAATCATTCAACTGCTTGACTTTGGTTTTCTCTCAGTTTTCACCACGTCTTTGAAAGATTCGGTTTTTCTCGGGTTATCTAAATTTTTCTGAGCTGGAGACCGCCCTTATATGATATAACAATGATCAACTCATTTACCTTGTTATCAACTATCTATCTTTCCCGCACTTTATATTATTTTAAACATTGATTGTGGTCTAAATGTGGCGTTGATTTCCCGCACGGCCAGTCTGGATAAATATCTTAAATGCAATGTTTTGTGATGAGTGTAATATTGTTTTTTACATAAAATAAGTTAATATTTGACAAAAATCTCACTTAGTGATAAGTTGTCATGAAGTTTAAGATGTTAAACGCACTTACTTACAAAAGTTTATTCATTCTTCTCATGGAGACTCTCGCATCATAAATAGGCGGGAACACCGACGCGGGCAAGCTATTCCAGTCTAATGCAGTGCACGTAACGAATGCCAGCCAATACTTGTATAAAAATCTATTGATCAAATTCTGATAAGAATATATTTGTATTTTAAGTGAAATCTTTAAAATACAATTTAATAACCGACTACAACGTTAACGTCAACATTTACGTGAGAACGTAGTCGGATTTCGCGACTTCTCGTATCAATAACCTATGAGTCGATTCAGATTATCATCTTCAACCTTCCGCTTAATTTATTTCTAGCCGAATATATCGGTTTCCTAGAATCTTTATACGATACGATTATTATATTTTTCAATCCAAGATATATATTATGGACAAGATCCATTGGTGCGAGTACGTGGGTAGGTATCTATTGGACTGCTCACGGTATTGTTATGTATGTGTTTTTAGGGTTCTGTATGGTGAAATAAATTGAATCGCTATACGACTACTCGCGTGGTTTCACTCGCGTTCTTTATTAGTCTGTCATACACTATTCTTTCCAGAATATTTTTTGGATGATACATTACATTATTATATAAAATAGTATTAGGAGAAACTGAATGATCTTTGTGTACATGTTAAGAGCTCATAACTTTTCAAATTACCTTTAATTAGCTTCCTATCCGAAGTACAATTCGCAATCTACTGTAAATGGACACCCATTAATCATCATTTCGAAGCAGCAGCCGATGTGAAGTACTCTTAAGGTGTCACTTCACTGTCCGTACGCCAGAACGTGAGCAGTTCATTCACTTATGTTCACATGTGGCTACTCTAGAAAAAGACACGTGTACTAAACTTCACCTTAACTTAATCATAGTGCAAGTACTTGGTAACCTAATTCCGACCTTGTTGCATTGTAATGAATTTTAATTTCGATTGTTTAATCGAATCGGTAATCTGTGCGTTGTTATCAAACAAACCAAAACTTAAAACCTATGAGATAACGTTCGTTTTACACTGGATGAGTCGAGACATATGACGTTTAATTTATGGCAGGTCGTTGTTTCGCAACCAGTTTCGCAAGCGCTCCGACGGGCGGACATACCTTCGCGTCACAGAGTAAATACATATAAGCGGTGCGACGCGCACGAAGAATAAAAACTTTCACCGCGCTGCTGAATCGTACGCAGAATTAGTGATTAAGATACTATTGATAAGATTGCGCTTCATCGAAGTTCACTGAAAGATTTGTTTTTTAATCCAACACAACACATTTACCAATCTGACGTCTACATTTACCAATCTGAAATAGAACTACCGATCGATATTTCAAGTTATTTATAGTTTGTTACTAGGCGCTTCCTTTATTAATGCCTCTTGAAAATCGTAGTATTGTTCTATACTTTCAACACAATGAACAATGTTAACAATAGATAGGTGGACCGTTTTGGCGTAGATTTCTTTTATTATCGTTTATTATATGTGGTATATAATCCGTGGTGAAGACCTATGGGTGGCATAGAAATTTCAAAGACCTGGTTTGGTCACTTGCTTCTTTACCAATCACTACTGAAGCAGCGTCGTCACGTTTCCTCATTTACATGGTTAAACCGAGCCCTCATGTCCGTCATTGATTTGAAATCATTGTACTGCCGATCTGTAAGATGATGCGAATACAGAATGGATAATAACACTACGTAATGCAACGCATTTGTCAGAGTCGTTGATGTAGTTAAATACTGCGGTGTTAATTGTTGTTTCTGAAGTAAAAATCACCGTCAGTTCTCGTTACAATAACACGAACGTCGTAGTTTAACCAACCCCAGTCCAGACAAAGAGAACATGTTTCATCGTGATGAAATTCCTCACGTATGTCACAAAAAATAACTGATAAAATGTCGCGTTCAGTATTGATTGATACTTATAAGATTTTACTTTATGGCAGATTGGGAGGGGTCATTTTGGCAACGCCACACGCCATCTATGATTACAGTTACGAACGAGGAAACTCAGAAATGCGAAAATAAAAACAAATTACTTTTAGTGGGCATTATTATTATTAACGTAACGATACGCAGTCCTAAGACAAAGCCTATTGTCGTTTAAAATTATATTTACCATTTCAATATACGATTTACAGGTTTACTTCATTAACATTTTTAAAATAGATGAAGCTTAAATGAATGTCGATTCACTACAACACTACATTAATAGTTTGTGTTGCCAATGAAAATACCTAAAGGAGTTTCTGACACATTTAGCCACAGAGCTTTAGTAACTTTACATGTTATGAGATTTCTTGAATGCAAATGTATCTTCTAATATAATTTTAGTGGCATACATCAGCACATAACATGTAAAAATAAAAACCGTCTGGCTATTAGGAAACACAACTATTATAAAACGGCTGGCCAATTACTATGTAGTGGGGTGAAAATATACTTCGACATTAAGAAATATTTTTGAATTAGAATAATAGTGATTATTATTATTATTCAGGGGCAGCAACATTCTAGTGGTCTGAACGGTTGGTCTCCGCACGAGTGTTTCGGGTTGGTGCACACATTTCTAATTTGACAAATCTGGGAGCGCACATGTGTTCTCTATAACGGTTTCGAAAGTACGTGAAGTATGCCAATCCACTCTTAGTTGACAAGGCAAACCGTGAACCCTTCACATAGTTGAGGCCGAGCCCAGCAATGGGACAGCTTTGAAGAACTGTATATTAACTCTGTATAAAAACAGAATACAATAATAGTTCGTTCGTTTTCTCTTCCTGTCGCCTGCGCGGCTTTTCCTTTTATTGTTTTATATATTTATGTGGCATAAAAATACTATACTATGTGTTTCGCACTGTGGTTAGGAAAAATTATCATCTTCTAACCTCAGTCAGTCGGTACTTGCCATACTTTTGCTACATAACATGTGTGAATAGCCGATGCCTTGACATTTTCTGTTCGCAGCATGACAGGAAATTCCACCGCGTGTTACATGAGAACTAAGGCAAAACTTGCGACAAGAAAGTTCGTTTGCATGTTAATATGATTCGCTAATATTGTTTGTACCTCAAGGATGTGCGGTCGCCACGAAGTTAGTGGGTTCCGACGTTCCAACTTATAATTTAAACATTAATGCAATTCTCGTAAAAGGTCCATTTGGCTTTAGTGACAGAACTATTCCTTATGTACCTTACCTAAATATTGATGACTATATAAATATTGATGAAATGCTAATATGATAAAAATGTTAATATAACAAATCTAATATATAAAATTCTCGTGTCACATTTTGATGAAATTTTATACGTATATTCAGTAGGTCTGAGAATAGGTCGTTATCTATTTTTATACCCCTAAGTGATAAGGGTGGTCAACCCCAAAATTTTCATTTTTTGGACAAAATTTTTTATTTTTATTTTTTTATGATGTGGCATTAAAAATACATATAACCCTAAATTTTCACCCTTCTACCATCAACCCCTATTTTTTAATAGCGATATTAGTAATTCAATAATTTTCAACCCAGGTAATTATCACTTGATCAGTTAACCTCGCCAGGTGTCTACCGGTGTCACTTCTGACCCAGTACGGAGTAGGGATGAGATCTCTTTGCTCAGTACCTACAGTTTTCGTCCATTATTATTATTATCGTAATAGTGACATTTACAATTATCATTTTAATACTTTCGGTGTTATTTTCAAATAAATTTATCATTAATTCATATCACACCATGTTTTTCACACGGACAATTATACGTGGCATGCTCTCGAGTGGGCAAACCATCCAGTTTGTGTTAGCTAAAGATGGGATAACAAAAAATATTTGAAACTCTATTGCGTTAAGGGATTGATATTGTTTTTTTAGTAAAATTATTATAATTCGCAATATATATAATTAAAAATTCATATGGCAAAACAACGTTTGCTAGGTGAGCTAGTGTTAATATATGAAGTATTATTGACAACCTGAAGGAAGCGGCGGATTCAGAGTGGCCAGGGCCGGTCGGAGTGGCGTCAGTGAGGGTAGGCCTACGTCCAGCAGAGAATTGTGATAGAGAGATCAATGAATAAAAATTACCATAATATATGTTTAGAAATATACGTTTAATGTATGTTTAATGCAAATATCTATAGTAATAATAAAATTCTAACTGATCGCTTTCTGTACATGAACGATATACGAGAAAAAACATTATTACGGGCCTTTATTAACGCAATAGAACACAAAACAATAATAGTTAGCATTTTCGTCTGTGCGTTTGAAACGGCTTAACCGATTTCGTTCTGGTTTTCATTTATGTATCGCAGTAAGCATCGGTTTATATTTAAGGTTCGTTTCATGTAAATCAGCCCATAAGTAAAAAAGTTATAAATTAATATAAGTCTAATTGACAGAACGAGAAAAACTCAGTCTTAAAACAATACAGATGGCAAGCGTATGGTAGTTTTATTGAAGTGAAGCGAGGGCAATTTGCTAGTACAATAATATACATATGGTAAGTTACATAAATTGCTATATTTGAAATCGGTAAAAACACTTTTCAAATAGATTTTATAAAAGAAAGCCATTTAACTTATTCCCTTGTTCCTTAATAACGCTATCTAACTGCCGATCTGGTTTTGACCTAATTGATGTGGTCGTTCAGACTGTTATTAAATATAATAAAATATGTCTACGAGTACAAGGCATTGGCGAATTACTACAAATCTTTTGTTTTATCCTGCTGACCAACGTTTAAGGAGCAATCTTTGCGATCGATATCCAAATCGGATCGAAGACTTATGGGCTGGTTTATTTAAGTCGATGCCCGATAAACAAGCAGACCGACCACCTGAGTATAAGTGATCACCGCCGCTCGTACACATCCGTAACGCTAAAGGCATCGACGGCTCATTGGCGGCTAAAATGGAAGCGGCGGACCCGTTTACTAATGGCCTTCCGACACTTCAACCGAACAACGTAATAAACATTTAAACTTAATGAATCGATTTATATTTAATTATCTGAATAATACTTAAAAGGTCACTTTGATGTACGGATGCGTTTCTCGTTTTTCGCTTGTATATATCGATATTCGACGATGGTTATTTCTGCATAAAATACCTACAATCCTGAGTGTGTGCAAAATTGATAATAAAATTCTAACTGATCGCTCTCTGTACATGAACGATATATGACGACCCCGTAGCCCAGTTGGTAGTGACCCTGCCTGCCGTGCGTGGGGTCCCGGGTTTGATTCCGGGCCGGGGCAAATATTTATGTGAGAGATAAATGTTTCTTCTCGGGTCATGGGTGTTTGTGATGTGATAATTGTGTATGTCCATGCCACCCGCAACACAGGGAATCCTAGTGCGGGGTGTGAGTGTGTGAACGTTTATTTTGAACGTTTTATATGAGAAAAAACATTATTACGGGCCATTATTAACGCAATGGAACACAAAACAATAATTGTTAGAATTTTTGTCTGTGCGTTTGAAACGGCTTAACCGATTTCGTTCTGGTTTTCATTTATGTATCGTAGTAAGCGTCACTTAATAATTAATGTTTGTTTCATTGCAATAAAATTGAATAAAAAAGTTATAAATTAATTGATTATAATGTAAGGCGTAGTGTCTCGGAGCGAAGCGAGGGCAGTTTGCTGGTAAGTGATAAAATAGTCATGACGAACATCGAGAAACTTACATATTGAGTTGTACTCGTAACTTTAATCCATACTAGTATTACTTTGGTGTTACAAATGTCTATGGACGGTAATGGCCACTTACCATTAAATGGCCCCTCTACATAATTATAATTTATTACGATATCTTAGCAATTTTTTTCTTTCTAAATTGCATGCATATAAAAAGTGCTGTGTCGTTATGTGAAACTACGCAGATCTGTTACAGTCTTGTAATTGCAGGGATTATCAAATTTCAATGTGGACAGATGACACGATAAGAGTGATTTGCGATTGTACAAGTCTAGGCCGACGTGACCTACATACGAGAGATTTTGTCGCTCGTTGCATAGTCATGAGTCGTGGTACAAAATTTCGCTGTTGTCAGAATCTTCAACCTGCGATGAACTACGGGTTAGTTAACGATTGATTCATCGATTGAAAGTCAACCAGGGCTGCCTCTGAGCACTTCATCATTTAACTCGCCATAGTGATAGTCTAATTTTTTGTAACGATCTCCATTTTATTGTTACTTTGAAGGTATGGTCTGCCAATTCGCACTTGGACGATCTGATTTTATTACTCCTCTCGTTGTAACAGAAATACAGTTAGTAAGGAAGTAAAGAAGTTTTGGGGAAGGTTTAAGATTGCGATGACAATTAATTATTATTATTTTGGCTAAAAGATAGAAACATTGCTCATAGTAGAGAGCCATAAATTATATTTCAAGAAATTATCATCATTTGGAAAGCATTTAATCCTTAATTGTTAATTATATATAATATACATATTATATAGTATAATAATTAAAAGGTCATAAAAATAAGGTTTAAGCTAGTTTTGTAATATTTCAACGGTGATAGGAATTATTCATATTGGGATAGCTTTGAAATTGTTTACAGCAGTTACAAAAACTATAGAGCACTTCTCAGTGTTCTTTTACAATAAATAACCAATCAGACAGGGCTGACCAATCTCTATTAAACTGTCTGAAAGTTAACCAAATTTTTACTGTACCAAACGCGCGTCGTGACGGCCCATCGCGGTTGAAGTGCAACGTATAATTTAAACCCAAATCTGGCGTTGTTTATCAATCATTTTGTCGGAGTCGCGCTTACAACGGATTTAGAGATGATTTAACTACCAAACTGGGTTGTGCATATAAAAAAAAGTCGGTCGTATCCACGCAAATGTCACGATGCGTGCCACGTGAGCTTATAATTTATACATACTCTTGTACACATCATCTACGCGGTATCGAACTGTTTTAAATACATGTATATTAATGATAACAGTTTTAATGAGCTCGTATTTATATCACGAGCGTTTACGTTACTTTGTATTTTGGTTGAAAACTCATAACCAACAACCCGTCATAAACATCATGTCACAAAAAAACAAAACTTTCGAGGACAGAATTTTGTTACTTATTTTGTTATTTGACAGGACGGGTAATATCATATTTCTTAAATTGCTCATTATTTCAATATTTATTCGCCTGGTTATTTCTTGACTGATCAACTTTTATATTTTAAACAGATTTGTCGCTTGCAGTAGTTATATTAGTAACTGAAATAAATGTGACGTTTGTTATAATATTTTATAATAATAATCATTGCTTATTTTCCACCACAAAAACAAGAGTGCTACAAATACGTACAGAATGAATACTACTATAAACATTATACATTTTACGGGATTTTACATGACTAGTGTTCACCTGGCGCTCTAAATTCGCCAAAATCATTAAATAACGTTCTGTTTCCAATTTGTTTTATCTATAACTCTAAAAGTTTGTCAATAATTACCAAATAAAAAAAATCTGACAAACAGAGAAGAAAAGTGACTCAGTAGAACTCTTTAACCGCGTGATGGCTTCTAATGCAGCTTGTAGAACAGGATATTATCGTATATATGAATATATAAACGATAAGGACGCGTGGACAGTGCCGCAACTGATTCCGCGCAGGTTTAAACTTATAGTATAATTTTTTTTCCGTGCAGTTTGCGTCATAAACCGTCGGAGCGGTGAAGCGAGTATTTTGCTCTCTCTCCCACTCACGGGCCTTATGGGCGGGCATAGTGATGCGCATTATTGTTGTCGATAAGCGTTATCGATAGTGTATTTAGTTTTGTCATTATGTGGGATTGTGATAAAAATAAAAGAAAAATAGATGAAACAACGTATTTATTAAAATACGAATAATAATGATTTAAAATAAATTATATTAAAAATAAATATACTTATATCTAAGTTTAAATTGAACAGCAAAAAGGTTATAATGATAATACTTTATATCTAAAATTAAATCAAAAGTATTTACATTAAAATTCTACACCAGAGTCATCACAGCCATCGTCATCCACATGAATTACGAATTCTTCTGCCAGATGAGATTTCTTTAAGTCTTCATCTTGGAGTTTTTCTTCATGCTTTACACAATCTTCCCAGTTATTTTGCGAATAAATGTACTTCGATATATGTACTAAATTAGCATTGCATTAGTTTGCAGGTATTAGGTGGGGGTAATGATGAAAAACAAATTACATAACAATAACAATGATCATAACATAACAATATCGCAGCACCTTTGTATACCGCACCGCCGTCGTGCGCCTACCTTTGATGACTCACTTAATTATTTTTATCGATAATGACGTTGCGCCCGCGCAACATGCTCAGCGCCCTAGCAGGCTTATCTATTATGACCCAAACTGCACGGAGAAAAAAATTATGCGCTAGTTTGTAACTTTCATATATTTGATTTAAAAGATGCGTTGAGGAGTTTGTTTCGCTTTTTCTATTCTTCAATGTTAAAGCACCTTTTTACAACGGTAGTAGCAGTAAAACGTGATTTAAGGGGGGACGTACAAGAGTATTTACGATTTACGATAAATGATTTTGGATTTTATTTGAATGTGACTAAACGAATACTATTGAACCACAACTACTGACAATCAGTCTACAAATCCTTCGTAGCACAGAAATGAATTGTGCCACTAGCAGTCATCTGTCCAACTACCGGCCGCGAACAAAATTAGGTACCTTACTTACGTAGTCGATCACTTAGGATTGAACCAGCGCCGGCTTTGCCAGCTTGTTGGTGCTCGATCGGGCTAGACTGTGATTGTCTTTTAGCGCTCTTCGGTCGGCGCTTTAATTTCACGTAAATTTTATTTCGGTTTTACGTTACGTAAATAATAATTCACAAATTAAAAAAAATCGCACTTTTTTTGAAGACATCAACACTTATTGAATTTATATTCAATTAAGTAGCTCTAAATTATTATATCTAGCTTCTTTAATATTAAGGAATTTCCTGCCGTTATATGAAAGGGCGCCATTAAAATTTAATTTTTCATTGGAAATTGTTTTTACATTAGGCTATTTAACGAACGCTTCGTGCCAACTGGCGACTAGAGACCGCTCCTCTCGTTCTACCCCTGAGCCGTTGCTGGATTGGTCTCACACACATGAAAATCAAATCTGTACAATTATTAATTCTGTCATTTTATTCCAGGTCCACCTCGACGAGGACACGCTGGACATGAAGATACAGGAACACCGTCATCTGGTATTGCAAATCGCACTGAAGTGCGCGGATATATCTAACCCGTGCCGACCATGGGAGATCAGTCGAAAGTGGAGCCTGAAGGTGTGCGAGGAGTTCTTCCGTCAGGGTGACTACGAGCGCAAGCTCAATCTGCCAATCACCGCCCTCTGCGATCGGTACACCACATCTATACCCAGGATCCAAACTGGTAAGTTAGCCGTTTTTTTTTAGTTTGCGAACTCACGGTTTTTGAGATAAGCTACAACTATCGAACGACGATAAAACGTGGGCTTTGCGGCTCTCATATGTACGTATCATATATACATACATATATGTCTATGGAGTTTTTTTTATTTACTATACATTATTTACGGATAAACGGAATTTTCTATATCAGTTGTTACGTTTAGTTAGGTATCTGTGTTTTATTTAGTCACGTTTAGTTTAAAGCATCCAACAATTTTGTGTTTTCAGGATTTTTCAAGTTTGTCGTTAGCCCACTCATGCAACAGTGGCACCGATTCCTGCAAAATAATCTTACTAAGCAGATGATGCGTAATCTGCTGTATAACCAGAACAAATGGGAAACGTTGATGGCGGAGGAACTCGCCGAGGAGGCCAAGAATAAGATACCCATCGTCGAAATTGAGGAGGAAAGCGACGATGAAGAGGATGAAATTGGCTCTATGTCCGATAGTGCTGAAAAGCTCCTTCCGTTACGAAGACGTTCTCTCACTAAGAAACGATCCAATCTCAGGAGGGAAATTCGCCGTTATTCGGCACCGTTAAATTTGTTCCAAGACAGCCCAATACAGATTAAGGAGGGGACTGTGGAAACGGATGTAGACGGATCGACATGCGGCAAGAGAGAGCCGGGACAAGGTGATAGTGAGCAATGCCTGCACTCACAACTAATGGTCAAAGTTCAATGCGAGGCTCCCCTTTCGTCTGAAGCGGAGAAAGTCCTCAGCTGTGAAAAGCTGCTACCTGATACTTCGATCGCGTCTATCACGACATCCTCGCAGGCTTCACGTCTCCGTACCGTCAAAGAAGGCGGCAGCATGAAACTTGTCCGTCAACAGACATTCCCCCCTTTCGAGACCACTGTGCGCGCTCCACCGCTCAGCCGTTCCTTATTTACTAGTGAGCAAGAAGAAAAATTTTGCATCAGACCTAAGACCTTGAGCCAAATGATAACCGAGGCTAATGCTATAGAAGCCAAGCTAAATAATATGTTGAAGGCTAACAAACCCATAAAGACTGATAAAGATACTTCTGAGGAAAGAAGCGAGGAAAAAGATAATACCAATATAATTTTCACTAACTCCAGCTGTGCCGGGCGGCGAAAATCAGCGCCGATTGGATCTCAACTTGGCGACAATTACGAAGACCAAGACAGTATGAAAATGATTTGGCTCACATCAACTTCCACCGGGAGAAGAGAATCAGCGCCCGTCGTCTTCCCACGGCGGGAAAGCTTCGAGGAACCGGATAGCGTTAATATGTTGTGGAATACCTTCACATCCACCGTAAGATATATGTCAGTACCCAGCGAGGAGCAGGATAGTGTAAAAATTATGTGGAACATCTCGAGCTCGACTGGCAGACGCGAATCTGCGCCAACCGGCTACCAATTGCGGGACAACCTCACCTCGATACAACTCAGCGGCATCGCTTCTGACCCGATCCTTCGGCGCCGCAAATCTATGCCGAGCGATGTTATGAGTAATACATTTTACCTTTTATTTTTTTTACTTCATAAATTATTACACCGAATCGCCTCGCTACTGATAGCAAGTGGCGCGGGTGACAACAAAACATCGTAGCATCAGAAACACCTCGTATCTACTCGCGTTTATTACTCCGTTGAATATTATTTATAAACAACGGCTTCTATCATATCGTAATTTAATTGGACTTGTCCGAAATTGCTTCCGGTCTGTTCGACGCCCTTCAACAGCCGTTTGAGATGGGAATGAGACTCTTGTGACATCGCACAACACATTGAAACACTCACTATTTATACATATGTAAATAGTGTTACGAATATGTTGGTTCGAAATGAACATCAAAAACTCTCGCATATTAAAATAATCCTATAAAGCCACCACGATTTAATTAAAATCGCATTTATATTTACAAATACACTGATATAAGCAATGAACCGAACAATGATATATGTATATCGATCTAAAATTACTCGGTAATTAATTTTTTTGCATTATTTCAGCGCCGAAGCTGAACGAAATAACAGTGGCTTTGCCAGAAATGATGCGTTTTACATTGACAACGACTGGCAACTGGGCCCGTCGGCGTGGATCTGCGCCGGTCCCGCTCGTGGCCTCCGATGCGGCCCAAGGCCTCCGTCACACCGGCAGCCGGCGCAAACAAGCGCTGGCGACATGCCAGCAGTGGATCTCTAAGGCCACCTACAACGTTCAAGAGACCTTCCCCGTCCACCGCCGCAGCTCGCTCCCCGTTGAGGTGATGACAGGTGCTAACGCTTGTTATGTTTTGTTTTTTGATTTAGTATGTTATATTTTTTATTGGTTTAAAATATACTTTTGTTTACACTCGTCGGTACGTCTGTTAGTAAATTAGGTTAGTTCGTTGTTCCGTTGGGATGGGATAGGTGGCAAATTTATAATAAATCGATGCGCGTTGATATATAATCCGAAGGAAATTACATTCACATAATGTGCTCCGGCGGTCACCTAAATGGCACACTGATGTCTGCGAGGCCTACTGGAGTACAGTCGTGAGAACTAATAGCGCTCCCGTGTATTCTTCCCAAAACTAAACGATTAACACTAGAACTTTACGGCAACCTTTCATAGTTAGTTTCGATCGATGACCCCCAAGGAACGATTCGATGAAATATTGTGGGTTTACCGAACTCCTGAATGCATATTGTCACTGAAATTGCCCGTAGATTACTGTTCTGTGTTACTGTAAGAGTAATGTGAATAAATAAATTCAGTTGTCTTTATAGGATCATTTCATCCTGGATTTCAAACGAATTATATGCATGTAAACAATACGTTTTATGAAACTTTTCCAGAACATTGTTGTTGCCCGGAGAGTGGGACATGTAACGAGTAACAACCTTATTTATTATTTTATCTTTATTCACTTATTGTTTTGACGTTTGGTTAGTAAAGCATACGCAGTTGAATGAATAAAATGTAATCAGTCATCGCAATAAACAACATTTTTATACCTACATCACGGCGGTTCTCTAAGATATAACAAGGACCCATCAACAGCCTAGAACATACTCCGCGACGTTGCTCCAGCGTGCATTGGTGGAGGGGTTAGCGGCCAACCCAAGTATCGGAAATACTTATCTTGACCGGGGGCCTGCGACACGGTTTGACGACTGATATCTAACAATAATAGCAGAGACGAAAAGCTTATCACGTGATAAGTCTTCTGAGGCGCCCAAAAAGTTTAGCCGTTAGTTGTAACCCATCCAATTACCGACGACCATCTCACGGAAATCTTCGTAAGTATATCCCTATTCACCTAAACGAGGAAACACGCAGATTTCTGAGAACTGTAAAATGCATCTAGCAATCTAGCATCTTTACAATTAAGGAGAAGGAACATTGTTTCGTTATCGATAAATAGTTACGATATATTCATTATATATTTGATTGTGATTCAATTATTGACTTACAATGTTTCTTAATTAATTATTAAGTAACTTTAAATTTAAAACTTAATGTAATTAAATTAATAATTATTAAAAACTACAAATAGAGATAATCCTACTTCAACATAGACGTAGTTTTATTCGTATGCGTTCATGCGTACACACACACACACACAAACAAACGTACCACTTGAGGTTATTTAATTAAGAGATTATGTAATTAATGGTTTTTACCTGTGGAGTTATTGTGTTGATTAGTTCAATTTTCTGTAGGTGTTGTACAGTAGTATTATTGATTTGTTGCATTTGATATTTTTAGTGTAAAATATTAAAATAATTTAATACTGTAAATTGTTATTGTTGTCATTTTTTGTATACTTGTTTCAGGTATTTCGTCTCATTGAAGATAATGACAAAGATGAGACGGTCGAGATGTCGCACACATCGCAGTAAAGTCTCGATTTAAGACCATACGACGGAAAATAGAGTTCCCCAATGCTTAAGTCATTGTCACGAGACCCTAATGATTTGGCGCACACCGCCCCGACTTGGAACGTTAGACGGTTCGTCCTAGAACACCACAAACGCAAAGTCGACGCGAAATGTACCAGTATCATCATGTATCGACAGTAACATTGTTTAATTGTATGTTTTATGTTCTCGGGGCGATGAAACAATCGTGAGATTATTATCTAACAAGTACGGGACTAGTTTTCGTCGGTCGTCGACAAGCGTCGCGTTATCTTGAGGCATGAAATGACGCCGTCACTGAGTTGACGGAAGATCGCATTCGATACAATTTATATCGATTCCAAATAAAACCTTCTAGATATTTGTAACGAGTGAGCTTGGAAATTAAACGGTAAAGTACAGGATTAGGTGCGGACTAGCTCTGTGCTCTTTTCTTAAAAGTTGGAATAGGTAAATGGTACGGACGATTTAAATTATACGATGCTATTTGATATTTCGATCTTTAACCTTTAGAGTTCCATTGTTGAAGTTAATGATTGGCGCCTAGACGATCGGTTCGCGCTTTCTGAACGATAGGACACCGAATTTGTCGATTATATTATATTATATTTCTTCGATTTTGAGATCGATATCTGCAGTGTCAGTTAGGGACTAGGCCAAAAATCATCATCATATGATAGAAACAGGTATTGTAAAAAAATCCAGGAAACGCAATGCAACTTTGACAAATCTGGCTTATCTGTTCATATCGCTTACCCCAATGGTGGATCGTATGGCACAAAATTATCTTCAAGTGCATACATACATCGCACGGTATAATTTAATCGGTCTGTTGAATGTTTTGTTTTGTTGAATGTATGTTTTTATCGAGCAATGTAAATAGGTGTTCGTATATTCATCCCAGTGTTGTTGTTGTTGCGATTTTGCACAATTTATCCAAAGTTAACTTTATCAGTTATACGTTTAAAATAACCACCTGGTGAGTTGAGTACAGTTCAGTTCAGTTAAGTACAAATTATTTTTGATTTTTCGTTTTTTATTGTAATAATTACATTTGGTTACATTGTTTGAGTGAATTAGTAAGATGTCGTTCTTATTCCATTTTTCGTAAATGATAATTGTCTATGGATATATTGTGTCGTCATAAATGTACGCGCATGGGTCAGCTTAACACTTCATTCATCTATAGTTATACGGTTTTGAGTCTCACTATATTTCATAGAATCTGTAGTCATAGAATTAAGCACTTAACAATAAGTTTTAGCTCTAGTTGCTCTTTTGGGCATCCATCGGCTTAAGCGTGTCGTCCACGATAAGCATATCAAACACAATGCAAATTGAATAATATGTTCTGTGAATTTTTTACAACATAATATACCAGGAACAAATTGTACGTAATTTCTATTTATGTATTTATCAGTGAAATACAAACTCAGTCAAAGCACAAACTTTACTGATAATAGTGATCTATTTTTGGTATCGATTTTGATTAAAACGGCACCTTGCTAAATCATTGAAAACTTCGAATGAATATTAATTACTATATACATGGAGGCCGCGGCGGAAATATGTTTATTTGAAACTACCGTGGACGAAATGCTTAACAGTGATAGCTAGTTATTTGGTGTGGTTACAATAAGCTATATTCAGTATTAACTGTGTATCTACAGTCTGGAAAATTATAGCCTAGTTACGAATTGGCCACTACAAATTGGTTGTTAACATGATTGAGTATGACCAAAGATAAATGTCGCCATTGTATCATCATAGATTGCGTTGTAATATTCAAATATTCGACGTATGTTTCAATACAGGTCAATATTTCCAAAAGCATTTTTCAATTTGACCGCGTATTATACAGAAACACGCAAAATAGTTTTCGCTTCGTGTCGGTGTTCTCTTCGAACACGGAAGCGAAACATTTACGCCCGTTGAACGTTTTTAGTGAGCGACAGTAAAAATACAGCCAAATGAATTATAGTTGATCGAAATAATTTTTCGTACTCGTAATTATTCGATTTGATGTTCATAATTCGGTGTTTAGATAAATTCAGTATATCAGCTTTTATTAGAAACTCGCAAATATATTAAATCTCCATCCGCATCCATCCAGCGCCATCCGCAAATAAGTTACGATGGATTTATATATTCACGCCGGTGGATATTCGTAAGATTGTTCCAATCAAATAATTCACGACCGAGACACCCGAAACGTTGCAAGGCCGTTTATTCTGAGCTTTGAGGTGGATTCCACCGAATTCGACGGTATGAATCTGAAAAGACTTAATCATTAGCACTGAAATAAGTTTTATTCGCATGTCGTATTCCTTGTTACGAGTGTTACATATAGACTATAACTTCAGTGATAAATAAGAGATAGATAAATTCAGTGTTTTAAATTTTATGAAGTGTAGTTTGATTAGATAATTTGTAGTTGAGCTCCGAATGAGGGAGATATGTGTTTGTTTGATAATTATATATATATACATATACGTAGGATCGACGACAGCGGTAAAACTAAACTGAACTTTGGAACACGGTGTCGTCCTTAAAGCTATCGATCTATTTAGAACAGCGTTAATGAGTATTTTACGGCAATAAAATTAGAACCGGTTTCAGGAAAGCTGTTCTATTGACACATCTGCTCGAACACGCTTCCGGCTGTGGGCAAACAGCTCGACGTCTGCGAACTTAAACGAACTCCTTCATAAATGTTGCAAGTTGGTACTGGAGTGCACTTCACGTACTTAAATATTAGGCGCATTTGTAGCAAACGAATATCAGTGTCACCATAGACTTATGACAGAGATACGTCACGATTTTATAGCTTATCCACGACCTTGTCTAAATCATCCGCCAACTCTTGAACTATAACATTCGAACTTCAAAGTTCTCTATACAGAGACATACGAATGTCGGTTCGATTGACGTGACGAGTTGTTAAATTCGACTACATATATCAGCAACCATTGTGAAGTGAAATAATTAATAATAATAAATAAAAAGCATACGAATAACACTAAATTCATTCTAAAAATATAAATAATTAAGCGCTGTCAAGTAAACAAAAAAGACACCTTTCGCCTATTTTTAAATATATCTAAACCGTGTACAAATTTCAACTGATTCGCTACTTTTTAAGCACATCACAATATGATAGTAGATACTCGGTGTTTGTAATTTAATCAATTAATATACATACATGCATACCTGACGCTTATTGATGTTTATTAAGTTGATTTTATTTTATATTTAAGGCGTTAAAAATGAGCGATTTTTCATCAAACACTTGGGGACGCAACTCTTCTTCAATGTTTATCACAGGTACAGACGAAAGTACCTCTAGTCTTAACTTTAAAATATGAACCGTTTGTTATTGTGTTATACATGTCATGAAACGAACTATTAAAACGATATGTTATCTTGCTATACGATTATTATATTGTCAGTGTCCACCATAGTACTGAATGTGAGTCGACTTTTGATATAATATCTTCGTTATGAATGTGAACACTATGTGGAATATTAAATAATATATAATATTATATTTAGAGCAAAGTAGGTATACGATAAATAATTGTAAGTTCTACACAATATAGCAAAACACTTTCTTTACAAAAACATGTGCTCAATATTAGTATTATATTTAAAACGTTTATATGATGTATTCGAATTATACGGTGACAACTTCTGATAGCGTAGTACTGTTTGCTGCATCCAAGCATACCCTGCAACGTCGTCATATATATATATATTTGCTAAGTTAGCCCTGAAGTTTATAGAAATATTGCAAAACTATTTATAACGTTCACATTCTTTTACATTCCCGTGCTAATATTCTTTGTTTTGCCATAAACGTACGTACACAAATACGACGTCACAGCAAACTTTTATTAATTTCAATTAATTGTCTGTCACACAAAATACCGCACCCGAGACCCAATCCCTCGGCAGGCAGAGCCTTCTTTTTTATTACAAACATCTATTTCTTGGCCCACCGACAATCTGACCAAGCACTTCAAGGCCAAGTGTTAAACGATCGATGAGTGTTAACACAGGGGACGTGACTGCTAGTAGTAAAATTTCTTAAACGCTTCGGTGCTTCGAAGGGCATGTGAAATAAATGGTCACAGTTGTTATCGTTAGAAAGCCGTCGTATAAACATGTCGGAGTACTGCGGGCGGCACAACTTCCTGCCGTCGAGTCGGCTTGATCCTTCCACTAATTCAAAGAAATTTCTGGAAGCTGAAAATAGAAAGACTCTGTGAATTCTGTTCAAGTGATAGTGCCTAAAAAAATCACCGGTATGTTAATCTTGGATCGTCAGCAAATTAAGTACAAAATAGTTATCGGTCATGTTGATACCTCTTTTATTATGCGCGAGTGTTACAATATTTGCCTACATTTATAAAATATGTTTTTAGTTCATATGTTTATTGTATATCAAGACAAAACGATGCTGGCACACAATTTTTGTTGTAAAATACTTTTATTTGTATTAAGTTACTTCAATGAAGTTACATTTTAAATATAATAACGATATGGCGCTGGTAGCATAGTTGTAAGCAAACGAATTGTAATAGAGGTCGTTGAAGGAGTATTGATCTGCACACGTATATTTAATTGCGTATTTCAGACACTAAGTTGGAGCTATGACGCTGTAAGTCCACACCAGTACGGTACATAGGTTGAACCATGAACGGTACAATGACATATAGAAAGCAATGCTCAACGTTAAATGGTCTGAATGAAAATATTATTCCAATACTAGAAAAGCATGCACGTTTAATGGTCGGCCGCGCGATACTACGAATTGCCGATTAGTGTTTCTACGAACCAAAACAACTGTATCTGTTAATGATGCTTTTAATACAGCCGTGAACGTGAGCGGTGTTTTGTGTACGATTGCAGCGGTGTATTGCATTTTATAACTGTGTGCCGTACCTACGTGTGTATATTTAATTCGGTTAACTACATAAATACATATGTTATGTTACGAAACTTGAATGTTTTAAATTAAAAGTATGTTTTAGTTCATAAATGTTTCATCGAATCTAATGTCATCTCGTCGGAGAAAGATTGCCTGCAGTGCAACGCTCTATATTGTACTTACGTTTTTTTTTAATAAACTTTTTTATTATTTTTCTTTTTTTCCTTTTTTATATATTTCAAAAGTTTCCTTTACTCATAGTTCTGTCATCTAAATAATATTTATACATATACCAAAATATTATTTCATACTTTAAAAGCCTTTTCAATCTTAAATGATTTTAAATGAGCTTCTGACTGATACAATTTTGAAACGTTTATTATATATTGTACTACCCATATGTATTTAATTATCTTCGAATTTAATATTTATTAGAGGGTATTTATGAAAATATTTATAATATTTAGATATCCCGTACGCTCTATTGATGTGAAGACTGCCTTTATTGGACAGACAGCACTGTTTAATTATGAATTTACTCAAGTAGATGTCGATATTTCAATTTAATACATTAGTGTGTGTATTTCTTGTATTACGTGGTTAATAGACTTTCGATGTATCGTTCAATGTGAGTTTAATGATGTCAATAAAATGTTCCCCGAACTAACTGTTAGTTTTCTTCTTATATGCAAATGCACCCCATCTGAGTATATTGAATAGTTACTTTTCACCTGAGCAAAACATCACTCGGTTGAGTGAAGCGTATAGTGACGGTGTGACCTTTAGTCAATTTTGTTCGCGACTACTTCGCGCTCTCAATTGTTTTAATGTGAAAAAAATCTATGCACATCGTAGGTTCTTGACTTTCAAATACATACAACGACTCTTCTTTTTTAATATAATTAGTCCGACAAACGAGCAGACGAGCCACCCGATGGTAAGTGGTCACCGTCGCCCGTGGACATTGACATTGACATTGACAATAAAGCGGATCTCCGCATTATAATTTGCCTTAAGATTCCTGTTTCTCTATACACTGACACGACACGAACAAGTTGATGCACCGTCCACTTAACTGAGACAAGTGGACGCGTTAATTAGGATTATAACGACAATAGAATAAACATCCAATGACCGAAAATTTAACATAAAAACTATTTATTGGGACAAAACCATTAAAACTTAGTTTACACACTACAAACATTGTTTACATTAAATTCATTTATAAATAAAATAAAAATAAAGTTATTTATAAAAGCAGTGTGTAAGATGGCGTAAATCAACTTTAACATTTGAGTTTCCTTACGCTAACCAAGATTCGTCCTACTGGGTACCGTAAGTGTGTCTGTTAGACCCCATGTTGTGGTTCTGGTTTAGCCGATGGCGCCCCCGCGGGCTCCGAGTTTTCTGCGGTTGCGGCATTCTCCATATTCTTCAAACTGTTTTCGAACTCTACGGGATCTATAAACTTCTTCCTTGGATACGGAGGTGGTCCGATAATGTCTTGAACTTGGTTAAAGTTGAGAGTTTCTTTCTTCAGTAGCTCTTCCGCTAACTGGAAAAAAATTCAATTACATAATAACCATTAAACGTTTTCCAGTATTTGATTCCACATCGGTTAAAACTATGCCAACGCTGGGCCGGGGCCTTCTAAAAACAAATTGATTACGTCTACACTTAACATGCGGTGATATCTTCAAAGTGAACAACGTCTTCAACACCACACCGCTTTATTTTCTTTAAATTTCAGTTATTACAATTCAACCTTTAATATTCGTCATCACCTTACACAACTATCTCGCGGTACGTCTCAATCACAACTCGGTAACTCTTCCTTACATTCCGTTCATTATTACAAATCGTCATTCAACATACTACCACACTCGTACTCACTCTTACGTTTCCTTTCACGCACTTACATTATGGTTTAAAAAAAGTTTATAATCATTAATATGAAAACAATAAAATAATGTTTTCAACAGTGTCTGCAATATTTGATCATTCCGAGACAATCCAAGCAAAAAAAAAAAATGGGACAACTATGGATTCCTCGTATGAGGTACGAGTACATTGCCTAGATTTCCAACACGTTTAAGGTATATTATAGCGAATTATGAAGCTAGACGTATGTAGTACATTTGTTTTTCATATCAGTTTACTCAATGGCCTCTGTATATGTTTGTAAATAATACAATAATTTTGTGTAATCTGCAATTATTGTCAATTTTTTATTATTATTATTTGTTGAAACGATCTAAAAGCACTTCTAAAAATATTATTAACTAGAAGATCGCCTTCCTTTCGCTTCAGAATAACTAAGCCTTCCACTTAGATATAGCACCAGCATTGTTTTAGGACTGGGTTTTTCTCGTTTTAACATTTTTATTTATGAACAGATTAGCAATGAAACGAAGCCGTTCCTGAACAAACGCATAGAAAAAAAGACAAAAATTCTAACAACGATTATTTTAAATTCTATTGAGTTAATAAAAGTCCCTAATATTAGTTTTTCTCATATATTGAAAGAAAGAAAGACGCATAAAGTTTCCGGTACATCAATAAAACATATCTATGATATTAGAGACCCGGTTAGCGAAACAAATAGCTGTAGGTTATAAAGCCAGAGCTAAAATCTATGCGATATTACTAATTAATTATAATTTACTCGAGTGAACAAAATCTGCACACCCTAAAAGTTCTCAAATATTTGTAAAGTCTACCAACGTGGCGGGCTATGGTCTCAACCCTTCTCATGCGGCTAAAGACATTGTATCCTAGTGCGGGGATATGGGAACGTGTATTAAATGTTACTCACGGCTTTTAATTTATCCTGATTGTCCCTCAATAATTTTTCAGTTCTGTAATATGCGTCTGCGATGAGCTTGCGAGCTTCCAGGTCTATAAGGTTCTTCAGAGTCTTGCTGAACGGACTCTTCCCGCGCTCCTTCATGTCCGGGAACGACATCAAACCCACCACCGGAGACATTCCGAACACTCTCACCTATAAACATATGTACATCTCTTTACTCATAATTATATTAACCAGTGATCGCCTAGTAATCAAAATTGGACCTCAATCACAAATAACGTTCTGATTTCAAGTTATTTTTTAATCGCTGACACTAAATCACTTCACGAGCTACTAAAAAAAAAAAGAAAAAAAAAATAGGTTAACAAATGTAGAATAGAAGAGGTATATGTCGCGTCATATAAAAAGGGCGCTGGCGAAATACTTGTGCAGTGAGCGATTTAACGGCCAAATTGGTGGTATGAGGTGAGGTGCGGCGGGAGAGTAGTCTATGTCGTTGCGCTATTAGTTCGTTACATGGTTACATCCATTAGTCGACTTTAGCTTCCCGCGCTTCGTTGCGCCGAAATCTCATACAAAAATATCATGGTTTTACATAGAAAAGAAAGGAAAATGATTTATGATGTATAAGTATGCCCAATAATCGTAATTTTTTTTACTACTTGATCCCAAAACATAGATTTTTCTCTACAATTTAAAAATTATATTAGAATTTATTATGTTTATAAACCTCTCGGAAGGAATTTTCTAAATGAAAGCGAAACCCGCATCAAACTTCGTTGGGTAGTTTAGAAAACCAACAACCTCGTACTTTAGCGCGCGACTATACCCAGGTGCAGAAGCGTCCCCACAACTGTCTTTCAGCGCTTTTTTGACCTGACGCGATCTGTACAAAGCTTTTTCTTCATGTATTAATATAAATATACTTATACTACTGTTATGTATACGAATAATAATACTGCAACAGAGTCGAAATTGTTCATAGGATATTTTAGAAAAAATTAATGTTGGCAGATATTGTTATCTATTTAGAGTCCTAAACATATTTTTTTCGAAATTCTTATCTCTTTGACTGTTCATTTGTTTGTACACGTACAAAACTTAAACCACTTAACAGATTAACCTGTAGAGGAAAGAAAGGAAGCTACTATTAGTCGATAACGGACCAGACTACCTGATCTCAAGCAGTCACCGCAGCCCAAGGACATGTGTGTTTCTAGGTAAAGATGTCGATGTTATTATAACTACACATACATGTAATGTTTAATACCTGTACTTAAATTTGGCCCCATCAAACATATATTCCCCGCTTAGTTAGTTGAGTGAAATAATGACACGAATTAGTGTCGCATAATGTTAAATATAATGAATTTTGAATTTTATGTCTTCAGTTCAAATACTACAGCACACCCTTCTGTTTGGATTGTAAGCAATATAGTTATCAAAAAATTATACTTTTCCCTATAAGTATATACGACATTACCTGTGCATACGCGATTTTAGTCACTTTCTCCAAATCGTTTTGAGCGCCGCTAGTGATCGAGTTGAAGATGATCGCTTCTGCCGCCCTGCCGCCCAGCGCCATGCACATGCGGTCGTATAGCTGGAAAAAGCAATTGATATTTGTAATAGATGATCTATCACCATAACCTCCGCTACGAAATTATAATACAGTTGGGCTCGGGAGACCAGAAAACTACAACTTAAAATGAGGCTACCGGAACTTAAGCACGTTTAAAAATATCAAATAAAAACGTAAGGGATGAGAATTTTTTCACAATTTTGTTTCTAAAGCAAATAACGAATGCGCTGCAACGTGGAAACAATTTAAAAAAATTGAGGTTCGGGACTAGAACCCAGATCATTCAGATTAAGAAAATCACGGATAGCCTTCAGATACATGCATTCTTGGTAGCCATCCACCGCACATGCGCACGTCGCGCTGTCGCCCCTCGCGGCCGTCCAACTAGATGGCGGTGTTCTGGTTCGCGAATCACGCTAACAACTTATCCTCCGGGATACTATAAGAGCTACTCAATGCACTTAAAACGTAGAAATAATGAATGTCTCCAAATCATAAAGCATTTTCTGCGATAAATTTTTGAAGATCTAGGGCCATATCCTGTTTGGATATGGTGTTCCTAGATTATAAAAAATTGCTTGCAAAGCCGACGATGAGGGCCCGAACGGACCTGTATAACAATCTACTGAGGAACTATCGACAGTACAATAAATAACAATTTGACGACCGCATAGGGTACTGACCCTACAATCTGGTACCCGTATCATTTGGTCGTCCCGATACGGCCTAGAGTACTCCCTCAATCCCATGCCGGCAGAACAGGGTGTCGTAGGAGGCGACAGAAGCCGGCCTGCTTGGTGGTAGGGCTGCGCGTAAGGATTATATTATCAGTATTATTATGAAGTCATTAATATTATTACTGGTATTATTATCTTTCCGTGGAGCCTGCCTGGCTAGCTACCACCCTCCTGCTCGAGTCAGCCGCCAATCGAGTCGTCACGTTCCGGCTGGGGGCTTGAGAGCCAGTACTTTCTTTCTTAACTTCTTCTTATTTCCTGGCCGACAACGCATCCGTGATACCTTCGGTCTTCCTGATGTCCATGGGCGACGGTGACCACTTACCATCAGGTGGTTTGTCTGCTCACTTGTCGGCTATTAACATAAAATTAAGGATAATATTACGAACCTCCTCCTTCGAGTATAGCTTCTGATCAGACGTGGTGTACTGCGCGAAGCCGAGGGCCATGTTTGTTCTGGGTACTATTGTGACTTTGAGCAGTGCGTCCGTATGCTCTAATAACCAGCCAACTAACGCGTGACCGGACTCGTGGTAAGCCACGATCTTCTTCTCCGCTGGCGACATCGCGTGACTACGTTTCTCTGTACCACCTGCAAATCGGATCAAGTTCAGAACTTGGGATCAATTCGCATCGAACTTTATGCAATAATATTGTAAATATTTCGACTTAATCATATGGGATATATAATCATACACACACACACATATATATATGTATATTTGAATATTAGGTACTAATATAAAAATATGTAAACACGTGATCGAGCGACGGTCGCGATAAATACGGCTGCATTGGCGACGCTTGAGCATTCAAAACGCGTTCGACCGTGTTCGGCTTGCTCTACAAAATCTCGCAGTCGTTGGCGCCCTGGCGTGCCGTCAAGATGGTCTCCAGCTTCCTGAGAGATAGAAGCTTCAGCTTAGCAGAAGAGATATACCCACGGAAGCCTAGACAACCAACCTAACGACCACGACAGCCTGTATTGAAAGGTTGTGGAAGATACCTCCGAAGGGGACATACAGTCCCGAGGATTCCAAGCGTAGTGAAGGAAGAACGAACGCTTGAGCATTCGTGTTCGACCTCTCTGTGATGTTGAGTCAACAAGTCAATGCCGATATCGACAAGTCAAAGTTGATGATAGTATATAAACTATACTTCGTTCAAATTGGATATGGAAACTTTGTAAACAGAGTGTTGCCTGGCAACCACAAACAGGTGCACGAAACTTTTTGTTCTATTATCAGTATCTATAACCACAGATTACTGTAATATTATAACGTCTGTGGCGGCCGGCAAGCCGCGTAACGTTCCGTTATTTTTTTATTGTTGTCGTTCAAGTTCAATTTTATTTATTTTACAGCAGGTAAATAATTTAAATAAATACGAATTAGTTATGAATACAATCTAAATAGCCTTTATAGAATTTATGTATATCAATCATGTTGGAAATTTTAATGTTATTAATTTTATTATTATACATATTGCGTGGAACAAAACGTTCTTGTATCGGAATATAATACGACTAAGTCGCAAAGTTAATTAGAATCATTATTGCTGTAAGGTAATAATAGTCATTTCTTTTTATAGGTATAGGCAGGCTTACCCCGAAACATAATATTTTGTGAAAATGTTACAAATCGCTTTATGAAAATAAGGTTGTGGCTGCGTGAGTTTTTCAATGACGAAAGTGTTTTATGACATTAGTTTTACTTCATTTTCACGCGGTTTAAAGTTCTTATCGATCAATACTAAGTTAATTTAGGTTTCACAAATAATATAATGAGTAGTTTAATTTCATTAAATCATTTGATTTACAAATATAGCTCAGTTGGTGAAAACCCTACAAGAGAATTTTAATGGTTTGTTTACAAAGTGTCCATATCCAATTTGAACGAAGTATAAGTGCTACGTGCTGCTTACTCGCCACTTATTCAGTTCATCTTGCTTGCGTTCCTTTGACCCTGTCTCGTTTTTGGTGACAATGCTTTTGTACACAGAGTAGTAAAAATAAAAGATAAACTTACCCACGACCCTTTCGACTGCATACTCCAAGTCGGCCGCGCGCACGATGCTCTGTTTGTGTCTCGCGGCGTGTAAAGCGGCTTCGTTGCAGACATTCGCTATATCCGCTCCGCTGAACCCTGGTGTGAGGTACGCTAAGCTGCAAGTAAGGCTCTTGAAAATTACAAATTTCTTAATTTTACTGATATTATACTTAAGACGACTTTTTCCTGTTATTCTAGATTTGTTGAAGCCCTTTCGTGACTTAAAATGCCCAGACGCATACATTACATTTTTTAATAGTTTATAGGCTATAGTTAATTTCCACTTCTATGTGTTGTGGGTCACTACGCTGTGAGCAACGTAGGTATCTAGGAATGCGTCGTGCGGTACAACTTATAGGGCAATTTTGACAGGAGCAAAAGATTTTTGAGCACTGAACCTACCGTTTCACGTAGTAAGAAGGCAAGTCTTCCAACACGATGCTCTTCAGATGCCTCTCAAAGATTTCCTCTCTCTCCAAAAGCGTCGGCAGGTCTATCAGGATATGTCTGTCGAAGCGACCGGGACGGAGCAACGCCTGGAACGAATCACTCAAATCCCATCATTTCGTGTAATTACCGAATCAGATTAAAAGTAAATTCTAAAACGTAAAGTCTATCCGCAAATAATTTCCTGATTTAAAGGACTTGTGAAGTGTCAGTTTTAGTCAAGATCGACGAGACAGCTTCTCGGCAGTCCAACATGGAAGATTGCTTTGAAATTTGCGAATCACCTATGAAGGCGGAGGCTGAAAAATCTTGCTTCGACGAGTAACTGGAAAGAAATATCTCCACCGGACCGAAAAGTTGGAGTTTGATACACTTATAGACATTGGTGTTCCTGTGACAGTTGTATGTCGTAAATTAACAAATTCCAAATGTGGTTATTTACTTCAGTATTACTACCGTTTTCCGACGGAGCTGACGGTGTGCTCGGCAAGCGAGAAGCAAGGGCGGGTTTCTTATAATGATTAAAAACTCTTCCCATTGAAAACTTAAGCAAAATCTTCTTACCTTGTCCAGAACATCAGCCCTGTTGGTGGAAGCTAATACGACGACACCCTCGCGACTTTTCATACCGTCCATTTCCACCAGCAATTGGTTAAGTGTCTGTTCGCTTTCCCCTCCTCCTGGGCCAAAAGTGGACCCACCAGCAGACCTAGCTCGGCCCACAGCATCCATTTCATCAATGTAGATAATGCACGGTGCCCGAGACGCCGCTTCTTTGAACAGGTCTCTGTAACAAATATCTCCCATATGGTTAGATATATGTAAGTATAAATGGAAAATGACAAATTTATATGACAACCAACTTCTCCAGGGGTGTAAGAGATTCTCACTATATTTATTTTAATCCAAGAAAACGTCAGCTGCTCGTGGTGAATTTCGTTACACAACGAACGCGCTAATTACGATAGGAGACTTACGAGTAACTTTGACTTAAAGGTCTCTGTACTCCGTGCCAGCAATGGTTACGGTATTCAATCATTATTGTAGAGTTTGAGTACCCACTGGCTATCTATCGCTCTGATTCAAAGAGTAGCGTAGAGCTATTTACCGCTTCTCTGACGATGTGATCGTTTCGGCTCGGTCGTGCATGTATGTGTATTAACGAACTGTCTGTCTGTACTGACCGTACTCGCGCAGCACCTAGTCCGCCAATCATCTCAATGAACTCCGACCCGTTCATCGACAGGAAGGGAACGTTGGCTTCGGTGGCCACCGCCTTCGCCAACAGTGTCTTGCCGCAACCGGGCGGGCCCAGCAGCAGAGCTCCTTTTGGAACCTGTAAAAAATAATCATCGATTACATCATACGACCGAACTGGGCGGCCTCGTAGCACGTGCGAGCGCTGCTTATTGTAAGACCATTATAGGGACAGTATTATTAGCACCGTTAGGTGTTAGGTAATCATATATGTTTTTCTTTACCGAAGTTTAAAATCAGACGTAGCTGACATTATTACTTTACTGTAAGTTGCAATGTAATGGCAGGCGGTAAAAGTTATATATTCATATCTTAATGGCAGTTTAGAGAGTTCTCTGTGCCAGTGAAGTGCATTGTTGCCGAGCGAGAAAGAGAAAAGGACATGAATATTATATATATTGTATATTATTTTTTATATCTGTTATTATTTTTATGGCGTCATTTATTTAAAATTTCTTAATCGACGTCCAACGTTCTGTAGGGTTACATCACAGGGGAAAACGATACATTATAATACCCGTGTTACAATAGTTATGTAAAAAATTAAAGCAAGCAATTAAGGACGATGAAGGCGCTCTAGGATCACGAAGATACATATATCGCATAATAAAACATAATTCGTTGTATTTAGTACATAAACTAAGTAGTAATTCCACGGTTAGCATACCTTTCGATATATTATATTGAAAATCGAGTTATACCCTAGTTGTTTAAAAAATATTTCACTATTTATAAACTAATTTAATATTATGTATGTAATATATTTTTATATTCCTTTGTAAACGTGGTAAGAGTACGAGGCACGCGTTTTATTTTGTATGTCCGACCTCAAAAGTCTATACCACCGTGGATATTACAACGGAAGTCCAGGCTTACACCCTCCAAGTTATTTACAACGGCCTAGCACCAATCCCCAGAAGGGTACAGTGTTGACCGCAGGCAAAAATTAATGGGTAAAAAATTATAAGAATTGCTCCAACATCGTTCACTGGGTGCTCTTATAGTATCCCGGAGGATAAGTTGTTAGCGTGATTCGCGAATCAGAACACCGCCATCTAGTTCGAAGGCCGCGAGGGGCGACAGCGCGACGTGCGCATGTGCGGTGGATGGCTACCGAGTACCGAAAAATTTAGGTACCTTTGTCAAGGTGTCTACTAAACTTAAAAATGTTTTTGTTTTTGATTTAAATAAATAATATTTTTCAGGTCTGCTATTAGCATATATTTTGTTTAATTCTGATTCTAATGCAACACCAGTATATTTAATTAAAATCATGGACTGTAAGAATATTGTTATCATCTACAGAAATGCATGAACAACCGTTGTTATTCATCCACGATTTATTCCCTTCATGTTATCCGAATTGATTTCAATGTTTTCAGTGGTCTGGACAACATTTGCAAAGTAATTATGAAGTATGCTTATGAAGTACGCTTATGAAGTAATATTAAAATTGTGTTTGAAGATATCGTCCGTTTTTGTACAACAGTCTTTAGGCGGCGGTAGGCTAGCTAGGGGCATAATACAACTTCCCCAACAGGAATAATCAAGACAAATATATATTTTGATTGCTGGTGTATATTATACTGACAAGTAACAAAACAAATCAATTTCATAAATATAATAAATATTATATATATATATATATATATATATATA